>JACTOM010000049.1:1405258-1546666 GCA_015832385.1 Elymnias hypermnestra | reverse complement strand
ACAGGTGGGCCTAAAAATGAACATGGATAAGACGAAAGTTATGTCCAATATCCATGTTCCGCCCCACCCAGTCATCGTTGAGAACTCTACACTCGAAATTGTTGACGAGTATACATACCTGGGACACAGTCCAGCTAGATAGGTCCAATTTCGAGAAAGAGGTCAACCGCCGAATCCAACTCGGTTGGGCAGCGTTCGGGAAATTCTGGAAGACGTTTTCGTCCAATATCCCTCAATGCCTGAAGACTAAAGTCTTCGAACAGTGCGTGTTACCACTGCTTACCTACGGATCCGAAACGTGGTTGCTGACTATGGGCTTCATTCGAAAGCTCAGAGTCACTCAGCGTGCGATGGAGAGGGTTATGCTCTAAGTTGCTCTATGCGATCAAATGAGAAATGAAGAGATTCGTAGCAAAACCCAAGTCACCGACATAGCCTTACGAATCGCGAACCTGAAGTGGCAATGGGCGGGGCACATAGTCCGACGATGGACGTTGGGGCCGGAACGTGCTGGAATGGCGACCCCGCACCGGACGACGCAGTGTAGGAAGACCCGCCACAAAGTACACCGACGATATAAGGAGAGTCGCCGGTAGCCGCTGGAGCAAAGCGGCGTAAGATCGGGCCTTGTGGGCATCATTTCGTGAGACCCATGTCCAGCAGTGGACGTCCATCGGTTAAAGCGACGACGACGACGACGATGGTTAGATTCGTTATTTATCAGTTCGAGTTGTAAAAGTAAACCATTGTAGAGTTCACCTGAAGACACACAGAAATAATCATAAAAATTGTTCCAGCCGTTTAAGAGGTGTTCAGTAATATACACGGGCACATAAGAATATGTGAGTAATAGGTCCTTACAATTACAATTTATTATACAGGAGGAAAATAAAGTATTTTTTTTTTGTATATCAAAGTATGCACTTTTGCTATTTTATAGGCAGTTCAAAAATCTCTAAAAACCACGGGGACGAGTATCAATAAACTCTTTAAAGGTGTCCGGAAAAAATTGTAGTTTGTTGGAGCCGAGGTCCGAGTCCGAGGAGTACGGTGGATGTCGCAAATATTCCAATGTAGCTCATCTAACTTAGTGGTTGTTTATTGTGCTGTGTTTAGTCTTGCCTTGTCGTAAAGCAGCAGTGGCCTAGTGCAATTGACCAATCTCGGTTGTTTAGCAGCTAGTTCTTCCTTCATGGTTTGCAGTTGCTGATAATAGATATCTGCCGTAATCATTTAGCCAGATTTGTTTAGGGCAAGATTCGTCTGGGTGTCAAGGGTCTGAGCCATGCGACGATCGCTTTCGATTATCATACAGTATCCACTTTTCATCGTGAGTAATGATTCGATTTCAAATTCCTTCATTATTGTGTCGGTTGAGCAATGTACCACAGCAGTTTGATTCACTCAATATATGAGGTACCCATCGTTATTTTTTTCAAGTAGGTTAATACAGTTTTGTCACTTTCCCCGAAGCCAGCAGCTATCTATGAAATGCTTTGTAGTGGATCCGCTTCCACGATATTTTTAAATTCTTTATTTTACTTTGGTCTCCGGCCGTCCACGAGTTTGGTACTGAAGGTTGAAATTTCCAGAATGAAAGCATGGAAACCAAAAACATACCGTTCGATCTTAGTGCCGTATACATCATTAATCCTTCGAGCTGTTTCTGCAGCACTGGTGCCACAGTAGAACTCGTACTCGTAAATATACGAATATTTTATGTTTTCCATTGTGAGGTAATAAGGGACGCCAAAGAAAAAATAATAATGTTTTCAAAACTCAAATGTACTAAATGAATCAGGAATTCTTAATCAAAGAGGAGATATTTTAGACTAAAGTGGTCAATACGACAAAATGCTAATTTCATATGGAAGAACCTAATACAAACATTCAAACATTATTTAACCACGAGGAACTCCGACACTTCTCAAACGATTTTGACGACTTTCTTTTCATTGTACTGAATTTCTTCCGACTTTATGATAGGTAAGGTTTTATTGTAATTTTTACCATTATTTCTTTTGCGATGTAAGCTCTCAGATGGCTTGGTTTTATCCGATACTACCAACAATTATGGTTACATTTCATCAAATTTATACAAAACCTCTGACAAAATATACACATAAACCTTCCTTAAGAATAACTCAATGGATTAGTGAAAAGCACATGCAAATCTGTTTAATACTTTTTGTATTTATAGCGAACAAACAAACGCGGCGGAGGACTTTATTTTGTAATATTCAAGGATGTGTGATCCTATTTGGTCTTTTTATTAAATAAATAATCATGGTTCTTTTTCTGTATTACGGGTATTGTTAAAAAATCTTTATATTGACGAATTTCTTTTATCAGGATTAGATTTAGATACATGAAAAGATTTAGATACCTCATTCCTTTCAATTCGCTACATACAAAGACACTCCAGTCACGTGCGCATTATACGTGGGCGGAGACAAATATATTAAAGGTATAACAAATTTTGGATATAATACGTTTCAAATTATTTGAATTATCTTAAACATTTCTTGTACGTTCTTATGATCCTTTACATCACATAACTTAAAATATATTTCATGAGTTACAGCAAAAATAGTTAAAAAAAAAGATACTGGACACGATTGATGCCGAATCTAACACAAAGGCTATAATCATGTTGTATACTTCAGTTCGTCTTGACGCTCAAAACAGCTACACAATAAAATACATTGAATTTCTCAATTCTTTAATTAGTGCAGATATTGAAATCTTATCCACATTTACAAGACTCGTCAAGTTGATTCGGTTCTATGAAAAATATACGCAAGTAAAAAGTTAGTAGCAGCCCATTAACGTTCCACTGCTGGGCACAGGCCTCCTCATTCCGAGGAGCGAGGGGTTTTAGAGATTAGACCCACCACGCTGCTCCACTGCGGATTGGCAGGCATAGTGCACAAGTGCACTCTCTATTCTTTCACTTTCATAGTCCGATGTGACGGGAATCCGACACGACCGGAGAGAGATCAGGCGCAGGACCGACAGCTTAACGTGCTCTCCGAGGCACGGGGGTGGAACAAACCGCCAACTTCCTAACTTCGGGCAAATATTGAGAAAATCTTAATAGAAAACTCAACATCGATTTTTGAATCGGCCCAACCCGGGACTCGAACCCAGGACCTCATGTCTGTAGTCGAACATGCTAACCACTAGACCGATGAGGCAGTTAGACCAATAAGTGCTTTACTATTAACATGAAATGTCTGTCAAAAATTGGTAGTTGTAAACTGTTAACTTGATTTAATTAAAGGAACCCTGTTTAAATTCATTCCATTGTGAAGACGTTTAGTTCATTATTGGCACCTGTGACAATATAACATGTAAATTATTGAACATTAATTAAGAATTACATAGATAAAGTAAACAGTTGCATCCAAGAGAGTGGGCCTCAATGTTTATTGAAAAAACCCAGCAGAACCCTCTTCATTTAAATGGAGGATGATTTTTTTTCAGATGAAGTATAAACTTGCGTTCGGGAGTGTGGGACTCGCTGGCTGTACCAGGACATGCTCTAAAACCTACCTGAACCTCCTACATCCAAGTGTTGGGATCCAGAAATCCGCTGACGCATTCGGCTCTAGCGCCCTGGATGAATGTGATTTAAGGGTTTAATTGAGGAAAAGCAGGTGAGCAAAATTGCGACTTCTGGCGCCCTCCTTCCTCCGGCGAGAGGGAATAGAGTCTCCTATAAGCACCCCCTCCGGTCTGGTCCTTCCTTCTACAGGATGATAGCCTCGCAAAAAGAGACCACTGCTCTCCAGTCTGAGTCATCGCCAAGCATAGCGCACATAAAACTAGGGAGTGCAGGTCACTCCCAATAAGCGATATCAAGATGTGACGCTGGGATCCCTAAGCCTGGGAATCTGCTATTTTGTGGTGCGCCGTAGAATGGTGGACGATAGATGTTCGCTGAAACATTCATCTCTGGTGCCCCGGTTGAAACCGATTTAAGAAATGGGAAGCAGGTGGACAAATTCCTGGAATTTGTCCACCTGCTTTTCATATGTTACGTACAATAATGATAAGCTTTTAAGTGTCGTTTCAAAGTTTTTAAGTGGTTCCGTACAAGCTAGTGTGTAATTACTATTAATTGATAACTATACCATGTAATTTATTAGTGACATATCTTGTTTTATTACACATATTAATTTATGTCTCAATTAATATCAATATCCATTTGTATGAAGTGAAATATTCCGATTCTAACAATGAAAACTCAATTGAAATGGGAATTTATTGGCGTATTTAAAATAATATAAATTTAATTTTTATTTGAAGTTGTATTATATGTGTATTGTAGAGGTTAGTTCAGTTTTCAGTTTATAATCAACGTCAGCTACTAGTTATTGTGTTTTAAGTTATTTGTGTTGGTAAATCGAGCTGCTCTCCAATATAATTTCTCAAATTTAAAACCTTTGTCTTGTTTGTTTGTGATGATGCAATTTTATTTTTATGTTAATTATAAAATTAAAAGAAAATGGTAATTGAGTTTCTTGTCGGATTCATCTCAGTAGATACTACATTCAGAACCGGTGGTAGATTCATTGACAAGAAAGTTTATTAAGCTTACTAAAATATTTTAATCTGGTTATTGAATTTTGTTATGAAATCCTATTTAACTATAAGCATATTATTAGTTTACTGATTATTTCTGATTTCTGACACATGCATCACGTGATATTCTGCTGAAATTAAAAAAAAACTACTAATGGAGGGTTAGATTTTATATCTCATAACAAGATACTCGGCGTACGCTTTTATTATATTTTGCCCTGTTTTTATACCTCAAATAGTAAATAAATAAATAGAATGTTAGATATAAACGCAGAATATTATTTCGAATAAGTAAAACGAGACATAAATGTAACTAGACTGGGACATATTTCCGCTAAGGGTAACATTGGGTCAACGATTATTATTAAATGTACAGTATAATTGGTTATTTCCGGGTACAGCAAGGCTAATGTGCTTGCAGTAGCACATATTCGAGTTAACAGGTCTTAATTGGATATTCCTAATATAAAACTTAACTTATATACCTAATTTAATATATCTTTCTTATCAAATTATTTTAAAAACAATCACCATATTCCATAAATTAGTCACCACACTTTACCCACTTCATTCAAAAGTCTCTCTAACCAAAAGGATACTTTGAAGAAATCGGTTTATAACGACAAAGTCGCGTTGTACTGTTTTGTCATTTATTTTAATTTATGTACATTTTTTGATATATACAATAAAAGTATTGGTGAATACCGTCGAAAACACTTATATAGTATTCATTTAAATATTCTTAAACATACACATGGAAGTCAGAAGGCACAAACAGGAACAAAAGATAGGCATGCACTATATACATAAGCTATAACACTATAAATATAAAAGCACGGAAACTTAACACGTAAATATAAAGCATAAACTATAACTGGCACTTTTTGTTGTACAAAAAGCCTAAAAGCTCTTATTATTATAATAATAATAAAGATCTTTATTCACAGAAAATGTGTCGTTTACATAATATCGGACATAAGTTATAATTTAAAATATATGAACATTTCTGCGAAAAGGCGTAAAACTCGGCTCGTAGCTGCTTTTCAGTTCGTACCTTAATACGTCTGCTGCCAAAACCAAAGAAAAAACATAATAAATGATGATAATTAAAAGAAATAGCAAAATCACAATAATGACAATAATTAAAAATCTAAAATATAAAATATAAAACTATGTAATGGATCGAAAAAAAAAGAAAAAACGATAAGAACTACATACAAGGGTTGTGGTTTTATTTACTGTAGCTTAATGTTCTAAAAAAAAAAATTATGCTCTAGATATAGGTAATTTATTGTGTATAAATGAATGCGAGTTTATCGGGTGATACCACGGGGAACAGCTAGTCGAGAATAAAATTTTTCACTGTAACTGAATCAGTACATTAAGTCTGCAGTCAGTGCGAATATAAAAAGAGTTCCCCTCCAAGTGTCTGGCAAGAAACGTAATCCGTTAAAAGGTTTTCGCGGAAATATCTGATGGCAGAACATACTCGCACTCATTCTCGTACTGATTGAACACTTATTCTATAAGAGTGCCGCATTTTATTATATAAAGCTTTACGTATTTACACAAATTTCCTTCAACAACATAATCTTTATCGTTTTTATGAAATTTTACCTAAACGCATAATATTTCAGCTCACTTTCTAGTGCTCATTGTTTCAATATAAACCGATCATAAGCAAGATGTTATCAATGCTTACAAGTATATTAGTTTCTGCTAATATTAATCATGTCTGTATACTGCCATGTCATGTATCACTGCCTCATTGGTCTAGTGGTTAGCATGTTCGACTACAGACATGAGGTCCTGGGTTCGAGTCCCGGGTCGAGCCAATTCGAAATCGATATTGCGTTTTCTATTAAGATTTTCTCAATATTTGCCCGAAGTTGGGAAGTTGGCGATGTGATCCACCCCCGTGCCACGGAGAGCACGTTAAGCAGTCGGTCCTGCGCCTGGTCTCTCTCCGGTCGTGTCGGATTCCCGTCACATCGGACTATGAGAGTGAAGGAATAGAGATTGCACTTGTGTACTATGCCTGCCATTCCGCAGTGGAGCAGCGTGGTGGGTCTATGCAGGAGGCCTGTGCCCAGCGTTGGGACGTTAATGGGCTGCTACTTACTTTATGTCTGTATAAAGAAGTAAAGGGTAATACTACAAATAGACAATATAATACATTAAATTCTAATGGACCTGTGAAATGCATTGTATGTCTGTATCAGTTTATAGGTATGTACGTATGTAATATCTGCCAACCCGTAGTGGAGCAGCGTGGTGGGTCTATACATTCCAGTGGCAGATTGTGGCCTTCTTCGCTGAGGATCTACGAGAAAGTGTAAGCAGCACATATTTACGCACTTCCTTCCGCCTTCGCCAATCCTTAGTGGGACTCATCCGTAACTCCAGGGACGAATTTGGTAATTGAACCCCTGGTGCCTCATTCATGGATGAAGAGGGTTCCACTGGGTTTTACTGCATTTTCCGAGGTCTCCTCCTTTGTAGATTCTCACACTCCTGACCGGTTGGATGTTCTAAACCCTCTCTCTTATGAGTGGGGACTGTGCCCAGCATTGGGACGTTAAGGGGTTTCTATATACCTTACTCACTTTACGTATATATTTGTATTAGTGTAGGCGGGGTAGTGAACAGCGCATATTTTCACAACTTCCGCCACCGTTAAACCTTAGTGGGACTCATCCGAGACTCCAGGGGAGTATTCTAAAGCTGAACCCCTGGTGCCTCACTCATGGCTGATGAGGATTCCACTAGGTTTTAGTGGATATTGCAAGGTCTCCTCCATCTCCGATTTTCACACTCCTGACTGGTCGTCGGTTGAGGTTTGGGCGTAAATTGTATTTCCCAGCGACAAATAACAGCGTGGTGAACCCTCTTTCCTATGAGTGGGATCTGTGACCAGCAATGGGAGTTTAAGGGGCTGCTATTTAATTTACTCACTTTACGTATAAAAAAGGAGATATACCTACAGTAATACAATAACGCCTTTTTTTCGCTTGGAAATGCCTTTATTCACCCTGAGGGAAACCGAAATGCTTCCAAACGTACTAAAACCCAGTGGATCCTCATTCTTTGATGATGTCACTAGATTGCGTTACAATGTTTCACTTAGATGGAAAAAATATGACGGAATCGAAACATCACTTAGACCACGAAATCCAGACTCGTGAGGACACTGACCTTCCCCACATTTTTATACGCTGCTGAGACGTGGACTCTGCAAGAAGTGGAAAGACAGAAAATAGATGGTCTAGAAATGTGGTCTTAGAGAAGAATGCTTGGGGTTTTATTTATTGAGTTTCGTACAAACGTCTCGATACTTCAAGACCTTAGCATCAAGCAGCGTCTATTTTCTATAGTACAATCTCGCATCCTGACTTTCCTTGGACAAGTCTCTCGGCGTGACAATCACTCCATCGAACGTCTCGTCGTTTAGGGAAAGGTGGATGGCTACAGACTGCGTGGGAGGTCACCTACTCGATGGACTGACCAGATCAAATCTGCTCTGGGAAGTTCGTTGAATGGTTGCAGCTGGATGACCTAGAGCAGGGAGAAATGGCGAGCCGTCGTCTTGCGCACAACATCTGCCTCCTACGTGACTTCATAACGATCACGACCGCTCTGTCAAGAGCGTAATGGCAATGAAGAAGATGCAAGCTTATACTACGTTAGACATAAGCTTATAATACTTTGACGGCCTCGCTGGCGCAGTGGTGCGAGTATTCGCTTCGCTAGCGGGTTCGATCCCCGGTAGGACGAATTTAGGAAATTGTATTTTCTAATTTGTCTGAGTCTGGACTGGTGGGAGGCTTCGGCCGTGGCTAGTTACCACCCTACCAGCAAAAACGTACCGCCAAACAAAGAGATTTATGTTCCGGTACGATGCTGTGTAGAAACCGTAAGGGGTATATCGCCTCTTAACAGATCAGCGCGCTTCCATCTTAGACTGTATCATCACTTACCATCACGTGAGATCACAGTCAAGCGCTAATCTGTCAGCAATATAAAATAAACATGTTATGTAAGCATGATATGCGGTTAGTAACCCATGCGAAGCCAGTCCGTATCGCTAGTATTAAAATAAAAGAGATAGATATGTTCAATATAAAATCCAAAGGCCGAGAATGATTTGATCCCTCCATAATATTCCGTGATCCCTTTTTATATATATTGGAAAATAACATGGAAATATTACGATGTTACTTCAAAAATGCGAAGTATAATTGGATAGTTTCCAATTAATTTAAAAAAATATAACGTCGTTGGTATAATCGTGTAGTGGCAGGTGTCCCAGATTTAATGTCTACTTCCACAGATTCGGCGCATCACACAATGGCAGAGTGTTCCGCATGGGGACCTCAGCGTCACCAAGACGTGTCGCAGTGCTTGCTAACGAGAGGGGCTGTATGGTAGTTGCTACCTTCTGCGAATGTCGCTGAAGGAGGCATCGCAGAGGGTCAGACAGAATGTCATCGGCGCTCCATCTACCCGACGGAGGAGGCGGAGAAGCAGGATGCGTAGATTTGCGCATCTTCTTCCCCCCCATAAACTATTGAGATAAGGCGGCTACATCCGGGGTACCAGAGTGGATTGTGTACTCGTACCTCTGGTTCTCAACTCAGGTATGGCGAGGGTTCCGCTGGGTTTTAGTGGGTATTTTGATCTTTCAATGAGTTCCAGACTCCTTACCCGGGGTGCGTAAATATATTTCCCAGCGTCAAAAAAAGGTGTCCCAGGTTCAATATCTACTTCTGGAGCTATCAGAGGCTTTAGGCTTGGCCTGTTATTACCAAAACCTATATCCAAACAAAATTTGAATAAAATTCTGTTATATGTTAAAATGTTACAAGATTTTATACGAAGTTTCATCTAATAATCAATTTATTGAAGTACAACTCAGTAACGCACGTGTCAGAAATAACACGATAAGGGGTTCTAATAATTATTAATTTTTAATATTTGTTTGAAAATTATTAAAAAATAAATAAGTAGGATTTTCATAATAAAAGGTCGATATCCAAACTAAAATATTCATTAGTTCCAGTAAACTCTTTTTGTCAATGACTCTACCACCGGTTCACAACCCACAGACTAGATGGAGAAGAATCCGGCAAGAAACTCCATAGTCTTTTACTCTTTTATTTATCCATATTATATTTAATATTACATTATATATTACAGTAAAATACATCATCAACATCCATTATCATTAAATATAAAAAGAAATATCACACAATTATCATTATTACATATTAAAAAGACATCAGTTTTAATTTAAAGAAATTCACTTAGCTTTTCATTGCAGGTCAGCCCTTTTTATGACACCACAACTTAAAATACAATAATTCGTAGCTAACCTTGATTAAAAACTGACCTCTCGTATATTATTTTATATATGTATATATACGCATGACTAGAGCATTATGATGTGACTAGAGCATGTGATAGATAACAATAACTTCACGTTAACTAAATTTAGTGTGCAACTGGGCGGTCTTATGGCTAAATAGCGATCTCTTCCAGCTAATCCTTGCAGGAGATAGTATATGTATTAGAGAGGTTAATATACGTTAGAGAAGATAGAGAATGAGTTACTTTTTGTATACGAGTATATGATTGATTTGGTATCTGTATTTATGTATTTTATTCGATGCTATTAACCTTCATCATTTGTTTTTGATGTGAACTTTCTTTAGGCGTATGAGGATAAAATTTTTACGGACGAAACGCGTGATTAGCGGCACGAAGACGTGCAGCGTTTTTAATGCTAATTCGTTTGAAGGTTAGGTAGTTTTAATATTTACAACAAAACACGTGGCATTTTTATTACAAATTCGTCATTTGAGATTTTTTGATTGATTGACAATTTTATTATTTTAATGAAAATTAAATTCAATAAATTCCCGATATATTTTCCCTTTTTCCCTCCCTCTAAGTCTCGGAAATCTAAAGTTTTTGATTTGTATAAATATAAATAAGACTTAAAAATTAGTTTGCCGAAGAAGTATCACTTCTGATATATGTACTTTGTACGCACGCACTTTTTATTTTGCAGTGTAACTTCACAACACAATGTACAGAAAGCCTTGAAATATTATATATTTAAACCTTCCTTAAGAATAGTTCTATCTATCAGTGAAAGCTTTATGAAAACCCCTGCAGTCCTTTTTGAGACTTTATTTTATAATATGTAAGGTCACAGATTTAAAATTTAAATATTATCGCTCTGTGTAACGTCACATAATTACGAGTAGTCCATCTTTTTTTCATGCAACATAATGAGAAACGCGAACCGTAATCTGTGGCAATTTGCATTCAAATTGCATTAAAAAAAACAGAGCATTTAAGACAATGGTTAATGTTTACATTCTGCAGCTGTCCACTAATGAATTGCAAATGTAATTAGGATAAGAATATTTTTTTAAAGGTTTTTCTACATAGATCTACAAAGACAGAAATGTCAGAAGCCTATTTAATCTCACGTGTCTAATTTAAGACGAAGGTATAATTTTACTAAGACTTATCTTCATTTTGTAATTAGATTGTCCAAAAAAAAACATTTTTTTGTTTTTTTTTCCAAGTAATATGTCCCAAAAAAGGAAAAAATAATGAGTAATCTATCCGACGTAAATAAAGTAAAATACAGTCGCTAACGTGGCTCTTGATACTTAAATGTTCATGAAAGACTACCAAATGTTACGTTTTTTATATTTGCTAATAGTTAAACTATACAATCTTATGTTTTGTTTATTAAATTAAGACTTTGGTGTAGCGTCATGTTGCGCTAAACTTTGAGATAGTGCAAAAATTCAGTCTTGTATTTATAGGCTCATATCTTAAAAATTAAAACTTAATTCAAGGGTTCTGATTGTTATTCACAACACTTATGTAATCAAAACCACAAATAATCCATAATAAACTTAACGACCTTCGACGCGACACACACACCGTTAGTAACGGTCCCTTTGTAGCGGACTTGTTTTTTATTTTCTATTGTCTAGTGTTATCTCTACGCGTATTTTGTTACGACTGTTACCGAGAAGCAAAATACATAATACACGTGACTTAAAAAAAAAGATTTATTTCTGATAGCCCGAGTTGAGACGGAACTATCGTACCATGTCATTTAGTAGTTGACAATTTAAGGGATAGATTGCAATTAAAATTTGGTCTTAACTAAAGTCAATATATAGAGCCTACCTGCGGTAAGAAATGGCAAGAAGAAGAAGTGATTACAAATTTGATTACCATTAAATAGTATGTAGTGAGTCATTTATTTCCCATGGTTTAAGAGGAATAAATAAAATTATTTTTAAAACAAACATTAGTTTTTGCAATTAGCGCGTTTAACCAGACAAACATACTCTAAAGCATTATAATATTAGGAATTGAAATAAATAGTAAATTCAAAATCCAGCCGCATCTATTTGATGCTTATTTAATTTAGTTAACAGCAGAACTTAAGGACCTCTCAGTTTAAAAAAAAATCAATAGAAATCTGTATATTTTTATAAGTCTGTAAGTTTCGCCATTATTAAGATGAAAAAAGTGTCTTTTTTAAAAAATTAGACAGATTTTAATGAATGATTAAGTGGCCATTGGGAAATTACTTAAGAACTGACGTTCGGAACAAATATTGCGAAGCTTATTGAAGTGGTTAGTTTTTAACTTTTATAAGCGTTTTATTTTTAACAGCACCGTTGGTGTAATGATGTAAGCATTCGCTTGGCTAGTAGGACTGGGTTTGATTCTTGGAATGGCAATTTTAGATAGACTTATTATCTAATCTGTCTCAGACAGTCTCACTTCCGTCAATAATATTACCGTTGAAATACCATGTCGTGTACGATAAGTCGCAGCCTGTTAAGGTCTCAATGTTGGGTACAGGCCTCCTCACTCATAGGAGAGAGGATTTTTAGAGCATATGCTCTTAGATAGGTTGGCAGGCATAGTACACAAGTGCACTCTCTATTCTTTTACTCTTACGGTCTGACGTGACGGTATTCCGAGATGACCGGAGAGAGATCGTGCGCAAAACCGACGGCTTTACGTGCTCTCCGAGGCACGGGGGTAGATCACACCTACAACTTCCCAACTTCGGACAAATATTGAGAAAATCTTAATAGAAAACTCAATATCGATTTTCGTATTCCCCAGACGCGGGACTCAACCCCGGGACCTCATGACTGTAGCTAAACAAGCTAACCACTAGACCAATAAGGTAGTCCGATGTCATGTAATTGTATATAAACACATACAGTCAATACCTAGTTATTTTTTGTTAAGATTAAGAACAAAAATAGGCGTTTGGCATTACTAAAGCCTTTACGGGAGCTATGAATGTGTAATAAAAATTTCTGGACTACAAGCCCATGAAAAAAAAAGAACCAGTGAAATGAAACACCGTGAATAACACTTAAAAGGCTGTTACTATATCATAAAATAAGTTTGAGCGCTATGTCGTCATTTCTGAGCGGTACAGGCGAGTACACGAGTAAATATTTTTTTTTATTTGTTACTATTAATAATGAACGGCTATAATATATTTTTACTATTTATAATATAATTTTATCTTCACAAAAATCATGGGATGAACCCCTCTACAAAAATGTATCTTTTAATCATTTTCTTGCCCTTATCCCAATAGGTGGGGTCGGCACAACATGTTTCCTTTCGCCACTTCACTCTCTCCGCTGTCATTTCTACATTCACAACCCCTACACACATATCCTCTTTCACACAGGTCATCTACACTTTTGGTCGCCCTCTCCCGGTCCTGCTGCTTACCATTATCTTTTAATTTATTATAAACATCTAAAGATCTAACAGAGAGGGCACCCCTCCTTGCTGTTTCTGAACACGAGTCAGGTTTCTGGCTACATGCGCTTCCATCTGCATCCGTAGGTTATTAGACAAGACGACGTTATCTTTATGTACGTGTTTGCGTCTGCGTATAAATACAACAGAGCCCCATCGTTGTAAATGTGGTGAGTGGGTGAATCAACTCAGTCACCAAAATCTCTCTTCGTAGCGCTGTCCTTCTGCCGAGACACACAGTCATCAATGAAATCACCAGAAGAATTCTTGTCACCATTAATGTGCCGGCTATTCTCGAGCCGAATGGAATTGCGCGTGAGAGACCTGATGGTATGTCGTTGATACCTTGAAAAAAAGGAAGATTGTTGGTGTAGGATGCTACATGTGTTGATACGGTCGCACCATCTCACATTGATGCTACCTCCAAATTAGCGAGAACGGCAGCGCCATTAGCTGAAAACGCCAAGAGGTGCAAATATGAGAGCCCTGCCTTGGAATACATATTTGTGCGTTTTGGCTTAGAGACATTGGGACCGTGGGGTCCTGAGGGTGAAATTGTTTTTAAAGAAATTTCATCACGTTTAGTTGATGTCACCCCTAAGAAAGGGAGGTACTTAGGACACGGTATAAGTATCGCTGTCCAAAGAGGTAACGCCAGTCTAATTAACCCATCCATCTTATCTCTTATTTAAATGTCAAGTTAATATATAATAGTATTAAATGATAAAATAATGTCAACTTCTTTTATTAAAGATATAATGAATTAAAAAAAATTGAAGAAATACAAATTTTGATGACGTAGCAACGCTAATTGCCAAATATTTTGACCTATAAAACTAACGCACATGCGTAGAAAATTTAAGGGTTGCGTACAAAATTATGCATTAATTTAATCGGGAAGCAATATTGCACTTTTGTTACCCAATGAATGGATGAATATAAAAAAAGAGTAAGTATAATGATTTAATAACTAACATATGCGATTGTGTCTCAACCTCTCAAGCTCTCTTTGTCATATATCGATTTCGAAACAATAAAATATTCCATGTATTGAAATCTTGAAACTTGTAAAGGTTGCTATAGAAAAAGTAAATGTCCGCTTTATTAAGCAAAACAAAACAACCTATTCTCTTGAGTTGAGAAAAGACTGGAAATACAGACAATGGGTGCATTAGCTTGTCTATTTTTGTGCTTCACTAAAATTGGACCGTTTCAAAGAAAATATTGTCTCTTCTCTATCAATAAAGCTGATTTTTTAGATGCATTTCTTTGAGCTTATGCAGTTAAGCATTGCAAGAGGTCCTGGGACTGATTCCGGTAGGGCAAATGCGCCCTACCCTAGCGCTTTTTTAATTGCTGATAGGTTAGGGCTTAACTGCGATTACACCTGATAATGTGGTAAAAGGCTATTTATATCCTATGGTTTCTACACAGCATCGTTCCTGGTAGGTTGGTAATTTATTGGTAATTAGCCATGGCCGAAGCCTCCCTCCGGGAAAAAGCTTAGCTTTCTAATTTGTGTTAGGGATGTACATGTAAAAGAAATATCGATTTATTTCGATATAATTTATCGTAGTGTTATATCGAGACTTTGCGATATATCGAATAAATATATCGATATTTTTAAAATATCTTAAGTAATTACTTGCATTATCTAGTTTATAATGTTAAATAAGTCCATTACGAGTAAGAACACTTAAGGAAGGAGAATCAAGTTAACCTTATTTATACGAAAAAAAAATCCAAGGCCATACGACCCAAAAGCCATGTTTAGCATCTGCGTAAATAATTTTTCTTTTCAGCAGCATTTTCTTTTCGACCATACCAATATGAAAGATTTATAAAGCCCAATGCTTTTTTCTAAACTTTGCAAAAACAAAATATCATTCACCCCTTTGGCTTGCATTTTCATTCTCTGCTGTGTAAGAACCTATGCGGCTTTTGACATAAGTCGTTCTGATGGAACTGAGCCACCATAGTTAAGTATTTAAATGCCACATTGCAGTTTTAAAGGAATATCGATATTACATTCGATACTAGATGATTCGATAATATTGGATTGAAGCGATATATCGCGTATCGATATTTTTTGAAATATCGATTAATATCGCCTATTATTAATTTGTGTAGATCTGGACAGTTAGAAGGCTTCGGCCTTGGTTAATTATTGACCAACAGACTTATCGATAAGCAATAATAATAGGTTTCATCCCCTATGGAAACCATTTAGGGATAAATAACTTGTATCTTATGTTTGACAGATTTAAAAGAAAGTATGTATGAGTTAAGAATGAACGAATTACTCATCAAATGTTTACTCTACGTTGATGATCAAGTAATACTTGCGTCATCCGCTAATGAGCTACAGGAGATGCTAAATATTATGAATGAAGCTTTGAAAGGGAAAGGAATGTAGGTGAATGTAAACAAAACGAAAGTTATGCTTTTTGAACGAGATGAATCTATGATGAATGGCAATATTTTGATAAATGGGGAACAAGTGGAAGAGGTGAAAGAATTTGTATACTTGGGATCTAAATTTACAAAAGATGGAACATGTGACAGTGATATCGAAAGGAGAGTGAATGCAGGGAATATGGTAAATGGTGCTCTGCATGCTTTTATGAATAGCCAGATGGTGTCTCAAAGGGCTAGACTGGCAGTGCATGCTGGAGTGTTGGTGCCAACACTTATGTATGGTAGTGAAAGTTGGGTATGGCAGAAGAATCACAAAAGTAAAATAAATGCGGTAGAGATGAGAGCGTTGAGAAGCATGAGTGGATTAAAACTGAGTGACAGAGTAAGAAATAGTGTGATAAGAGAACGTTGTGGTATAAAAGAAGACGTAGTGACTAAAATTGAGAAAGGTATGCTTAGATGGTTTGGGCATGTAGAGAGAATGAATGAAAGGAGACTGACAAAAAGGATTTATGAGTCAAGAGTGAATGCGAAAGTTGGAAGGGGAAGACCAAGGCGAACGTTCCTGGACCAAATCCAGGACATTTTAAATAACGGCCAGGTCAAGAGTACTCTAAACCGACGAACTTGTATGAAAGGTTTAATGAGAATGAAAGAAGCGAAGGAGATATGCAAGGATCGTGGCAAGTGGAAGGATGTTGTCTCTGCCTACCCCTATGGGAATGAGGCGTGATGTTATGTATGTACGAGTATGTATCTTTTTCTTTAATTAATGGCTTTTATGGTCGCCAATCGGGCTCAAAATTACCTCTTACCAGGTTAGTGCATTTCCATGATAAGTCTTAAACCACTCACCACCAGATGAGATCACATAATTACTCTTAGGTAACTTAATATTTTTAAAGCATTTATTAATAGAAAACTAATTAAGAAATTTTATCTTATCGTGATGATGGGTTGTTTTACATTGACTTTAAACTGTATTACGAGTAGTTTAAAATTGCTATTTTTACATTAATTGTAAAGAAATATGTTGACGATCTATAGATTAGTTTAATATTTCATCCATTACAGTTGCCTTTTTTATATTATTTGTACAAAATTTTATACTTTTCATCTATAATATGTTTATAAGAAAATTTCATACAAATGGCATATACTTTACGCTTCTTTGACTGTCTTTTAATAAAAATGCTAAATTTGAGTATTGATTTAAAGACATTTTCCAAAAATTTCCCCTGATAATTCTTCTTCTTCTTCATCTTTTAATGGCTTTCAGGTGTGACAATTGAGCACATGCCACTTCGCCAGTGTCACGTGAATTAAAGGAAGCACGAAGGATGTACAGTTTATGAGATCATAAAACAGAATTTTGGTTATATTTTATTGATAATAATCGCCTTCTCAAAAAGTTTTTTAATGAATTTAGATGTTAAAAAAGCGTGGTACATAATTTAAATTAATGAAATAAAATCAATTAAAATTATAATTGTGATGATGTTATAGTTTGAAAAAAAAAAACAGGGAAAAATATGTTTTTAGAGATTAATTAAAATGTAGAGAAAAAAGTGCGTGCGTACAAAGTATACATGTCAGAAGTGAAACTTCTTTGGCAAAGTAATTTTTATTTCCAAGAGGGAGGGATAAAGGAAAATATGTTAGGAATTCAATGATTTTATTGTCATTAAAGTATTAAGTGTCGAAAACTAATACAAATAAATTATTGAAATCTCAAATGGCGAATTGTAAATAAAAATGCCACGAGTTTTTTTTGTCAATATTAGAAACTATTAATTTTTTTTTTTTAATTTAAAATTAAGAGTTTAGGAAATATATTTATTTTATGAAAAATAGTATATAAAATTATCAAATGACGAGTGGCAAATTAAATGACACGTGTTATTTGTAAATATTAGCCTGCAAACGAATTAGAATTAAAACGTTGCACATCTTCGTGACGTTAATCACGTATTTCAATCGTAAAAATATTACCCTCATGGGCTTAAGGAAGTCTCCCTTCAATTATTCTTAGCATAACAATTATATTTGTGATGAGAATATTTAATGTCACTGTGTTAAAAGCGTGGGGTGTTTGTATGGTTCAGAACTAACTGTTGTCAGTATTAAATTGTTATGCTATGATTTTTATATACATTTTCTTTTGGATTATTACATTGTTATGCATCTTTGACAAATGTGGGAAGTTAGAATTAAATCGAATCGTTTAAAGAGGGGGAAGATCAAGTTAAAAGATTCCATTACATACATACAGTAGACATTACAACTTATTTGATGATTTCGAGTATTGTAAAGGTTTATTTTAATTGGGAGCTTTAATTTGATTTGTGTGTGGTTTTCACAGGAAATTTTCCTCCACGAAAAACTACGATAATGTATCCTAAACAAGAGTCATGTAAGTTTTTATGTAAAACATTTGTACAGTTATGGAAAATATGTTGTTTACTTAAAACATGGTTGAATAGAGTCAAAATTTTCACAATAGTGGTTAAAGCATATTGTGTTTCTCTAATAAAAGCCCTCGCTCGCTACTTTGTATATCGTTTGTAACCAACTTTTGTCAGCCATTGTGCAAATTTGTACTGGCATTATAGAAGTGTAAATGTAATGTCAGCCTCTTAAATGAATTGACAAAGTTTTATTTGTATAATTCGGATGTTTGTTTTGAATAAATGTAACAAGATATTACAATAAATTCTGGTTTCACCTTGATATAACGTAGCGTTATGTAAATGGTATACTCTACAAAACTGAAGAAGACTTTAACATCAAAAATATAAGTCTTGTATCTGTGTTACTAGCGTAGTTTCAGATCCCGTGGGTATATGAGACATTCGTTTTTAATTAGCGTCTACTTCACGAATTTGTGAGTCGAAAAACGAACGACTGGTAGTTTTGTTGTTTATCAATCAAATCAATTTATGTATTTATACAAAATTTGCAGGTAGTAGTTATATATAATAAACTCCCACAGACGTTCTTGAGATGTCACTTAATTCAAAGGTTTTGTCCAAAGAAAGTTGATAGAAGTATCATATTATAAGTTGCAAGATTACTTAGACGATAGAAACGCGTGGGACTATACGAATTGCTCTAATTTAAATTGAAATATATTAAACCTATATAATATTGTAACAAAAAAAATACAAAATACCAGATTGAGTTTGTTGTGGGCTCTTCTCAGAACAGGTCGCGAAGGAACCCTCGTTACTTGAGATTTTCAGTAGTTCTTTAATGCCATCATCAGACGTACATTAGAATTACTGTGTGGAAAAAAAATCATATTTGACGATTCAAAAATGCTGTGATGGGCCTATTTGAATATAGACATTTTGATTTGATTTGATATACTAACTAGCTGTTACCCTCGTAGTTTTTGATTCTATTGGAATAATGGAAAATCCATTATTTGTGCAAGTTTACTTCACGAAAGGAACATGTACGACATGTGTCAAAACAAAGGATGAACAATAAAGGAAATCTCTCAGCAAGAGACTCTTATACCCGGATCCCGAGGGAATATGACGAAATACGTTCTTAGTAAAAGATTACGTCGTGAGAGTATAATATATACCGAATTTCAAGTCAATTTGGTAAATATGTTTGGAGATCTCTCAGTAAGTGGTCGTTTTTTTGCTTATTTATCCGGATACGGGAATACGGGGTTCGAAAATTGTTCTTAGCATAGTTTACGTTAAAAAGTAGCCTATGTCCTTTCCCAGACTCTAGACAATCCGTGTACTAAATTACAATTAGATCGGTTCAGTGATTTGGTGTTAAAACCGCGACAGACACACAGAAATACTTTCGCATTTATAATATTAAAAAGGGTTGGTACAATACGTATGAATCGACAGGTAGCAGAACTGTCACCCGATCGTATTTGGACCTACAAATTGTTTTCGCGATGTAGACGCTCACTGATAATCGGTTTCTCTATATCCCCTAGGGATTTGTAACAACTCGGGTATATACATTGTCATGACATTTATATTTTTGACCTTGAAGTCGTCGTCAGCTGTAAATCGCGCGTAAGATTTGCTATTTACCTAACGCTATTAATTATATCAAAGTGAAACCAAAATTAAAATATATAGTTATATTTACATATATGTATTTTTGTATTTAAACATATATAATAAGAATACATATTAGAAATATACTGCGCATACATATTAGAAAATTTGTTGTACGTACACAAAAACATTGACTCTTTTAATAAAAAGAGTGAATGTATATCATATAACTTACGAAACAAAAACAAACTTGTTGTAAATTCTAGTAGGCTGCATAAAATTAACAACTCATTTAAGGGTAACTGTATACGTTTCTATAATAAACTCCCACAAGACGTTTTAGAAATGTCAATTAATAAATTCAAAGTCTTTGTTAAAAGAAAGTTGATAGAAAAATCGTATTATAAGTTGCAAGAGTACTTAGACGATAGAAACGCTTGGGAGTGAACGAACTGCTCTAATTTGAACTGAAATATATTAAACTAATGATGATGATAACAAAAAAAAAAACAAAACACCCGACTGAGTTTGTTGTGGGCTCTTCTCGGATCGGGGCGCAAAGGAACCCTCGTAACTTTAGATTTTAAGTCGTTCTGGAGTATCATCATCAGACGTACATTACAATTAGAGTGTGGAATAGAAAAGAAAAAAAAAATTGACGATTCAAAAGTGCTGTAATATGCCTACTTGAATAAAGGTATTTTGATTTGATTTGATTTGAATAATTGCTGTTTTTATTAAACAAAGTTATTAAAGCAGCAAGCTTCAAAGCCGAGAGAGTTTTCGAGGGGATTCACTGCTAGTTGACAAGCTTCTCAAATCCCTTAATTATCTTGAGAACGTGTAGGCTTTCTCACGAAATTTTTTCCTACACTAAAATTATGATTAAAAATGGTGATATTTAACAAAATTTAAGTTTGGATCAGTCTCGCTTCATTTTTTAAACTTTAATTTGATATGAAACGTTTATATAAGCTCGTAATTTATCGTCCATCTATTGCATGTCGCATTATAAACTGGCGCAGAGTGTAGCTAAAGAGAAAAAAGATCGGTAAGCCCAATATGCTTGCACCAGCTGTTTTCATAGGCATATAATATGCTTATTAAATAATTTTATTAATATTGAACTTTTTACGAACCTCGTGTAAGAATTAAAGCTTCCCTTTCGCGCTCTAAGTTTTATTAGCGAAGTTGACAGTGGAGATCCGGTGCGGAATAATAAATTTTTCATAAAACCGACGGGCGAATTAAACGGTTCCTTGCTTGATAAGGGTGCAGAAAGTTGTCAGTCTCGCAGTGAAACTTTGAATTTATGAATACAGTTTTTAGTTACAAGAATAGTTGAATC
The DNA here is from genome assembly GCA_015832385.1 of Elymnias hypermnestra. Taxonomy (NCBI): domain Eukaryota; kingdom Metazoa; phylum Arthropoda; class Insecta; order Lepidoptera; family Nymphalidae; genus Elymnias; species Elymnias hypermnestra. The sequence goes on along the minus strand of JACTOM010000049.1, from coordinate 1,525,447 downwards.
TAAAAATTACAATTGTATTCGTATTTTAAAGACAACTTATTAAAGTAAAACTTCTTATCTTATCGGCTTTTATTACGCGTTACGTGAGCTAGCTTTTGTAATTTAAAAAAAAAATGACATTTGAGTTTTGTCGTACTGACCACTTTGATCTAAAATATCTCCTCTTTGGTTAAGAATTATTATATTTTTATAAACTAAGAATGGTATAATATTTAAGAGCGAGGAATTGTTACGAGTACTATAAGTTGCAGTTGTAATTTTCAGGAAATAAATAAAGTCAAAGAAGTTTCCCTTCCTCCATGTGTATACTGATACGCGCACACTTTTTTAACTTCTAATAGAAATTGTAAAAATATAATACAATACTGAAGAGCGAGGTCTTCTAGTACAGGTTCTTATTATACTAAATAGAAGACCTAAGCCACTAGATATTACCACTGTTATTTAATGAAATAATTAAATTTTCTTATCGTCTTGCCTAAAGTTAACAATTACAAGTTCTACACGGAGTTTACAATCTCGAGTTGCATCTTTTTGTCCCTTCCTGTGTCGTCCTCGTTTCGGAAGCCCTAGTTTACATCCCAGTGTTTGTTTTTAGGTAAGTACAGCCCTTAAGGGATAGGCTCAGTTGTGTAAAAACAGCTGAACTCTGGTACAATAGAGACGTGACAAATGAGGATGGATCTTAGAATAGCGTTAGTGTCCTAGATGAGCAATAAATGGATATGGTACTGCTTTTATCTAAATAATATATAAAATATATTAACAAAAGAAAAGAAAAACAAAAAACAACACATCTTTGTATAAAATTTGAGTGTCACTTTGTAATTTTAAAGTAATATCAAACATACATTACATAGCATCACGCCTCATTCCCATAGGGGTAGGCAGAGACAACATCCTTCCACTTGCCACGATCCTTGCATATCTCCTTCGCTTCTTTCATTCTCATTAAACCTTTCATACAAGTTCGTCGGTTTAGAGTACTCTTGACCTGGCCGTTATTTAAAATGTCCTGGATTTGGTCCAGGAACGTTCGCCTTGGTCTTCCCCTTCCAACTTTCGCATTCACTCTTGACTCATAAATCCTTTTTGTCAGTCTCCTTTCATTCATTCTCTCTACATGCCCAAACCATCTAAGCATACCTTTCTCAATTTTAGTCACTACGTCTTCTTTTATACCACAACGTTCTCTTATCACACTATTTCTTACTCTGTCACTCAGTTTTAATCCACTCATGCTTCTCAACGCTCTCATCTCTACCGCATTTATTTTACTTTTGTGATTCTTCTGCCATACCCAACTTTCACTACCATACATAAGTGTTGGCACCAACACTCCAGCATGCACTGCCAGTCTAGCCCTTTGAGACACCATCTGGCTATTCATAAAAGCATGCAGAGCACCATTTACCATATTCCCTGCATTCACTCTCCTTTCGATATCACTGTCACATGTTCCATCTTTTGTAAATTTAGATCCCAAGTATACAAATTCTTTCACCTCTTCCACTTGTTCCCCATCTATCAAAATATTGCCATTCATCATAGATTCATCTCGTTCAAAAAGCATAACTTTCGTTTTGTTTACATTCACTTTCATTCCTTTCCCTTTAAAAGCTTCATGCATATAAAGTAACAGCTTTTTATTAAAATCATACGATAACTGTCAGTAGATAGAAACATATATAACCAAAACTAGGAATGTGTAAAGGCGGTCTTATTTCTGCACGTAATCTCTTCCAGTTAAATTTAATAAATAAATTAATAGGAACAATGATATAAAGTTATACTTAAGTATAATTTTAAATACATGAAATGTATGGTACTTGTATCAAAAAATATTTCTTTAATTGTATTTATATTGCCTGTCTTTTTATGATGGCTAATCTCTGAAACGGCTGGACTGATTTTGAAGGATCTTTTACTGGTGTATAGTTGATATTACAAGATAACTTAAACTATTTTTTAATTTTAGAAAAATTAAGCTCTGCGAATACAAAAGTAAGGCCAATGCATTAGTGTCTGACGATTCACTTTAAAGACAGATTACACATTCCTTTTACGTAGTCGTTACAAAGAACGGGTACTCCCATATATTCACAGGATCAAGAAGTACGTGGGGACTAATATTACAAAATAAAGGATCTATCATCTGATGTTTAAGATACCATATAGATTAGTCAGTGAGGCTATATTATTACTCTGACATTTCATTTGATTTTTGTCTGTCACCTGTGTAGTTCTGGGTGCTATTTTTGCTATCTGCCAGTAAAAGTCCCGTCAAAATCAGTCCAGCAGTTTTACAGAGAGATATCTCAAAAAAAATGGTCTTTTGATATCATTGCCGTATATAGTTGATATGAGAGTTTGTTAATTTGGAATCAAAAACATGTACTGCAGTTTTATTTATTTTTATTGATTGTTATGGAGAAGAAAATTCAACTTACGATATTTTTTATATTTAAAATCTTACATTTCGAAAACGTTTCGAGAGAAGTGAGAAGTAAAAAGTTAACATATATATGTTTTAAAGTGATTGCACTATTCCCAAGAGTAACTACGTCGTCGATGATGTAACAACTCTAGTGTGAAGTCTTGAATTTTTGTATATGTGTACATTCTCGTATTTAAAAGTTTTTTAAATAAGAAAATGTATATATCTTTTAAGTTTTTTACCCATTAGCGCTTTTGATAGTAAGTGTTTATTTAAAACATATCTCTAAAAAAGTAAAAAATCTGGAATAAATTGCCGATTTATGTACCAGGAAATTAGACCCTCTCTCTGGCGTAATGTGTGAGTACTCGATTCCCTAGCAGAGGTCTTGGGTTCGATTAACCGCAGGGGAGATATAGGAAATTGTTTTTTCTAATTTATCTAGGTTTGAGCTGGTGGGAGAGTTTGCTCGTGGCTAATTATCACCTCACAATCAAAGATATACCCCAAGCAAAAATATTGCGTTCCGGTACGATACTGTGTAGAAGCTATAAAAGGTAAATTGTCTCCCCATAGATTAGCACGTTACGATCTCGGACTGTATCACCTATTAAGAAGTCGCAGCCCCGTAAAATCCGTGCGGGAGTTCCCCAAGGCAGCTGCTTGTCACCAAGCCTGTACGCGGCATACACGGATGATATCCCTACCCTTGGCGGCTACTTGGGGTGCCGCATTGATCGCAGGTTGCGCCTGGCGGAAACGGTGACTCACGCCGTGGGCCAGGCTGCGGCGGCTCGGTCGCTGCTGCGGCTGCTTTTTACCTCAAGTCTCTCAATAAAAGCCAAACTGAAGGTCTACGGAGCCTACGTCCGCTCCAGACTGACGTATGCGGCTCTTGCCTGGCACTCTTTCTGCTCAGGGTACCAGAGGAGTAGGCTGCAGATCCAGCAGTATGATAGTATGAGCTCCGAGATACGTCTGAAATTACGTCATGCAACGTGACACCAGGACGCCCACCGTGGAGGTGTTCGTACGGAACTTGGCAAGGAGTATGTTCCGCCACGCGGACAGCTCCTCACACATACACCTCCACGGCATTGCCAGCCAGCACCCAAGAGCAGGAAACCCTGGGAGTCCCCTGCCTCGTGAGCTTCTGCTGTCACCGCCATCGGATGTAGGCGATGATGACGGCGAAGACGACGCAATATCAGTGGCAATACCCGGGCTTGGCCATTGAATTAATTGACCTGGATGGACACGTTGGCGTAGCCAGCGGGAACCAGCCTGTATGATTGCTAGCAAAACAAAATACCTGGCATCAAATTGATGTCTGAGGAAGATACTCGGGTAAGGAGGCACTGCTCCGAGGTTCGCAACCCTCAACTAAAGTTGAGAAGAACCCAGGACACATCACCTATTAAGCTGTCAGCTCAAAAAACTGGTTTTATGGAACTATCACTCAAGTGAAAAAGCCGATGCGAGCTAGAGATGCCGCCATAGATAGAAAAAATTGTAATTTTGATGAGAAACAATCTCTTTTAATACATTTCGATGACCGTTGCGTAAAAAGATTTAAGTATAACATTCTAATTTTGTAATGCATTGTTTCAAACAAAGTTACTTGTTGTACTTCCTTTTGCACTAACCGTAAAACTATAAGAGATAAATTTCCTTCTAGTAGATTCATACGTCGCTGTCTTTGACTGTATCATAACTGACTATCAGGTACAATCACATTCAAGATAATCTGTCAGCAATAATAAAAATACCGCGTCAAAAACTTCTTAGTTGGAGTGCCGTCTAATGAAATAATGATTCGGTCTCATCCATTCATTATTTATAATTAGCCCCTCGTCTGTAGGGCCGCCGAGGAGACATTAATCATCTCAATTAGCACACAACTTCTGATGGTGGAAAAAGTAAAATATCACCTGTAGAGGCGAGATCTAATTACGACTTTTTACAGTTCCCTTGTTTAATAAAAATTGACAGTACGGAAAAAATGTCGACGTTATAAAGCAACCGAGTTTTGCAAATAGTTGAAATGATACGAATTCTGTCTCAACTGTGGCCATTAGAAATATAATGTGTATTATCTATTTCGCTTCTCGGAAACTATCGTAACAAAATATGCGTAGAGATAACACCAGGCAATAGACAAAACAGTTACAAAGCGACCGTTATTAACGCTGCGTGTGTTGCGTTGAAGATCGTTGAGTTTTTTGTGGTATTTTATAAAAAGTGAGTATTTATTAGTGATTATTTGTTTGTTGATTATATAAATGACGTGAATAATAATGAAAACCTTACGAAGTTTTAATTTTTAAGACATACAAGACGGATTTCTTTCGCCGTCTCATAATTTAGTGCAACATGATGTAAGAGTTTTAATTTAATAAACAAAAGATTGCAAAACAAAGCGTTGTAAAGTTAAACTATAAGCAAATTTGGTAGTATTTCATGAAAAATTTAAGATGCGTAGTATGACCTATGAAAGTGACACGGATATAAACTACACAGGATAGAAATATGCATGCTTCGTTGGTAGGGTCACGCTCAAGGATAGAATAGAGAAAATATATATTAGGGGGACTATCGAGGTTGCGGATATAAACAATAACGGCAAGGAATCCAGTTTGAGATAGTACTGCCATATACTGCGAAGATATGAAAAAGTGTCCATAGAGACCTGATAGAGGCACGTTTGACAAAAGATGACGCTTTCAACAGAGAAAATCGCGTCTGATGGTTAGGAAGGCCGAAAAGGCGAGGCTGGTGATGATGATGATGAAGTTAAACGTCAAGTAATGTACACAAACTACATAATCTAACTTCGTATTAAAGTCTATGAGGATTGATACTATATCTCTAGTTTTCTTTGTTGTTACCAGTTGACAATTGTTACTATCTATATATGTCCGTTATAGTCTTTGAAACCATCGAATACTCCAAACTGGTTTCAATAGAAAGGTAATAATGTAAAGATGGTTTTAAGTAACACTAAACTGACTGACTCAGTCATTAATCGTGATATTTGAAACTTAGTAAAGTGAATTCTTTCATAATGGTAAAAGTATGCGCGGTGTCATTGAGAGACAGCTTAGCACTTGACTGTAAACTAACTTGATGGTAAATAGTGGTCTAGTCTAAGATTACCTGGTAAGAGGTAATTTACCTGTTCTGGTTTCTACACAGCATCGTACCAGAACGCAAATTAAATGCTTGAGTGAGTTATTCCAGTGAGTAGCTTTGTGCTAGCAAGATCTATAAAAGTTGTACTGTAAGCCGACCTTAATTGTTTAAGCTCCGAAAGCCTTCTCACAATTTCTATTAATAATTTGTTTGTTTACGGATTTAAAAAAATATTTCAGTGTTACATAGTATATTTATCCAGGAAGGCTATAAGCTATACATCATTATGATAAAACTAATAAGAGCAGTACATCAATGAGGAATGTTTCAAAGTCAGTATTTTATCTTTTTGAAAGATAAAGTTTGGCGTATTTTTTTTTATAAAGGAATTGTTCTCCTGTAAAAGTTCTACAAAAAAGTCTTAAACAGTTTTTGTCTATCTTTTAAGGTTGGTTCAGTACAACCGTTTTTATTGTAACCAAATTTGTTCCATCCCTCACTTATAACGTGCAGACTGAGTTATGCGGATTGGCTTGTAAACAATAATCTGACTTGAAATATAAAACGGACAATAGCTGTGAAAGTGTATCCATTTATTTTAATATAACTCTTTCTCGGCGCCCTAAAAACCAATTAACCGGCTGTGTAAGAATAAAATTCTGTGAACCCATTAAATCGGCGCGATGCCAATTATTGACCGTTTTTCCAGCGGATAAAAGCACACCCGGGTAATTCTGCTGAACGTGGAAAAACTTTTGAGATAATTGCATTTGAGCTCGCAATTAGTTTTCTTTGTAGAAATGTGGCAGCTTCTTTGGAATACGATACTTCTTTCACACTGAGGTGTGATCGTGATTATAATATAAACTAGCTGCTCCCCGTTAGGCATACTGCGTGGTTCCCAATAATGGTTGAGGGAAAATGAATAAAATGCATTCTTGAGTCAATGTGAGCTTCGTTCGGTGATACACATGTATTTTTATGTTTTTTACTCAATTAGGCAAAATCCTACAATGGGAGGCTGTGATTTTTTAGTGAAAAGCTACATTGGCCTAGTGGAGAAGCTGTGATGGCCCAGTGAATGAGCTGTGATAGATTAGAGGAAATGCCGTGATGGCCTAGTGGAAAAGCCGTGATGGCAAAGTGAAAAAGCTGTTATGGCAAAGTGAAAATGCTGTGATGGCAAAGTGGAAAAGTTGAGATAGCCTAGTGGAAAAATTGTGATGGCCAAGTACAAGAGCCGTGATGGTCTAGTAGAAAACCTGTAATGGATTAGCGGAAAAGCTGTGATTGCCCAGTGGAAAAGCTGTAATAGCCTACTGAAAAAGTTATGATGGTCTAGAGGAAAAATTGTGATGGGCAAGTAAAAAAGCCGTGATGGTCTAGTAGAAAAGCTGTAATGGATTAGTGGAAAAGCTGTAATGGCCTAATGGAAAAACTGTGATGGCCTAGTGGGAAAATTGCGATGGACAAGTAGAAAAGCCGTGATGATCTAGTGGAAAAGCTGTAATGGCCTAATGGAAAAGTTGTGATGGCCTAATAGAAAAGCTGTGATGGCCTAGTGGAAAAATTATGGTAGCCAAGTAGATGTGCTGTAATGGATTAGCGGAAAAGCTGTTAATGGCCTAGTGGAAAAGCTGTGATGACTCAGTAGAAAAGTTGTGATGGCCTAATGGAAAAGCTGTGATGGCCTTGTGGAAAAATTGCGATGGACAAGTAGAAAAGCCGTGATAGTCTAGTAGAAAAGCTGTGGTGGTTTAGTGGAAAAGCTGTAATGGCCTTATGGAAAAGTNGGCCAAGTAAAAGAGCCGTGATGGTCTAGTAGAAAACCTGTAATGGATTAGCGGAAAAGCTGTGATGGCCCAGTGGAAAAGCTGTAATGGCCTAGTGGAAAAGTTATGATGGTCTAATGGAAAAGTTATGATAGCCTAGTGGAAAAATTGTGATGGACAAGTAAAAAAGCCGTGATGGTCTAGTAGAAAAGCTGTAATGGATTAGTGGAAAAGCTGTAATGGCCTAATGGAAAAGCTGTGATGGCCTGTGATGGCCTAGTGGGAAAATTGCGATGGACAAGTAGAAAAGCCGTGATGGTCTAGTAGAAAAGCTGTGGTGGATTAGTGGAAAAGCTGTAATGGCCTAATGGAAAAGTTGTGACGGCCTAATGGAAAATCTGTGATGGCCTAGTGGAAAAATAATGGTAGCCAAGTAGATGTGCTGTAATGGATTAGCGGAAAAGCTGTAATGGCCTAGTGGAAAAGTTGTGATGGCCCAGTAAAAAAGTTGTGATGGCCTAATGGAAAAGCTGTGATGGCCTAGTGGAAAAATTGCGATGGACAAGTAGAAAAGCTGTGGTGGCCTAGTAGAAAAGCTGTGATGCATTAGTGGAAATGCCGTGATGGCCTCGTGGAAAATCTTTGATGGCCTAGTGGTAAGACGTAAGATTTCTCATTCAGGAGAATTGTGGGTTCGAATTTTCAGCAAGAACCGTAAATTTACTATTAATAAATATTAAACTTACGTGTTTGATTGTACCAGTAATTCAAGGGGTATGGGTAGCCTGCCATCTCGCAGTGAAGCGGTGTGGTAAGTCTATTCTCTAAAACCCTGTGACTTCCCATACCATTAATGTACCTGTCACCTATGAGAAAGAAGGTTCCCAGCTGTAGAACGTTAATAGGGTCCTGTTTTATTATGTCTGACAGGTTAGTACTTGAATATACTGTCACCTGATGGTATATTACGACGCAGGCCAATTTGGAAATACGCTTAAGCCTCCCATCAATATAGATTCAAAAGTAATTTGAAATTGTAATTTCCTAAAATTTCCATGCCTAATTGAACCAAGGACCTCTGCTAGCAAAGTGAGTACAGTGCGAATAGGATGATTTATTTTTTTTATGAAATATTAATGTCAAATAATCAAAATCAAAATAAAGAATTTAAATATTAAAAAAGTTATAAATATACATGTGTCTGAAGCTCTGGATGGCTTTGCAGACCTTTTAAATCATAGCCGATGATATTCTGCAAAACAAATCTCGACATTTGCGAAAAACTTATCCCGAGTGATCCGGAATATATTTTATTCGATGTCGGATATTGTCAGCCATAAAATAGCAAGATATTGTATTTGAAATAGTGGCAGTTTTCGCCATACGCCCGAATACGCTCTTGTATTTTATTGCGAATAAATTTTCTTATCCAATAATTTTGAGTGTATATCTCAGCAGGCTGAATCGCCGAACCAGTATTCATATTACCAACGCAGATTAAATTATTTGATAAAGTTAATTTATGCTTTCAATACAAAATTTCAATAAAAAGGCAACCAGTTTGCGTCATGTTTCAGGGTGTCTAATTAACATTATTTATATAAGTTAATAACAAGCGAGAACAGGATGCCATTGTAATAACAAAGTGATGTAACAATGTTTGAACTTTAGTAAAAAATGTGGTCAAACCAAGTCCTCCAAAGTCTGGAAAATATTATAGTTGCGATCAGAAATGGTTGTCACTGTCAAATGTGTAAAAAAAATGAAAAAAAAAAACAATAAATATTGTTTTTAATTATGAATTTAATTTGATTTCTGAACGAATTTTAAATTTATATGGTTTCTAAACGTTGTGACGAACATCGAATGTTTGACAGGTAGGATTAGTTTCTAAGGGAAAGCAAAGTTAATGTTATCACTATATTCCAAGCATAGTTTCCATATATAAGAATGCTGTTTGTTACACCACTTTCGAATAAACGATTTTTCTTTCTTTCTTCTTCTTCTTTCATATAATCGCGTTTTAAATCTTTTCTGGACTTTCACTAATAATTGAAAACAATCAAATCAGGTCAAATAGGAATTTATTTATATATGTCGGAGAATGAGAGAGAAGGAGAGCATTAAGCGCAGGGTGTAGGGTTCTCCACCGACATCGTCATTAATGGCATTCATAAATCAATTTGCATACTGTGGGTGTTGGTGGGTAATATTAGTGCAATCAAACACTTTATTAATTAACTCAGGTTTAATGCCCAATCACTTAATGTTCTCGATATCAATTTACATAAACTCATTAATAATAATAGCTAGGAACGCGACAGTTTCTATAACCGACCGCTCTGGTGGACCGTCACCCGAGAACTGGAGAGACGTGCACCAAATTTTTACTATTGACTCAGTCCCACGTCGGCAGATCGGGATTGGCCATCGTTCCACAGAATATTGCAGCCCGACATATATATGTCGGAGCATAAGAGAGAATGAGAGTACAAAGTATAGATGCGTACGGTTCTCCACCGATATCGTCATTAATGGCATCCGTAATTTCTATACTGTGGGCGATTGTTGGCTTATGTTGATGCAATCTACTACCTTACTAATTGACTCATTTTATAATGTTCAATCACTTAATGTTCCCGATATCAATTTACACAAACTAATAATAATAGCTAGGAACGCGACAGTGTTAAAAATCGACCGCACCAGCGGGCCGTCATCCGAGGACTGGAAAGACGCACGATTGTCACTATTGACTCTGCCTTACGCCAATAGACAGAAGGAGCCTGCGTTCCACAGGCTATTACACCCCGACACGCACAAATATATATATATTCAGATTTACGACAGATTTCGTAGCAGACATTTGAAAGACCAGAAAATTATTACTCTTTATATCTATCCAAGTTTTTCTGATGATGATGACTTCAATCTAAGCTTATAAAAAAGGCTGTCTTGAAAGTCGTTTTACTAGGTTTTTGAATTGTCAGTAGTTAGTAGGAACCTTCCATTGCTTCGGAAACGTTGTTATATCTACAATACAGTCGCGGTTCCTCGCGACGTGACTTGTGTAATTACTTTCAAACAAATTTGGTTAGCTCAATAAAAACGTAATATTGAGCCAACTTAAAAAGATAGATGTATGGTCTTCTAGACTTTTTTGTACAAGTTTTAAAGGAGAAGAATTCTTTCATACATGGATTTTGCGAAACTTTGACCGTTGACGCATCGAAAGCAGTGGATGCTCTCAAAAGAAAAAAGAGCCCATAAAACATTATTCATTGGTACACCGCACCTATTGGTCTTAACGTGATGATATATAGCCTAGAGCTTTCCTTTATAAATGGGCTATTTAAAATTGAATTACTTTTTGAAGTCGAACCAGTAGTTCCTGAGATTAGCGTGATCAAAGAAACTCTTCAGCTGTATAATATATTCATAATAATAATTAGACACATGGGACGCTTTTTCTCACTCTATCTACAATCCCTCTCCCTAATATATTATCTGTCGTAATCCAGTTTTTGGTATAAAAATTAGTAAATTCTAAAGCTTTCTGTATTACTGACGATTTAGTCACATTATATAAATACATAAAAAAAGTCTTTACCTTAATATCTCCCTTATCTGTTATACATAAAAATACATACAAAAATAATCTATTAATTTATTATATGGTATGATTTTTAGTGTCCTGAAATATTAACTATAGGAAACATTTTTCCAGTAGAATATTGAGTGTCTACTTCAAAATTAAATTAAGAATGAAAGAATAATTAGTCTCAATCCACCATTTAACTTATAAAAATGTAACAGTTGATTTACTTGAGAAAAACTTCGACAATCTAACCACTCGTCGTGGACTCTAGGATAATTACGAGAGTTAAGCAGAAGATTTCCGATTAAACCGGTCGAACTGCTCCATTGGATTGGGCTTATTTGCCCGAACGCTGGCAAAACAAACGCTGATTACAATTTACACAAGAATATTAATTGATAAATTGCTTTTTGATTGAGAAAAATATTTCGATTGGAATTCAAGTGTTTAATAAAGTCAAAATATACATTTGTTGTATTCATTTGAACTCATATTTGGACATTATCATATATTAAGTCCCTTCGTTCTTTAGCAACATTTCGTCTTATAGTGTAAAATAGTTTTTATAACCATAAATAGTATCAGTCTACTAAATTTCCATCACTGGACGTTTTAACTTACAAGTCCTTATCCATAACTCGCAAATTAAACTCATAATATGAAATTTTCTAACTTCAATATATGTGGCATCAAGGCATAATCAACTATGGCAAGGTTCGCTAATTAACTTGAACTCATTGAATAGTTCTAATGTCTTCTGGAAAAAATATAGTGTAAGAAAGAATATGTCCTATGTCTCTTCAAATGTTCCTACTTCAATACACGTGGCATAGAGGCATAACCAAGTATGGCAAGGTTCGCAAATTATAAATACAATTTATTGAATAGTTCTAAAATCTGCTGAATGAAGTAGAGGGTAGGAAAGAATATCTTCCTTGTCTCTTGAAATCATTTAACTTCAAGATATATGGCATCGTGGTATAACCAAGCATGATAAAGTTCGCAAATTATAAGCCGCAAATACAATCTATTGAATAATTTTAATGTCTTTTGGGTGAAATACAGTGTCAGAAATAATCTTCTTTGGCTCTTGAAATTTTTCTACTTCAATACATGTAGCATAGAGGCGTAAATAAGGATGGTAAAGTTCGCTAATTACAAAATCTCAAATACAATTTATCGAATAGTTCTAATGTCTTCAAGATAAAATAGAGGGCAGGAAAGAATATCTTTTTTGTGCCCTAAAATCTTCAAACTTCAATTTATGTGACATCGAGACAACCAAGCATGGCTAGGTTCGCTAAGTAGAAATTGCGAATAGAACTTATTGAATAGTTCTTACGTCTCCTGGGTGAAATTTACGGTAAGAAAGAATATCTTGTTTGGTTTTTCAAACGTTCCTATTTCAATTCATGTGGCATAGAGGCATGAATAAGGATGGGAAAGTTCGCTAATTATAAATCGCAAATTCAATTTATTGGACAGTTCTAATTTCTTCTAGATAAAATAGAGGGTAAAAAAAAATATCATCTCTGTATTTTAAAATCTTTAAACTTCAATATATGTGGCATCGAGACATAACCAAGTATAGTAAGGTTCGCTAAGTACAAATCGCAAATAGAATTCATTTAATAGTTCTAATGTCTTCTGGATCAAAATATCGTGTAAGAAAGAATATGTCCTTTGTCTCTTCAAATGTTCGTACTTCAATACACGTGGCATAGCAGCATAACCCAGTATGGCAAGGTTTGCTAATTATATATCTCAAATATAACTTATTGAACAGTTCTAATGTCTTATGGATATAATAGAGGGTAGGAAAAAATCTTCTTTGTCTCTTGAAATCTTTAAACCAAGCATGATAAAGGTCGCAAATTATAAATCGCAAATACAATGTATTGAATAGTTCTAATGTCTTTTGGATGAAATAGCGGGCTGGACAGAATATCTTCTTTTTCTTTTGAAATTTTTTACCTTCAATATATGTGGCATCGAGACATGACCAAATACAGCAAGGTTTGCTAAGTACAAATACCAAATAGAACTAATTTAATAGTTCTAATGTCTTCTGGATAAAATAAAGGGTAGGAAAGAATATCTTCTTTCTTAAAATATTCAAACTTCAATATATGTGGCATCTCTAAATATGGCTTGGTTCGCTAATTAGAAATCAACAATACAAATTATTGAATATTTCTAATGTCTTCTGGATGAATTACAGGATAGGGCAGAACATCTTTTTTGTGTCTTAAAATGTTTTAACTTCATTATACGTGGCATAGAGGCGTAAGTAAGTATGGCAAGGTTTTTTATTTATTTATTTAGAGAAAGATACATGCATGTGTATACAGCACTATAAGGTTTAGAGTATTCCTGACTTATTCGCTCCTTAAGGTTCGCTTATTACAAATTGCAAATAAATTAGATGCAATAAAATTGATTGGTTCTAGTGTCTTTTGGACAAATTCAAGGGCAGGAAAGAATATCTTCTTTGTATCTTGAAATCGTCTAACAATATACGTGGCAAGGAGGCAAATTTCAATGTATATGGCATAGAGGTATAATCAAGTATGTCCAGGTTCACCAATTATCAATCGCAAATAAAACTTATTGAATTGAATGCTTCTAATGTCATCTGGATGAAACAGAGGATATGGAGTATGTCTCTTGAAATGTTTGTACGTTAATGTACCAGGTTCGCTAATTATAATAACAGTTGTAGGATTGTACTCGCTAAAATCAATACATACCCGTGTTATCCTCCACAAATGAACTATTGTCCATTTCCGGTATAATCTGTTAATCAGATTTGTTGGTCGCACGACTGACAACTGCATCGGCATTAATGAAATATCTGGTTCCATATCAACTTTTTTTGCAACATTGCGTATGTTCACTGATAGTATACTTACATATATAGAAAACCCGTCTGAATTTGCTGTGGGTTCTTCTCATAAAAGCCTCGTGACCTTAGATATTAGGTCGTTCTCTAATAGTCAATTTTAGGTTTGAAATAACATTCTCACCGGATCGAGATACATCGTGAGAAACAGCTAGTATAACATATCATCAAGAAGATTATTTCGTTAGTAAAGTCTGTTTGATATCTTAATGTTTTTCTTTACATTTGTTTCATTGAAAACAGAACATAAATATGCGAACAAAAAGGCCTTTTCTAAAGAAGCTTTGTCATTGATGGTAATATAATTTATGTAGTACAAAACTGTATTAATATTTAATAAAAGGCAAAGAGAATTATAAATGTTAGTATACTTTCATCTGATTTAGTTCAATGTTTTTCTAACCAGGTTTTACCGGTATATTTCTTTTTGAATCAACAATTTGGAATTACGACTCATATACTTATAAACAACTTCGTTTTTCTTTAAATTGTATTAAAAGTTATCGTTGTTAATACATACATACATAGCATCACGCCTCATTCCCATAGGGGTAGGCAAAGACCACGTCCTTCCACTTGCCTCGATCCTTGCATATCTCCTTCGCATCTTTCATTCTCATTAAACCTTTCATACTAGTTCGTCGGTTTAGAGTACTCTTGACCTGGCCCTTATTTAAATTGTCCTGGATTTGGTCCATGAACGATCGCCTTGGTCTTCCCCTTCCAAGTTTCGCATTCACTCTTGACTCATAAATCCTTTTTGTCAGTCTCCTTTCACTCATTCTCTCTACATGCCCAAACCATCTAAGCAAACCTTTCTCGATTTTAGTCACCACGTCTTCTTTTATACCACAACGTTCTCTTATCACACTATTATTACAAGTTATTAATATCTTGTTATTTATAGATATGGGAGCGTTCTTTTTCATGTGTTTTTGTAAAACCATATCATTTTTAAGGTGAACGATTAACATCATAAAAATTAAACACAGATTTTCCTCGTGCAAAGCTAGATAATGTGTGACTTTTTCCAAACACCATATGCCGTGTATTACGTCCTATAAAGTGTAAAAAAAAAGCTTTTTTATATATACTCGTAAAAAAGTAACATTTCGCGAGTCACAGTATAGTCTGAATTACGGACAGCATGAATTAGTGGGTAATTTTCACGCCTGTTAAACTGATATATGACTATTAACATGGAACCGGAATTTATTTGCAATGTAACATATTATTATTTGCGATAAGCGTCGGTGTGAATTTATTTTATAAATGTTGCCAATTTTATCTAGATACTTTATTTACCTCGACAATTGATTAGATATTATAATAGCTTAGATGGTTTGAGCACGTAGAGAGAATGAATGAAAGGAGACTGGCAAAAAAATTTATGAGTCAAGATTGAATGGGAAAGATGGAAAGGGAAGACCAAAGCGAACGATCCTGGACCAAATCCAGGACTACTCTAAACTGACGAACTTGTATGAAAAGTTTAATGAGAATGAAAGAAAGGAAGGATTGTGGATGGACAAATGGAAGGACATGGTCTCTGCCTACCTCTATGGGAATGAAAGTGTTTGATTGCACCAACATTACCCACAGTATGGAAATTGATGTGACTTATGATTGACTGATATGATTATTGATGCCATTAATGTCGATGTCGGCGGAGAACCTTACGCCTTTATGCTTTATACTCTCCTTTCTCTCTTATTCTCCGGCATGTATATAATGTGAGTTGACTCTTTATACGTAGTTACGTAGTTATGTGAAACTTAAATTACGTCCTAATTACTTATAAAAGTAAAACTATTTAATACTTGTTACACGGATGAAACGCGTGTTAAGCGTCATGACGAGGTGCAGCGTTTTTCATGCCAATTCGTTTAAAATTTAGGTAGTTTTAATATTTACAAATAGCATGTGGCATTTTAATTTTCCACTCGTCATTTAATAAATTAGTATACTATTTTTCATTAAATATTATTTTATATTTAAAATTTTTCATAAGATTCTTAACTAAATTTTAAATTCAAAAACCTTATTAAATTACCTTCTTCTTCTATCCTCTTCTACCCTCTTCTTCGCTACTTACAGCTTTTTTAACACAAGGTTGTCTGGAAGGAATCGCTATTAAGCGATAAGACCGTCTGTTGTACTTTGTTTCTGTATTTAATTAAGTTTATTATAATGTATTACTTTTAAGGTGCAATAAAGGATATATTTAAATAAATAAAGAAATAATTTTTGAGACTTTAAATACTTTAATGACAATTAAATTCATAACATATCTTCCTTTTTCCCTCCCCCTAAGTCTCGGAAATCTAAAGTTTAAATCAAGTTATTGTATATGTCGGAGTGCAAGAGTTTGTGTATCGCTGATTCGTTGTGTAATAGTCTGTGGAACGCTGGCGCCATCTGTGTATCGGAATGGGGGCAGAGTCATAAGAATAAGTGGCAGTCCGGCGCGTCTCTCAGCAGTTCTGGAGTGGCGGTCGGCCGGAGTGGTCGACTATTGAACCTGTCGCGTTCCTAGCTATTAGTATTAGTGAATTTGTGTAAATTGATATCGGGAACATTAAGTGATTGAACATTATAATCCGAGTTAATTAATAAAGTGTTTGATTGCACCAACATTACCCACGAACCCACAGAATAAGAAATTAAGGAATGGATCCAATTAATAACGAGGTCAGTGGAGAACCCTGCGCCCCTGTGCTTTATGCTTCTTCATTCTCTCTTATTAAAGTAATTGTATATTACCTATCGTTTGTGGTGTACAATAAAGTGTATTTTCTCTATCGCTCTCTCCATTTATTATACATAATTAGAGAGAGAGAGATATCCAATAATAAAGAAATAAAAGAAGTCTTTAGCCACTAGACGTTACTTTTGTAATTTTAATGAAATAAATAAACGAAAGATGTTACATACGGATTCGTGAGTCTTTGGTTTTCAAACCACGAACGTTGAGAATTTCAATGGGTATTCTAACGTTATAATAAAAGTACAATCCCTGCCGAAAGTATCACCTTAAAGCATATATATAGAAGAATAATAGAGAAAGAAGTAAATAATTGTATGCGTATATATTTTTAAATCGTAAGATCGCCTTTCATTTGAATGAGTAGAAACATTATATTGAAAAAGTCATTACAACGTATGCTAGATATTTTAGAACAAAATATAAATAGTGAATTATAATTGTGGATAATTTCTAAGAGCTTTATGTCGTCCTACGTATACTCTTCCTAATACTGCACAGTTCGAGTTTCAAGCAAACTATTAATCTTTATTGAGAGTGTCAAAGGCGGCTTAATCTATCAAGTAATTAATGAGAGTTGCTTTGTGTTTTGAGTGTATAATAGTTTTTACTGTACATTTTAATTAATTAAATTCATTAAGAATCGAATTAATTAATACACGCTCTTCTGGAAGTAGATTATTTTTGAATTAGTCAGAACGGTAATTGAGAAAGGAACGTTGACGGAAGTTAGATATGTTTCTGGAAAAATTCTAAGCGTTTAACTAACTAACATATAACGTTTTTGGAATGGCGGGAGGCTTCGGCTGTGGCTAGTTACTGCATAGAGTTATTGCATTGAATATATTGATTTTAATGTTTTCTTTTATAAAATGAAATGGCTTCCGCTCTTTGTTCGTTTGGATCTGCTAAATTACTCAAGTGGTTTTGATGACATTTCAAGGAATAGATAGAGCGATTCAAGAGGAATCTTTATATATATAATACATTTATATTATAGTACAGCAAAGTAGAAA
Source organism: Elymnias hypermnestra (assembly GCA_015832385.1). Classification (NCBI taxonomy): domain Eukaryota; kingdom Metazoa; phylum Arthropoda; class Insecta; order Lepidoptera; family Nymphalidae; genus Elymnias; species Elymnias hypermnestra. Next base: position 1,507,826 of record JACTOM010000049.1, on the reverse strand, counting down.
ATAACAAAGAAGTTTAATTTGATATCCCAAGAAATTCAATTTCGTATTCTTAAATCATATACGCTGGCTAAACCTTGCGAGACAGATCAAATTAATCTTCTACGGAATTGAATATCTTCAAAAGATCTATAAAAATGTCCACGGTGGTTTTTTATTTATCTCTAAAGATAACCCACATAAACCATTTTTATCTTATACATATTACAAACAAAATGTGTTATTTACCGTGGTGTTTTATACAATTCAGTATTATTCCTTATACAATTGAACACATTGTATATATTGAAAATTTCATGTAAATTAAAACTGCCTTTGACAGCATTCCACTAAAATGGATATCTTAGAAGATATCACAGTTTAAAAAGGTGGAGGCAAAGTTACATTAGCGTCAAATTGATGACGCCGTACTTTAAGACCCACATTAAAGTGTACACAGACGAAGTTGCGAGAGTTTGCTTATATTTTTTTAGCTCGTTTCTGTGTCATGTATACACTGACAAATGTCCAAAAAACAATGGCGTATTCTGTCTGAGAGTGTAAGTTGAACATGAGTTTCCTGGAAAAAGCTATTTTTGCTTTTTAAAACTTACTTGAAGCGAGAGTTCAATTAGTCAGATTGTTAAAAGTTTCACATTGAAAGTAACTGTTCACTTTTTCCATTAGAGTTATTCCACACTGTTAATAAGAGGAACTTTATCTGGACAGTCAGCTTTACAAATGTTTCATTTAATTATTTTGACACATGATTGCTGTGTTGAATTTTAAATATTTTTACGAACTCGCTGGTTCAATATTACTCAAACGAGTACAAGTTACTGAAAAGAGGTTTTGTTCTGAGAAGGTTTGCATTGAAGAGGTTCCGTACTGAAGAAGTTTTATACTGTAGAGATTCTGCACTAAAAATATCCTGTACTGAACTAACTGATTATGTACTAAAGAGGTTCTATATTAAAAAGGCCCTGTACTGAAGAGGTTATGCACTAAAGAGGATCTGTGCTGAAGAGGTACTGTACCAAAGAGATTATGTAGTTATAAGGTACTGTACTGAAAAGGTGCTAAAGAGGTTATGTAGTGAAGAAATTCTGCACTAAAAAGGTCCTGTACAGAAGGGATTATGTACTGAAGTGGTTCTGAACTGAAGTAATTCTATACTAAAGATGTTCTGGACTGAAATTGTAATTGCATGTTATAATTTATCTGAATCTGGATTGTTAAAAGGGGTCGGCCGTAGCTAGTTCACAGATCACGTCTGTATTAGACTGCTTGATTATTTACCATCATTTAAGACATGTCTTTTAACATTTAGTTTTAAAGATCTTCAAAACTATTGGTGATTCATTAGCAAATTTTCCATTTAAATATTGTTTTAATGTAGTTGCCATGAATAACAGACAAATATGCCTCGCTGTATTTTGATATAGTTTGAAACAGACAGACATATCAATTAACAGCTTAATTACTTGTATAGATTCCATTTGCGTTTGGCAGATGAAATATAATTGCAAATTACTTGTTTGTGTTGCATAAAATATTGTTACACATGCCAATAATTGAAATAATGTTAATATTTACGAAGTTTCTGAATTTATACTTTGTATACTTTTATGACACTTTTATAAGTAAACATTCTAAAACATTACCTGATGGTAAGTGTCAAAGATCAATGTCAAAGATGGAAGAGCGAAACACAAATCTTTTTGTTTGGCGATACGTCTTTGCTGGTAGGATGGTAACTAGCCACAATCGAGGCCTTCCATCAGTCGATACTAAGACTAAAAAGAAACCCGAGACCTCCAAAGCTGTGAATATAAAAGTTTTCAAAGTAAAGAAGCAAGAATAATGTTTATATATAGACAAGTAGTTCTGGGTCTCGTGAAAAAATGGAAGCCTCGTTCTTATTAAGATTCGTATGGTACAAAAGGAATATGTATGTAGAATTTCAAGTATTAGGTGAATATTTTATGAAAGACCTCGTCGGTATATTAGCTCGGATGTGTGCTCCACCCCCGTTCCTCGAAAAGCACGTTAAACCGTCGTTCCTGCACCAGATCTCTCTCCAGTCGACTATTAGAGTGAAGGAATAGAGCGTGCACTTGTGTATTATGCCTGTCAATCAGCAGTAGAGCAACGTTGTGGGTCTATGCTTTAAAAACCTTCTCTCCTATGAATAAAGAGGCCTATGCCTAGAAAGTTTCGTATGTAGTTTTATTTCGTGATATGATTTGACAGTCGGTGTCGTTTGTACTTTATATATTTGTTCACATTTCGACATAACTTATTACGTATTTTGTATACGAATACACTTTATTGTTTTTTATTTCGGTTAAGGTTTATGAAAATAATAAAGCCGTCTTGAAGTCGGACAGTAAACGTGTAATTGTAAGAAGCCTTTGGCGAAATTTGTCATGTGTAGAAGAGGTAATGTTTGGCTTTAACTTATTTCAATATTTTTTTTGATTCATTTATATTTGTATTTCTCCGACATTGTAATAGTTACTATGCTATTTTAGAAGGAGATACAGCCAACAATTAAGTATTAAAATCAGTCCAACTCGGTTTATCATATTCATTTATGTTTTGTCTATAACCTTTACGTCTAACACAAAGGTTATTTAGTAGAAATAGCTATAATAATTTTTCTCTCTTTTGCATTGTTTTATAACAAAAAGGCTATCACCACCTGCTACCAATGAGTACTCCACTATTTTGGTTATATCACCAGAAGACAGCCAATAATTAGGAAAAACTGTTGTAATAGGAAGGCTTGAAGGAAATTAAGGAGTATACCAAGACTCGCACTTCCAACAGCCCTAAAAGAAGCTGAAGACAGAGAGAGATTGAAGCAACTAGTTCATGCAGCCACTAAGACATATCAGAGCAGGCACGACCTGCATCAATAAAGTATACGGAAATTATGATGACCTTGTATTAGTTTTATGTTTCCTGTGTTGTGTACAATAAAGATTTTTCTATATATACATACATACATAGTATCACGCCTCGTTCCCATTCGGGTAGGCAGAGACCACGACTTTCCACTTAGCACGATCCTTGCATAGGCCATTCGCATCTTTCATTCTTATTAAACCTTTCATACATGTTCGTCGGTTTAGAGCACTCTTGATCTTGTCCTTATTTAATATGTCCTGGATTTGGTTCAGGAACGTTCGCCTTGATCTTTCAATCCAATTTTCCCATTCACTCTTGACTCATAAACCCTTTTTGTCAGTCTCCTTTCAGTCATTTTCTCTACGTACCCAAACCATCTAAGCATATCTTTCTCAATTTTAGTCACTACATCTTCTTTTATACCACAACGTTCTCTTATCACACAATTTCTTACTTTGTCACTCAGTTTCAATCTACTCATACTTCTCAACGTTCTCATCTCTTCCGCATTTATTTTACTTTTATGCTTCTACTGCTATACTTAACTTTCACTACCATACATTAGTGGTGGTACCAACACTTCTCCATGCACAGCTAGCCTGGCCTTTTAAGACACCATCTGCCTATTCATAAAGGCGTGCAGAACACCATTTACCATATTCACTGCATTCACTCTACTTTCAATATCGCTTTAACGAGTTCCACTTTTGTAAATTTATATCCCAAGTATTCAATTTCTTTCACATCTTCCACTTGTTCACCATGTATCAAAATATTGAATTTAACAGTCTATTTAACAATCCATGTCCATTTTCTATCACGGTTTACTTTATACGGATATTGTAACAATACAGAATAAATAATTACTATTTACCAGTGCACGATAACCTTTATTGGTTGTTCGGATAATTACTAGAATAAAACCGACGTCGGACGATTAAAGTGATTAAATTGTTCATTCGATTGAACTTATTTGGCAGATTGTGGGTACTTTAAATGACGTTTTGTGCCAAAATTGTACAAATTTTTGTGCAGAGCAATATCTGTGAATATTTCATGACAATCTCGTTGACATAATTGTGTTTGAAACTATTTTTATCGAGGTAGATATACATATTTAATTGTTTTCAAGGAAAAACCTCTTTAGGCGTTATCAGTACTTTATTTTGTTAGTATTTAAAGAAACTGAGCTAAAAGAGGTAATTGGGATGACGTCAATTCAGAAAGGGAGAGGGATGTATTCACTGCTACATTTTAATTTAATTTCTTCTTATTTGTCGAAGTCTTCAATAAGAAGATGCATCATATAAAGATGTGAGATAGGCTGTATAAAGTTATACAGATGTATATTATGAACTTATATACAATAGTTACTAGGAGCATTTTATTTTATGTACATAATTATGATCATTTAGAATTCTTTGTAATTTTGATGATTATATCATCCCATTTATCAATCTAGATCATTTCTAGTTTTCTAGTAGCTAATAAAAGATGATGCTTTTAAAACATGTCATTAATTCAAAAGGTAGCACAAAAACATATAATTTATTCTTGAAGGGTTACTATGTACGTATATATAAATGTAGACACATTCAAAAAATCTCATATAATATAAGAAGCGAAAGTAAATCAGTTACCGAAACGTTTTTTTTATAAAAAAAAGTCCCAAAGTACATTAGAATGTTTTGTTATAGAAGAACCGTAATAGAATAAATCTCTAGATATATGTCGCTTATTTAGAAAATTAATTAAAAAATCGTGCTATAATTTGAAGGATCACTTAAGACTTTCACAAGTCGTGGGAGTAAAAAAATTGCCTTAATCTGTATAAAATAAATTAATACTATTGGAGCGGCAGCGCAGAAGGTGCCACCGTCCATGTAGCGGGGGGGAATTGGAATAGAGATGAATGGATATCGCGGTTTAGAAGTAAGGAATAACAAGAATTTAGCGAGGTGTCAGCGTAAGGGGTGATAGTGATGAAGGGGGAAAGGAACGCGTCCACGTACCTGGAATGTCTGGATCTCCTCCTACTTCTCGACGTAGGGCTGTGCACGGGCGTGGTTGCGGCGGCGAAAAGCACTATCACAACACTACACGGCCAGCGGGTCACTTCTTCGATAGTTCATGCGGTTATATCTTTGAGACGAAGATACTAGAGGATTCTTTGTGGAGATATCAGCGGTAGGCGAAACACAACTTGTCGCGACGGATGCGTAAGCGAGTATATACACGCGAAGGAAAAGGTAGGGTACTTTGGGAAAAGGATGATGTTACGCAGCACCATAAAATATAAAGACCATACTACCGACAAAAGTGGCGTCACCAACTATATTGTAATGATCTATTTCATCACTCTCATAGTCCGATGTGACGAAAATCCGATACGACCGGAGAGAGATCAGGCGCAAGACCGACGGCTTAGCGTGCTCTCCGAGGCACGGGTGTGGATCACACCGCCAGCTTCCCAACTTCGGGTAAATATTGAGAAAATCTTAATAGAAAGCTCAATATTGATTTTTGGAATTGGCTCGACCCGGGACACGAACCAAGACCTCATGTCTGTACTCGAACATGCTAACAACTAGACCAGCTACTTACTTACTTACTGTAATGATCATGGTAAAGAAAACTGATTAAGTATGTTATGAACTTTTCTCTGGACAGGGAACCCCATTTAAACTGTAGATTGTAAGTCGTTATTTAATATCATCATCAGTTGTATATAGAAATGTCTATAAATGTATTGGACGATTCAAAAGCTCTTTAAGCGCCTTCTGAAATAAAGAAAGTTTTTGAATTTTAAACAACCATTTATACGTAGGGGCTAGTATTGACCAGTGTTTTGAAGTGAAACTTCTTTAGGCGCTTGAGGGTAATTTTTTACGGATGAAACGCGTGATTAGCGTTTTTTATGCTAATTCGTTTGAAGTTTAAATAGTTTCAATATTTATAAATAACATGTGGCATTTAATTTGTCACTCGTCATTTAATCATTTAATATACTATACAAACTGGCATATTTAGCGGAACATAAAAAAATTGATATCTGTATCGTATAATGTTATGATATCAAACCTTTATTTTTTATTTTTTTTTATGTTCCGCTAAATATGGTGTGTATATTAGATTCGAAAGTTTATAGTCCATTTTATTTACAATTCGTCTTTTGAAATTTCAATAAACTATTTGTATTAATTTTCGACAATTTTAATGCTTTAATAACAATTAATTTCTTAACATATCAAATCAAAATATCTTTATTCAAGTAGGCCTATTACAGTACTTTTGAATTGTCAAATTTCTTCCACACTAATTTTTTCCACACCCTAATTCTAATGTTACGAGACTTAAATTCTAAAGTTACGAGGGTTCCTTCGCGCCCTGATCTGAGAAGAGCCCACAAAAAACTCAGTCGGGTATTTTGTTTTTTGTTACCATTATCATTACAATATCATATTAGTTTAATATATTTTCAATTCAAATTAGAGGTCGGTTCGTTCACTCCCACGCGTTTCTAAGTAATCTTGCAAACTATAATATGACTTTTCAATGAACTTTCTTTTGACAAAGACTTTGAACTTATTAATTGACATCTGTAGAACGTCTCGTAGGAGTTTATTATAGAAACTTATACAGTGACACTTAAATGAGTTGTAAATTTTATATAACGTACTAGAAATATAACAAGTTTATTTTTATTATCTTAAGTTATATAAAGTACATTCATTCTTTTTATTGAAAGAGTCAATATTTTTTATGTACGTACAACAAGTATTCTAATATACGAGTATATACGCAGTGAACTATCATTATGTTAACTGCTCTGAATTTGATTCTTAGCGACGTCTCTTGCGCCCATATTGTATCTTCCTTTTCCATCTCCCTAAGTCTCGGAAATTTAAAGTTTTAGAAATGTATAAATATAATTTAGCACGCATGTGACAGAAAATGAGCAATAATCAGTAAATTAATAATAAGTTTATAACTTTAACTATTTTTTTTTAAATATTAAATAACATTTGATAATAAAAGTCAATAACCAAACTAAAATATTCTTGAATTCCAGTAAACTTAAACTTTTTTGTCAAAAGCTCTACCACCGGTTTGGGGCCTAACCGACTACAGAGAAGAATCCGGCATGAAACTCTATAGTCTTTTACTCTTTTTCTTTATCCATTTTATATTTAATATAAATTCCAATTAATACATCATCAACATCAATTATCATTATGACATAATAAAAAGACATTAGTTTTAATTTAAAGAGAGAGCTTTGTATCGCAGCGCAGCCCTTTTTACTGATACAACTAACTTAAAACACAATAACTGGTAGCTAACATTGATTAAAAACTGAGAACTCAACTAACTTCTACGATGTTTTATACATTTTTTTCTAATGAGGCTATTACGGCAAAACATCAATGACAGTGTTTGGCGCAAAAACATTTTTTAATCATCTTATTTATCACTCCCTGTTAGTTTTTAATATTTTCAATTAATATAATGTAAGTAATTCTGCGAAGTAAAAGCGAACTGCCTCACTGGTCTAGTGGTTAGCATGTTCGACTACAGACGTGAGGTCCTGGGTTCGAGTCCCGGGTCGGGCCATTTCAAAAATCAATATTGAGTTTTCTATTAAGATTTTCCTAATATTTGGCCGAAGTTGGGAAGTCGGCGGTGTGATCCACCCCCGTGCCTCGGAGAGCACGTTAAGCCGTCGGTCCTGCGCCTGATCTCTCACCGGTCGTGTCGGATCCCGTCACATCAGACTGTGAGAGTGAAGGAATAGAGAGTGCACTTGTGTACTATGCTCTAACAACCCTCTCTCCTATGAGAGAGGAGGCCTGTGCCCAGTAGTGGGACGTTAATGGGCTGCTACTTACTTACTTTTTTAAGTAATTCTAATCGTTTATGCAATATTACACCAATTATATCCCAAATTGCCACCATTGACAATGTTTACCAATGGGAACGACATTGTGAAGGCAATTGTTTCTAAGAATACGATTTAGTCACATGACAAACCGTGTCCTTTATTTATTTTATTTGAAATATATCATAAATTATTTTATATATACTATCACACGCACTTTTAATTTATTAAGTTGAACATGGATTAGCAAGCTGCTGAAAAGCGTTGAAATGGCCACGCTATCTGTGGGCCTGTCAGTCCAATACGCAGCCATCACTCGAACCGTCCATCTCAATCGGGCCGCGTGTCACGACGAGGGAATAAATTCTCGTTAATTACAAAACGGGTTAACGCTTTGAGGTAGGTCTATTTAAATTTCACTTTAATTAAGTGTGCCTAAAGTTAGCGAAATGAAATATTAGCACCATTTACAAACACTCTATTAATTTTTAAGTAAACCTTGTTTAACGATCGGAATAAAACAGAACAAAACAGAAAGGGAACTTGTAATGCCATATTTTAGGGTGAAGACAATTCAGAAATCATTTGTCGGGTTGAGCGTACGCATTGTTAATAAGATATTGAGATTAACTCCACATCCCATAAATAAATTAGTCACTAACAAAAAGGAAGGATTTCGTTAAAAGTGTCAAAAAGTTGACGGTGAGAATAATAAATACACTTAATACATTTCTGCATAAATATTTATTTACGGGAGGAATATAAAGGCGTTTTTTATCGTATTATATGTATCGTTTTTATCTCATAGATAATTCATTGATCCCCTTACTAAAAAAAACCATTGGAGGACCAATAAAGTCTCTGAAGGCTGTTTGGCCTCCCGCATTTGGATCCAGGATTTGATTTTTTTTCTTGTAAGAAGTTGTCCAAGTTCCTGACAAATGGTAATCTGATGAAGAAATGTCCGAGGAGTACGGTGGAAGTCGCAGACATTCCAATTGTAGCTCATCTAACGCGATTGTTTGTTGTGCAGTGTCCTAGAGCGATTGGCCAATCTCGGTTATTTAACAGCAGGCTCTTCCTTCATTGTTTGCAGTTGATGACAATAGATATCTGCCGTAATTGTTTGGCCAGATTTAAGAAAACTGGAAACGAAACCGGCGCTAGCCTAACAAATCCAAACAATCAAAAGTAACTTTTTCTGAGTCAATTTTCAGTCATTTTTGGGTTCAACCAATGCGACGAGCGCTTCCGATAATCATACATCCAATTTTTATCACAAGTAATCATTCGATTTAAAATCGCTTAATTATTGTGTTGGTTGAGCAGAGTAACGGCAGTTCGATTCACTTAATTGTTGAGGTACAAGTTCAAGATCGCTGAAGTTTTAATTTGCTTCAAGTGGATTAATATAATTTTGTCACTTACCCCGAATCCTGCAGTTATCTCTGAAGAGCTTTGTGATAGATCCGCTTCCCCAACAGCCTTTAAACCTTCATTTTCCACTTTGGTCTGCAGCCGTCCACGTGGTTGGTTCTGAAGGTCGAAATTTTCAGAACGTAACCGTTGAAACCACAAATGTATCCTGCTTTCTTTTGCGATACCAGCGCCGTACACATCATTAATTCTTCGAGCTGTTTCTGCAGTACTGGTGCCACGGTAGGGCTCTTACTTATTAATATATCGATATTTCATCTTTCCCATTGTGCTGTAATAAGTGACGCGAAAGAAAAATAATGAGGAAAAAACAAATGAATGATGGCTTTCGAACCTCAAATATACCAGCTAAATTAATTTAAACATTTAAATTTGGTTTCTTAACCCAAGAGGAGATATTTCAGATCAAATTGGTCGGTACGAAACCCTAATTTTTTATGTAAAAACCTAATAATATGCATACTGTCTTAAAAAATATATTTACAATATTTTATTTAATAACGTGATATAGTATGGATTATTAATAGGTTTTTAACATGACGATCCCAGATTATAACTTGGGGCATATTTTCAAAGGTACTACATTTAACTTTGATTTTTATATAAAACATTTTTAAGCTGATAGATCATTAAGTATCTAAGCTATATAAGCATGAAATATATAATGTTGTAAGTTAAGAACATCGTTTATGTGGGGCGTTATCGTTTGTTTAATTATAAATACAGAGAAGAAGTACTTTATACTGAATTATCTTTCAACTATTTGAAGGCCTATTTATCGAGGAAGAGAGGAGAGTCAATGAAAAACAACGGAGTTGTAATACTGGAGTATATTTACTACTTTTGTGCCTGCCGATGTGTGCGGTGCGTAAACGGGTAAAGTTACTCAACACTTATTTATGATAGAATTGATCCTTGTGGAAAGTTCTACATAAAAGTCAAGGATAGCAACTATCTATCTCTAATGGTTGATTTAATATAACCACTTTTATGTTGATCAAATTTATTCTCTCTCATGCGATGCAAATTAAGTACAAGCTGGATGTAGTTCGAGAAGGATTAGCTTTACATTATTTTATTGCTCACTGTTATCTCATAGCGTCGTACTTTTTTGCCACAACAAGCCACGGTCTAAGCCTTCCAGCATTCACTAGAATTCTAAGTCGGAAATATAACCTAAGATACCTGTTAGTAAAGCGAGTACTAAACTAAAATAAGTACACATTGAAGGTAGATTTGTCTTCATAATAATCGTTTCTACGGTTCGCTACAGGCGCTTAACGATGTTAATGTTTCTTCCAAAAGCTATTCATCACCTCAACTGTACTTCTAAAGATTCTAAGCGTTATTTATGGGGTCACATTTACAACAGAACTTTATTGCACGCCCCACTCTTCATACGACAAAGATAACTTCCACATACGCAGCCCATAAAATCTTTGTGTCGTCAAATTCTTAACATTATACCTGAAATAATTAATTACGATTTACTTTTATAATCTGTTATATCACGTTATTAAATAAAATATTGTTAATATGTGCTATAAGACAATATGTATGTATATATAAACGTATGTAGTGTATTTATTATTCTCACCACCACCCTTTTTACACTCTTAACTAAGTCCTTCCTTAACACTTTGACTGCCGAGGGGGGTCAACATGACCGACACTATTACTATAATTGAGTCTTAATTTTATTAGTCTCTAAAAATCCTATTTTTATATATTTAAATATGTACAGTATAAAAGATTGCTTACATAGCAAGTTATCTCCTAAACTGTAATATTCGAAATTTAAGACTTAGAGACTTACTGGAGAGAGTTCCGCAGGGTTTTTTAGTGGTTATTGCATAGCAGTCAGGGTAATACGGGGGTATCGTACGGTATCCTGAACAGCGGCGTCTCTTCTTGCGGGCGATCCTCCGTGGCAGCTTCTCGCGGCCATCTATAGGCACAAGGTGACTACAAGGGTACGTGATGTGCAGGTTGGCGCTAATGGGGTCCAGAGGATGCGAAAGTTGAACCCCTGGTGCTTCATTCATGGATGAAAGGGTTCCGCTGGGTTTTAGTGGGTATTGTGAAGCCTTCTTATTCGCCGAGTCCCACGCTCCTGACACACAGTCGGGGTCAGTGCATAAAAGCATTTCCAACAAAAAAAAGGATTGGGATATACAAACGAAAACTGACCAGCCGAACTTCTAAATTATTTGGCTGATTGATTTGAAATTTTGCACACGTTTTCACTTCTAGACGTAAACTCATTAAGAACAGGTTTGTCAACATTCCATCAGGATATATTATTGAAACAGAATCAGCCACTGAAACATCGTGAAAACTCCAAATTTATGAGATTGATTGATTTGAAATTTGGCATAGACATTAACTTTGCGACATAGACACTCATTAAGAACGGATTTTCCAATATTCCGACGGGATTGGGATATATTAGCGAAATTGGATCAGTCACTGAAACATCGTGAGAATTACAATTTATGAGACTGATTAATTTGAAATTTAGTATATATTATCTTCGTTTCCAAGATGGGTAAGAACGTTAGTGACACTGGGGGTATATTAATACAGATAGTAGAAATAAGACTGGACAGTCATCGGTTGGAAGTGTGAGACTACTGGAAACGACCAGCCTATTTGAAACAAGGACCTAAGGTTCATCGTTGAACATTTTACTCTGGCACCATTTGCTTTTACAAAAACATTGATTCGTGATAAGAAAGGCAACGAAACCCTGTCTTTTACTTCCAAAATAGTATAAATAATGATGAAAGCATAATTTTTAATATGTTGTATGGCACAGGATTCTAGCCCTTTAAAGTTTCCTAAACTATGCAATTGGAATAGTATATTGTTGATGTTAACCCGCAAAATAGCATTCATTTAAATCCTTGACGATAAATAAACGTTAGAGAATTGTCCCGGAACAACCGACCCGTTGTAATGACAAGAAAATTTATTCAGCCTCTGTGATAAAGATTGATGGGTTGAACGTTTCATTGTGCATGCGTATTGTGCATTTGGACAATATGGATTCAAAGAATTGTTGCAATCTGAAATAGAACTTTTGCTCATAAACAATTATATTGGTTTCAATAAATGGTATCTGTTTCCATACCGGGGAAAAATGAGAAGCCTGTTAACGTTCTACTGCTGAACAATAGGCCTTCTCAATCATAAAAGGGTTTCTAGAAACTATACTCCCCACGCTGCTGAGCATTGGTAGGCTAGGCATGCGTTTGCTTGCTTTTCTTGACCATGATCGATTCGTTTTCTTATAGTTAGAAGTGTGTGAACGTCCCATCAGCTGGACAATAGGCGTTTTCTATCGTAGAAGAGAGGGTTTCTAGGATCTGTTTCCACCATGGTGCTCTACACAGCATTGGTAAGCTATATATGAGTTTGCAGAATTTCACGGCCTAGCTGGCTCAAATCACTTCGCTTTCTTCTAGTAAGAAGCCTGTTTATATCCGATCTCCTAGACAATACGCCTTTTCACTCATAGAAGAGAGGATTTCTTGGAACTATAACCACTTCGCTGTTCCTCATTGGGTTAGCAGGCTAGACATGCGTTTGCGTGTTTTCACGGCCTAGTTGGCGCAAATCACTTCGCTTTCTTCTAGTAAGAAGCCTGTTTATATCCAATCTCCTAGACAATACGCCTTTTCACTCATAGAAGAGAGGATTTCTTGGAACTATAACCACTTCGCTGCTCCTCATTGGGCTAGCAGGCTAGACATGCGTCTGCGTGTTTTCACGGCCTAGTTGGCACAAATCGCTGCATTTTCTTCTGGTAAGAAGCGTGGTAATGCCCCATATGCTGACGAATAGACCTTTTCAATCAAAGAACAGAAGGTTTATAGGAACTATAACCACGTTGCTGCTTCTCTTTGGGTTAGCAGGCTCGACATGCGTTTGCGGTTTTTACGGTCTTGCTGGCGCAAATCGCTACGCTTTTTTCCAGTAAGACACTTGTTTACGTCCCATCTGCTGGACAATAAGCGTTTTCATAGAAGAGAGGATTTCATGAAATTACGAGTATACCCACCACGTTGCTTCACTGAGCATTGGCAGGCTACACATGCGCTTGCAGCTTTTCACGACCTAGCTGCCGCAAATCGCTTCGTTTTCTTCTATTAAGAAGCCTGTTAATATAGAATCTACTGGACAATACGCCTTTTCACTCGTAGAATTTCTCTCGTACTACGAACTCGTAGAAACTCGTAGGATTTCAAGGAACTATAACCACCTCACTGCTCCCCTTTGGGTTAGGCTAGATATGCACTTATGGGTTTTCACGGCCTCGCTAGTGCAACTCGTTTCATTTGTTCATGCTTTCAATGGTTAACAAAATACGTTTTTTTATCATCCACTCAAGTAGAGAACGACATTTGATATTATTAGAGTTTTTGCATGCATTTAATACATTTATTTTACAAAGAAATATACAGTATTATATATTAAAGTCTCCCGTAAAAGTTTTAGATGTTTCTGTGGTTACCAAGATAGTTTTAGATGGCTTAGGAATTGAGTTTTTTATTTCTATATGACTTTTTCAGTATATAAATACGGGAAAGTAAGCCCAGCTAACAGTTACTGTGGTATAAATATTAAATGTTTGTATTCAAACAATCAAAATGGAAATCCTTGGAACCGCACAACGTGTATGGCTCTTTGAATATTTTAAGATTTTGCGAGGACAGTGCGTTGAACCTGACGCAGAGGTGAGGTTGTTGTAATTTATTTAAAACCAAATCTGTTCTGTAATGTCTTGTCATATTGTTCTCGTTTTTTTATGTAAGTGAGAGAGGATAAGAGGGTGAGGGTGGTAGCAGAGAGGCTTTTTAGAGGAACCCATCGCGCATGTACCTTTTTCAAAAAGAACTTGTGGTTGCCTTGGTAACTCTCTCTATACATGTATTAGCGTGTCTATTCATTAAATTTGAATGGCTTTTTGAAGTGAAACTTCTTATGGGATTGTAGGAAAAATCTTTGTTAGTCGAAGTATCTTTACTCACGCTTTAACTACTGAACCGATTTAAATGAAATTTGGTATAAAGATAGTCTAGAGCCCGACAAAAGATACAGACTAACGATATAGGCAACGTATGTGCTCACTAAGAACATATTCCCGCGGGGGCAGGATATTTTAGCCATAAATGACCACTTACTGCGAGTCTCATTAAATATTCACTTGATTGACTTGAATTTTTTTATGTATTGTACTCTCGCGACATGGTTTCTTATTAAGCACGTGTTTCCCCATATTCCCACGGGTTCCTGGTATATGCGAAACTAAGAGATTTACTTTACAATTGCCCCTATGATTTGACATTCATACGTTACTTTCGCGACGTAGACTTGCACTGATAATGGGATAACGGAATCAAGAACTACGCGTAATCATGATCAATTTAACAGTGTTGAAATCGCTCACTTAAAAACAATAAGCAATTTGTTATCAATGTTTTTTTTTTGTTTTTTTTTAAGGGTATGTTTATGAAAGTTTTCGCAGTAAAAACTAGTTTATTTACCCTTCTACAAAGTCTCAACAATATTAACTAAAGGTTGTTTCTATTTTTGTTACAGACTTTAAACCACACAACCGAAAGACAACAATGCGACGATGGTTTTTAATCATTAAATACACTCACTTTCATAACGCTTAGATTGATCGGCCGCGTTTTATTGGCCCCTGTAATTTGCCCGCGCTTTTGCTCGCCCCGCATAGGCGTTATTTGCGTCGATTGCCCCGCGGATCAAATGATACTACAAAGGCTCTTAGAACTGAAACGTTCATGGAAGACTACCAAATGTTATGATTTTTATGTTTGCTAATAGTTAAACTATATAATGTTATATTTTGCTTATTAATTTAAGACTGGTGTAAGCGTCACGTTGCGCTAAACTTTAGATAGTGAAAAAAGTCCACCTTGTATTTAAAGGCTCATATCCTAAAAATAAAAACTTATCTCAAGAGTTTTCATTGTTATTCACATCACTTATATAATCAAAAAAAACAGATAATCACTAAACAACACTCTCAGTTTATAAAATACCACAAAAAACTTAACGACACACGCACAATTAGTAACTTATTTTTATTTTTTCTATTGTCTGGTGCTATCTCTACACATATTTTGTTTGGACAGTTACCGAGCAGCAAAATAGATAATACATTATGACTTAAAAAGAAAGAGATGCTTATATTTCTGATTGCCCGAGTTGAGACAGTACTATCGTATCATGTCAACCGGTATTTGACAAGGGCATATTTCCATAAGCTTAGGAACAACGCGAGTTACAGCAAGTATAGCGTAAACACTGCCATTATATTCGATGATAAATGGTTTAAACATTGCGAATGAAGATCTCGAGCATTTTTTTATAAAGCACATTCCAGTGTCACAACCTTAGATCTTTATTACACATTACGTAACTTCGTCTTACATTATAATTATACCGTGCGAATGTTAAAGAAGAAGTTGTTAATGTTATGTTAATGTATACAAGTGATACAAGCTAAAAAATTCCTTTTGGCATACTGAATGAAAAGTGAACACCTAACAGAAAATATTCACAAAATTGAGGGTAGAGCTCAAATGCTTTGACGGGAGGGATCCATTAGTATAATTATCATTTTAATAAATTGTACACGAAAACATCATTTTTGCGTATACCGATGGCGAATGGGAGTTCAGGAATATTCAGGAATATTCCGTTATGAGAGTGTACGTTATTATGCGAAATGCTAAGCTTTGTGATGAAAAGAACTGGCTTTTTTTAACCGCATGATAAAAGCGTCGGGTTTTTTTATATAATTCACCAAACATGGGATTTGCACTCATGGTTCTAACTCAATTTACCGTTTCTTTATTCGGATTTAGTGCAACGGTTTGTTTTTCAGTTGAGGTTTTATAATATTTTGTATCGTATTTGTTAATATTATAAATATCGCTTTTAATTTATATGTATTTATCCTCAACCCTTCTTTATTAAACTATTTCGTTTGAAGGTAAGGTATTTTTAATATTTACAAATAACATTTGGCATTTTAATTTGCCACTCGTTATTTAATAATTCAATATACTTGTTTAACTGGTGGGAGGCTTCGACTGTGGCTAGTTACCACCCTACCAGTAAAAACGTACCGCCAAACAAAGCAATTTGTGTTCCGGTCCGATGCCGTGTAGAAACAGATTAGAGCGCATCCATCTTAGACTGTATCATCACTTACCATCAGATGAGATCAGAGTCCAGTGCTAATCTGTCAGCATTAAAAAAATATACTATTTTTCATAAAATATTTCATAAATTCTGTTTCTTAAATTTTAAATAATATAAATTTTAATATTGACAAAGAACACGAAGCATTTTTATTTACAATTCGTCTTTTTAGATTTCAATAAATTATTAGTATTAATTTTTTGAGACTTTTATTATTATAATGACAATTAAATTCCTAACATATCATATTTTTCTCCTCACTCTATATCTCGGAAACCTAAGTTTTACATTTGTATAAATTTAAACAAGACTTAAAAAGTAGTTCGCCAAAGAAGTTTCAGATCTGACACATGTACTTTGTACGCACGCACTTTTATTTTTTTAAAGATAACGTTTCCACTTATCTGCAGATTGACAAACTGGTTAGCTCAATGATGAAATTTCTTGCTTTGCTAGCAAAAGTCCTGTGTTTGATTCATTCCAGGACGAATTTAGAAAATTGTATTTTATAATTTGTCTGAAACTGGACTGGTTAGAGGATTGTTACCACCCTACCTTGAGTTGTACAGAAACCATAAAAGGTAACTCTCCTCTTAACAGATTAAAGCTCTTGCAGCTTAGACTGCTTGATCACTTACTATTACGTGATAAAAGAATTAAGCTCCACCTTGACAGCAATAAACAAAAAACCAAACATTTCTAAAAAACATTTTTTTGTACCAATTTTCTGTATCTCTCTCTCTCTCTCTCTCACACTCTCTCTCTCTCTCTTTCTCTCTTGTGATTGTATTTGTGAATACTAGACCTTCCGCACAATAATAAGATCAGCACGTATAGTTATAAAGGGAGATGAAGAGACAGACTTGCTAAACTGGGTGGTACTATCGGACATCGTTTTAAATTAATATTTAAAATATTTGATTCGCAGTGTATGGAAATCTTATTTTGAAGACAGATCCAGAACGAGGGGGGTCTGGTATAAGACCATGCATGATGGTCTGGTATGAACCTGCGCGAGTACCCTGGTTTGGACACGCTGCCACAGGTAGAAACCATGTTAAGGTAGCTTTCAAGTTACAGTCCGGGCATTATCCCTGTAATAAATATAACTATTTGATAAATAAAGTGGCTACACCGAACTGCATTCTATGCGATCAATTAGAAGACGTACAGCGGTTTTTCTTGGAGTGCATCAGAACAATGAATGAAAGACAATGGCTGATAAACCGCTATGGTCTAAATTTTTTTGATATTGGTCTACTGCAGAGCACTCTGAGTAGTCCAACGTCAGAAGCAGCTGTACAATTTTACAATATGATAGTAGCGGGTTATCAGTGATTTATATTAAAAGTTAAGTTACGATGGGGCTGACGTGTCTTGTGAACAAAAGTCTCTAATATCCTCTAGATTAAAAAAAAAACAAAAGATTTATTCCTATATTACTTTCGAATAAGATATTTTTCAGTATGGAAAATACAATTATGTAATGTAGTAGCATTAAAAGACACAGTTATCATTATATTATCAGAACACACTAGCTCACAATAACTAATAACGTTTATTCAACTTGTACTATACTAATAATTACTTCACTATTTGGATTTATAAAATTTTGCATTACTTCTCTTAAAACAACCACTTCACGAAGCACACCTTGAATGATTAACTTATACAATAGATCCGCTTGTTAAACATGGCTTGTATTGCGTAACATTTCGTAATATTACATTATGATTTTTGGTAAAATCGAAATATTCTTTATTCCAGTAGGCTCAAAAAGCACTTTTAAATCATCTATAGTTTGTCCGTTGGAAAAAAATCTACCACCAGCTCAGAAAGTTGATTCCGCTGAGAAGAAACCTGCAAGAAGCTTAGCGGTTACTCTTTTAAACATAGTTATGTAGGCTATTCAAGTGCGCAGTCGGATCTTAAAAATTTTTGGGCATGTTATTTAGCGTGGAAATGACTCCATAGAACACCTTGTCATTCAAGGGAAGGTAGAAGGCACAAGACCACGAAGGAGATCCCCGATGAGATGAACAGACCAAGTAAAGACTGCGGTGGGAGCTCTCGGTCTCGAATGCCACCGATTAACGACAAATAGGCAGAGGTGGCGCGGCGTCGTGAAGCGAGTATTGTCTGCATCGGAAACGTGATAACCACGACAATTCTGACAAGAGTGAAGCGACAAAGAAGAAGAAGAGACTACAATTTGTAATGTTTTGCCTCTGTGTGCAGTAACTCTATAAATATGACTTTCAAACACCAAGCATAAAATTGTATAGAGACACTAAAATACTTAATATTAATCAGCTATATATATTAAAAACGTGTACCCTAATTAGAAAAATAATTAAAAATGAAATCCACTCACAATTACAATTTCATCAAAAAACATATACACGAACAAGGAGCAAGAACAAATTAGAAATTAATATAGCACCCAGAACTAACTATGGGACCAAAAACATATTATTTGAAGGTGTACAAATCTACAATGATTTACCACATTCGGTGGTAAACAGTGAAAGTATATATAAATTTAAAAAAAATCTAGTGGAATATGTGCGCGAGAAGTTCAGTGGAGCCTCACCCTAACATTAGTTCTTATACCTATCATAGCATAATTTGATGTTACATATTTGTTCTTTTTGTCTGTGTTTTAAATTGTTTTATTTTTTATTTTTTGTGATCTTCTTTCTCATTTTTAATGTGACTTTCTTTTCTGTAATATAATGTGTTCGACGCTTGTAAAACTTTTAAAATTTGAAACAAAATTTAAAATAATGTAAAATTCTCACCTTAAGTGAACTTTATGTGTTCTTTGTTGAGAAAAATAAATGTCTTTAAACCTAACTGCACTACAGATGACTTGATGACCTTCGTTAGGTTTGATAGTACTTTAAAATAAAGTAATTCGTCCCACAATTTTAACTTGAATGACCGAATAAATTGTAAGCAATATATAATGTTACTCTGTATTTTGTAATAATAGAAGCCAAACAGATATTCCTGACAAACAAATTTGTGAACAAAAGCGAATATCGGATGCCACCGCGAAATATTTCAGAAATTTGTTCGCGAAGACAGACTCAAAAGACTTTTTAACTCGAATTACCTCTCAAATGGATCCGCGCCGAGTTAAATTGTTCTGCGTAATTCTTAATCAAATAAAACTCAAACTTGAAGTTCTCAACAATTATTCCACTTTTAAATAATAAAGTCTACGCCCACTTTAAGAAGTTAAATACAGGGTAGCAAGAAGTTTAGCATACGCCGTATCTGTACGTGCAATAAGCTTTAATAAGCTGCAATAAGCGCACCCTAATCAGACCTAAAATCTTATTGGGGGTGTGGGACTTGCTAGTAAACCAGAATACCCAGTAAAATCTAACGACACCCTCCATATTTATTTGTGGAGCATCCGAATCGATAGATGCAATCTATCCTAGCACTCCGGAAGATTCTTACGGGAAAGTTAAGTAAGAGGAAGGAGACGTGCAAATCTAAGCCTTTTACCTCCCAATCTCCTGCGCTGTAGTATAGGAGCGTCCACAGCGTTCTTTATCTGCCCAGTAAATAACAATTTCACAGAAGTAGGCCACTGCGCTCCACTCCCTATCACCAGTGAGTATTACGCCAACTATGCCCTCCAGCGAAGGGTTTTCTCCGACCAACGACGTGAATAGATGCCGCTGGGGTCTCTACGCCGGGCATTCTTCCAGAGTGTAATGCAATAAATCCACAGGCGCATGGGAGGCAGGCGTTTCCTCCCTGCATACATTCTTATGCAGGTACCTGAACAGTACCTGCACCAGCCTTTAAGAGAGAGATCCGTGCCCCCTAGATAATCAATTCTCCAGTTAGGGACAGATTGTTCACGCCGATCGTTCCCGTCGACCGTGATCAGACCCACTGTAGGAGGTGCGAGATCTTCATGCCACCTTTGGATCAGTGCTGTCTGCTAAAGCCTTGATCCTCTGGACCTCGTTGACCTCAGTTGATCTGCCCTGCACTGATAGGGAATTGCTAGAACCTCCGCTCGCAGCTCCCAAGCAGGGTCACCCGCCAGGAGAGTTGCTTCCGTCCATGAAACTGCACGGTACCTCCGTATTAACCTAATCGTTATTACTCTCTGAGCCCTACGTAGAAGGATAACTACAGTAGTTGACATACTCGTATGGTATCGCAGACTTTTTTATAGATATAATACGTTCCACAAAACTATTCTTTGAATGTACCTCATACAACTTAAGAAATTTCCATAACAATTTCTTACTTAACACCTACTTGGTTTAGATCTTCTAGTAGGTATTAAGATATCTGTGTCAGAAAATCTCGTACTTCCCGAAGTATTACAGTCACAATGTATTATGTATGCATGTGCGTGTGCGCGTGTGTATGTGTGTCCGTGTATGTGTGTGAGAGAGAGAGCGAATGAGTTAGTGTGCATGGGTTTGAGATTATCTGTGAGCTACTTTTATACCCAGAACATTAAATGAGGAGGCCCAGGAGTGGGATCTTAATGGGCTGCTACTTACTTTACCTTACATCAATATATTAAATATCGTTATAACTTTGGTATCTGCATAAAATTATTAATGTATTTTCTATTTTTATAAATTTTAACTTCAATTCCTGTGACTGCCGGTATTCTAATATAATGTTGATACTATCCCAAAACTAGTTTTTTTATAGGTTTAGGTCATGCAAATGTTCGGGACAAAATACAACAGCAGGGAAATGCACATCTAAAAAAACAATAGAAACATGACCAATAGAAACTGAAACAAACGCAATTTTAGTAACACGTTTGGCATAAAAATATAAAATGGAGCTCGTATTCAACATAACGTATTTAGTATCACAATATCAAATTTGATTTGTAGCTCTGTGTATTGCGCGTAGAGCTTTGTAATGTTCAAACTTAAACCTCTCAAATTCTACGCTCAAAGAATAAACAGAAATTTATCCGCATTGCAGTCGCAAGATAAAAGTTTGCACCTAGTAAATAACAAACAATAACTATGCTAATTAATTTGTTTTATTTCCATCTGTTTACCTTTTAAAAGACGAGGAATAACACGTATAATTAAATTGTCTAATATTATGAAACTTGAGTCGCAGTGAGTGATTTTTATATATTTTTTTAATATATACATATTTGAGAATAGATTGTCTGCTATTTTCTATCCTACCCCCCCCCCCCTCATTTTACAATAGCGATACAAAATTGCACGTTCCAGCGAGTATATATGTAAAATAAAGTCGTTTTAGTTAAACCATTTATAACACAAGAAAAGCTGGACCGCTTTTAGTAATTTGTTGCATTCGTCATAAAATAGATGAAAAATTAATTAAAAAGGTAGATATGAATAGACAATATTAATCTAGAAAGATATATGAATACACAATAAATACTCTAATCGAAAACTTTGATGCTTTTGTTGTTTGATGTTTCGATGAAATCGAAAAGAAGCATACAAAAAAAAAATGAAATAATTAAAACTTTTAACAAAAAAGACGCGCATTCAAATAAACCGTTAAAAATATATTAAACTAGCCGAAACCTCGACTTTGTCTGCGTGGAATGGTATATTTTGGTAGCATTTTCATTAATTGGGTTCCATAATATAAAAAAAAAACTAAAAGATATAGCTTGTAAATGTGAAAGATATAGTAAAAGATAAAGCTTGTAAGTTTGAATTTTTTTATTGTGAAAATATGAAGTTTTTTAATAAACAACCTCGCAACCCCCCTTGCCATTGCTGCCTTGTTTTAGTCATCGTGGATGTGCCAGCAATCACCACGCTTGGCAGGCGGGTTGGTGATCGCAGTGCAGACCCTCTCGCACCGATAACGCTGCTGCCCGTTATCGGTCTGTGACATTTAGGTCAGCGAGGAATGGATATACCGCCATTAACGTTATGGGAGTTGGATAGCAAAGATTTGGTATGTGGGATAAGAGGAGTTTTGGGGAGTATTAGGATTAGGTATAGAACATTACTGCTGCGGACAGAAGAGTAAAGAGCGGTAGTAATAGCTCGAGGCACCCGGAGTCGCTTACCCGCATGCTTAGTTAGTAACCGGACAGATTATCTGACTAAGCACCCTCTGAGGAAATTGAGGACCCTCGGACGACATAGGGTCGCCGGTAGCTGCCGGAGCCAGGCGGCGCAAGACCGGGCCATGTGGACGTCATTACGTGAGACCTATGTCCAGCAGTGGACGTCCATCGGTTGAAGCGACGAACACCCCTTGCGGGTGGAATTTCGCAAAATCCGTTCTTAGCGGACCTCTACTCGGCAAAAGGAAATAATTGCGTATTCTTTTTTAGAGTTCGTTCGTATATATACGCAATTATTTTTTACTTTTTAGAATTTATTAATATATTTGTAATAGTTTGTTTTTAAGGGGGTGCTTTTTTGTTCAAGTTTTTAATTATTTTCAATAAATCTGAAGTAAAGTAACAAATTTGTCTGAAACTTTAACCATTTACATAGCGCACGCAGCGGAAGCTCTGAAAAGTAAAAACTTTTTAATACATTCCTCATTGGCACAATGTTTTTATTGGTACTGACGTGATGATATATAACATATAACCTTCC
The DNA here is from genome assembly GCA_015832385.1 of Elymnias hypermnestra. Lineage (NCBI taxonomy): Eukaryota > Metazoa > Arthropoda > Insecta > Lepidoptera > Nymphalidae > Elymnias > Elymnias hypermnestra. Next base: position 1,484,771 of record JACTOM010000049.1, on the reverse strand, counting down.
TCGATAAATGAGCTATATTACATTAAAATAATATTAAATTGGACGCATCATTCCTGAGATTAGCTATTAAAAACAACTCTAAAGAAATCTTCGAATCTATAGGTCCGATTGACTTGAAATTTGCTATAGGTACTAGTGATTTAATGTAGACGTTCGCTAAGAACGGGTTTCCCTATCTATAGGTGCTATAGTAACCGTTGCTAAAACAAAACACATCAGAGGACTCATTGACTCACACTTTAAAAGGGTTTCCCCGTATTTCCACGGTATATTGAACTATGGGTGTAACACCACGATGAATAACTAGTAATGTATGTCAAGTATCTATTTCAGTACTTACCTTATTGCTATTAGCTATAAGATTTCCAATATGGGTCCAAGAGAGTCGCTATGAACCAAATTCAGATTAGTTAACATAATGACAGTTCACTGCGTATATATATTAGAAAACATGTTGTACGTACATAAAAATATTGACTCTTTCAATAAAAAGAGTGAACGTACCTCATGTTACTTAACTTGTTATAAATTCTAGTAGGCTGCATAAAATTAACAACTCATTTAAGGGTCACTGTATAAGTTTCTATAATAAACTAGACGTTCGAAAGATGTCACTTAACAAATTCAAATTTATTTCTTAAAAGAAAATTGATTGAATAACCATACTATAAGTTGCAAGATTACTAAGACGATAGAAACGCGTGGGAGTAAACGCATTGCTCTAATTTGAATTTAAATATAATAAACTAATATGATATTGTAATGATGATGGTAAAAAGAAATACAAAATACCCGACTGAGTTTGTTGTGGGCTCTTCTCAAGACAGGACTCAAAGGAACCCTCGTAACTTTACATTTTATGTCGTTCTTTAATATCATAATCAGTCGTATATTTGAATTAGTGTGTGGATAAAAATTATATTTGACGATTCAAAAGGGCTGTGATAGGCCTACTTGAATAAAGATATTTTGAGTTTGAGTATTCTACACTATTACAAGGTTACCTTTCATATAAAAGTAACGCTAGTGGATTCCACGTAATTTATTCGTCAATCCATAAGTACTGGGTGAATGTAACGTATGGCAAGATTTCACTCATTCCGTCCGACGTCTTCATCCGCCTCGGAAAACGGTTTTATTGCTGTGTTTTAACATAAACCTCACATAAAACTAATTTATTGCCTCCGCGAACGAGTCGGATACTTTTCCCATCTGAATTACAGGGAATATTTCATGCCGACATGCTTGGATATAAAAAAATGATAAGAAGGGTTTCCTAATTAAGAAGAGAATGTCTCCATTATAAAAATTTTCAACAATTTAATTTTAAAACAAGAAATATAATTTACATAATATTTTAGGGAGAAAATGATTCAGAAATCAATTTTTGCTATTATTGCTAAGCGTACGTATCTAAAATAATATTATAAGCAGTAAATATTGTTCGCGTCATCTGGTACTATGCATTGGTACCTCGGAGGCGGAGTATTTGCGCCATCTGAAAGCTTTCCGACGTACTAATGCATTAGTTATCGAGAATCGGTGCGTCTGCCACTAGAAGGCGCCTCCTGCGCCTTTCCATAAGCATAGAGCAATAAAGTTTTACAGAGTCGATAATACAGCTGCCAACCTCGAGTTTTTGTGACGGGCGCACAGGAAGCCTCCTCGTGGGTTTTAGTCTTGTTTTGTCGTGAAAAGTGCATTAATTTCACGCGGTTTTTTGGTTTTGTGATGCCGTTGATGAAGTCGTCGCGTTAGAGACCCTCTGGTAGTCCCTCTTGCTAATAAAAAGAAGTGCGGCGGGTCAACGTGGCCCCAAGTTATTCGGCCCCCGTGGTGACCTCGGTTTTTGAACATTTCTGTGCCTGGTGGCGTACAGGACCGCCTTGGAGTGGATAAGAAGACCGGCGACGCCTTGGCAGGTCATGTAAGACACATTTTTACCCACCACACATTCATAAACACACCCACGCTCCATTCACCTGTCACAGCGTCGTCGCCGACCAAGGAGATCGGCGCCCGGCCTTCCAGGTAGATGCATTCACATCAGATGCATGCAGCTGTTCGACCCCTAGGTGGAATCTCTCATATAATTTCTCCTCCCGCCTTCAACGGTGGTCGAGGCTCCCATAACCATTTATGGGCCCTGGTGACCTTTGGTAGCCTCCTCCTGCCACGGACCGGCATGAGCGTGTATGTTTGTAACGTTTTCACACAAAAACTACTGGATCGATTTCAAAAATGTTTTTAACATTAGAAAGCTGCATTTTCACTGAGCAAAATGTACTATATTAGTTTCTTTAAAAAATAGAGATCCTTAAGCCTTTCACCTCTCCAGACTCAACTAAATTAGAAAATGCCCATTCCAATATTTTCCATGTCAGGAATGGAGTCCAGGATCTTCATAAGAAGCAAACACTTTGCTATTGTGCCAGCGAGGCCTTCATAATGAAAAATAACATATACAGTGGAGATAAAACTACGACCATCAATTAATGTTTCCACAACATTCTTTTACCTAGATTTCTCCCATTATTTAGTTAACGAGAGTATTTCGTCGTTGAGTACTTTTATTGTATTAAAAACTTATCTCAAAGAAAATGCGCAAGTAAAGACAGATTTCAACGTCGAGAGTGTCTCCTTTGAGAAAGAACTCGGTTAATCTCTTTGGATAGTTGAGTTTGTGCCAACTAAATATACGGTTTTAATCACAAGTATTTTAAATGTTTTAATGGGTTTCTATAACACGATTTCGTCATATTCATTTTGCCACTTTTTGACCTAAAAGCTTATTATATTAATTCCTGTGACAGAAAAAAGTTTTCTTTTTAAAGCACAAGCATTAATAGTAGTATTAGGATGGACAGAAGCATACTAGGCTTGGAAGTTATTAATAAAGTTAGAAGTGTCCTTGTCCTCAACGATAGGTGTGCCTTGGGTAGCAAGGACTCCTTCTCAGAGACGTAGACAACGTGGTAGAGAAAGCCGACAAAATAGTCCCAAAGGGGACTTTCGGATTGCACATGGTGTCTATGGGGCTTTAGGCACTGTTAATCAAGAAGATATCCTGAAAGTTGTCCCAGCAAGTCTGTGGTGTAGAATCGCATGAATAATATATCAACTGTCGTTTTTTTGTTTATCTAGGTTTTCGTTTTCGTTGTTAGTTGATTGTATATGTGGATATTATTCGCGAAAGCTTATAATATTATCTATATCGTTCGTTTCGAATCACTCCCAGCATTATTGAACTGTATATTGGAGTTTGTTGTGTTTTTTCAAACACTTGTCAATCGGACGAGCCGAAGGGAAGATTGTTTTTGATATCCGCACAACTCCCGCGCACGATGCTAACCTCGTGTGTGAATTTTTGAACTTCATGTGCTATCGAAGTAACGGACCTGGCTTCCGTGCCCCCATACCCATACATTGTTGCATGCCAGAACGTCCTGGGAAAGTCTGAAGGTGAGTGGATAACAAAATTCGATATTAAGGCCTTCTACAGTTTATATAATGCAAACATAAACACAGTCCATTTAAAGCGAAGGATTGAATCAGCGCGGGTGGTTTAACCACTACATGTAGGATATTGCATAAGGGTGACTTCGATGTAGTCGTTCCAGTGGAGAAACTGAAGCAGCTTGATAGAAGCAGAGAATGGCTACCGAAGGCGTTTTAGTGGTTAGACTCCCACGTCCCCCACAAGGTTTGGGTATCATTGAAATGCGTAAAACAAAACTAACAGATTTACTTTCATCCAAATGGAGATGGCCCGGACTTATGCTTCGATGCAAAAAAAGCATGACACAGTCTGGTAAGCAAGAGGAAGTAGTTGAAGCCAAGGAACCAATAAAAAATTTGAGGATGAACTAAAAAGGGCGTCAGGATCCCTTTGGATAAGAGTGGCGATCGACAAAAATATTGGACAGTGTTGGAGGAGGCCTATGTCGTAAGGCATACAGAAATGAGAGACATTCTGTAATATAATTGCAGTATTATATATTGAAAATTGTCAATATTTCGTGAATAAAAGCTAATTAATATTGCAATTAGTAGTAGAACTTATTAAGGCTACTTGTTTTATTTATAATAGGATCGTGTTTGATTTTATTTTTGCCTGTGTTTATTTGCTTGTGATGTTAAAGATTATCATCATGTACGAAATACTTAACCTAACTAACGTATATAATTTGATAAAGATTGATTGTGTATTTGTAACTATATCTTTGCTTAAACCGTAGCCATTTTAAAGAAGGTAAAATGGTACAGTTTGTATAAAAAATTGATAATATATCAATAATTGATAAGATATCTTAGTATAAACACTGGAATGTTTTCAAATTTAAATTCTCAAAGTTGATGATAGATAGTTTGCTCAATTAAAGTCTTAATCCTATAAATATGAAAGCCATATTGCAGATAAAAGCTATTGAATAAGGTCTAAAGTTAACTTAAAATATTTGCGCAACTTATTTGTAATTTAAACAAACCGTATTCAGCTGTTGGGGTTAAATTCAATAAATAGGGAAATGATATTCGAGCGCAACACGCTTATTGAATTTTCTATTAACTTAGTTGAAAAGCCGCGAAATTTAACACTATTAATGTTTTAACTAGGTCAGGAGTTATGCATATAAAGTAAATCAAGGCATCAGCTTTGTATGTAGAATAAACATGTTATATAAAAAGAACACAAATTGAAGTCAATTTCTACGCTGTCCAGCTCAAACTCCTCATATTCATAGAAAAATCCTTTAAAGGTTTAGGTCAGCATTTGAGGGACGAGACTGTACAACTTTTCATTAAGGTTAAATTAAAAAAGGTCAAAAGCACTATAGAGATTACATTAGAAAAAATAATATAGTAGATAAGTAATATTTGTGTTATCCTACTTAAGTAGTAGCCCGTTAACGTCCCACTGCTGGGCACAGGCCTCCTCACTTATATGAGGGAGGCTTTTTAGAGTATAGACACACCACGCTACTCCACTGCGGTTTGACAGGCATAGTACACGAGTGTACTCTCTATTCCTTCACTCTCATAATCCGACGTGACGGCAATCCGACACGACCGGAGAGAGAGATAAGGCGCAGGACCGACGGCTTAACGTGCTCTCCAAGGCACGGGGGTGGATCACACCGCCAAATTTTCCTAACTTCGGGCAAATATTGAGTAAATCTTAATAGAAAACTCAATATCGATTTCAAATTGGTTCGACCCGGCACTCGAACCCAGGACCTCATATCTGTAGTTGAAAAAGCTGACCACTAAATCTAAGAGGCATCCTACGTAAATTTGTTAACTTTTTCTTTCATAGGAACCTTCTCCTAAGAACAACAAAAAATAATTTAGCAAACAATCAGATCAATCAGAAAAGTTCAATATATTTTCAGTATATTTTTTGCATGGTGTTTTTGTTTCGATAAAAATAAGTATTTTTTTATTATCTCTTAGATTATCCGACCGCGCTTTATTGGCCCACGTCATTTGCCCGCGCTTTTTAACTTTTTAACCGTCGGCTGCCTTGTCCCGCACAGACGTTTTTGCGTGGATTGCCCCGCGGTTCGAATGACGCGAAAGACTAGCAAATATTATGATTTTTGTGTGCTAATAGTTAAAATATACAATGTTATCTTCTGTTTGTTAAGTTAAGATTGGTGTAGCGTCACGTTGCGCTAAACTTTGAGATAGTAAAAAAAATTCGTCTTGTATTTCTTGGCTCATATCTTAAAAATTAAAACTTATCACAAGGATTTTTATCATTCATATTCACATCACTTATATAATCATAAACACAAATAATCACTAATAAGCCCTCACCGTTACTTTGTAACACCAGTTACATATTTTTTGTTTATTTTAATGTAAATCTTTATACATATTTTGTTATGATTTAAAAAGAAAGAGATGTTTATTATATAACTAATTGCCTAAGTTGTTGACACGGGCAATCTAAAGGTTATGGTCGGATTTCGATCATTATGGGCAAGAAGGAGAGAGTTGAGCGAGAGAGGGAAAGAGCCACTAGCTCCCGGATACGGCAAGGACCAGGGCCAGCCTGTTGAAAGACGGACATTACATATCCCTGATAGTGGCACTTTGAAGTCGCGAGCGGTCGCAGGGGGGCCTGTGGCCGTTTTTTTAGCACACATACAGCTCCAGGAAGACGGCAGGTTAATGTGGTCTTAATAGGAGGAGCCTAAAAAGCACAGCAGGGCGGAGGCACCGGCGAATTTTCCGGAGATCCCGGAGTTCTCCGTTATACGTAGAGGTAGGCCACCAGAGGGGTTTTAGTGGGAAATACCACATTACCGGATCTATTCCCCGAGAAGGCCGGGTATCTTATTAAAATTTCCCCCGCGATAAAAAAAGGCGACCAACATCAATTAAGAAAAAAACTATAAATACATGCAATAAAAAGATAACGAAAGAATAATATAACCACCATAAAAGTGCGGTAATGATAGAATATCATATAGTTAACTATACAAGAATATCCTGAGAGCATTTTCGATGCGATTTACATTGGAATACGTAATGACAAGTACTTGGTATTCAATACATTGTATTGTAGTTTATGCTCCAACAAATTTGATACGCAAATAAGACCTCTGAAGTAGGTCGAGTGAAGACTTAAACGTAAATATTTAACATAACTTTATATCATCTGCTTGTAGTTTTATATACGGTTACTAACGAGCCCAGCCATTGAGGTCTTATTTGCGTAATATTTTCTTAGATTATGGCGGTATTTATTCATAACAAGCTGTCCTGGCAAACTTCGTACCGCTTCAGAAACAATAAATATAAAAACTGGATGATAATTGTAAATGTTTCAACTTTAGTCAATAATGTGGTCAAAATTTAACCGTAATCAATAAATATAAATTTTAACAAAAAAAGAACCGCCTTCAAAATATTTTACAAATATTCTCTAGAACTGCCTCATTTGTCTAGTGGTTAGCATGTTCGACTACAGACATGAGGTCCTGGGTTCGAGTCCCGGGTCGGGCCAATTCAAAAATCAATATTGAGTTTTCTATTAAGATTTTCTCAATATTTGCCCGAAGTTGGGAAGTTGGCGGTGTGATCCACCCCCGTGCCTCGGAGAGCACGTTAAGCCGTCGGTCCTGCGCCTGATCTCTCTCCGGTCGTGTCGGATTCCCGTCACATCGGACTATGAGAGTGAAGGAATAGAGAGTGCACTTGTGTACTAAGCCTGCCAATCCGCAGTGGAGCAGCGTGGTGGGTCTATGCTCTAAAAACCTTCGCTCCCCGGAGTGAGGAGGCCTGTGCCCAGCAGTGGGACGTTAATGGGCTGCTACTTACTTACTTTATTCTCTAAAAAGTAAAAAATAACACTTTTTAGAGCATATTAATATATTTGTAAATTGGTTCTTTTTTTGTTAAAATTTATATTTAATTTTTGATTTTTAGTGAATCCGAAGTAAACTAACAAATTTGTCTCAATATGTGTATACCTAAAAACGTGTTGCAATGCAGCAACAATCGTAAGCTCTTTGCTATTTGGTTATAGACATTTATATATTCTGCCATAAACCGCATCCTTACTGTAAGCCGTTGAGGAGTTCTTTTGATCTTCATATTTACCTACGACTAGCACTTGGCTATACCGAAGTTACGGTAGGCAACTCCAATATCTGGATAGCTTATAGGTGATTCTGTCGAGTATCGTTCATTTGCTCCTAAGAATTGAAGAGTTCCGTCATTTTTTCATGGAATCCACCATCAGAACCTAACCAAACTATCACAAAGCAACCCTTGAAGTATATTCTTTTCAATAAAAAAAGAATCATCGAAATCGGTTGTCGTGATCTTGAGTCACTCGTCCATTTGTCGCGCACATGCTTAATGCAAATTTAACACTTATCCGGTTTTCTCATGGATGCCATCATCAGAACTGGATTTAAATAAATGGGACCCTATCACGAGCACTACCTTTCGTTTAAAAAAATCATCAATATAGGTCCACCCAGTCGGGAGATTTGAGCTAACAAACATCAAAAAAAAATACAGACGAATTGATAACCTCCCCCTTTATTTGAAGTCGGTTAAAAATACACGACCTTTATTCCCGCTATAGTTCGTAAAATATTGTGGATTAGACATTGTTGATTGTCAATGTCAAATGTCAATATTTTTTCTAATGTAACCTCCTTAAACCTTTTTTGATGTAACCGTATGGCTTTTGACATAATTCTCAGCGATTGACAAATAAGTATACGAGTATATACTCTGTATTTAAGTGTAAATTTTGAGAAAAGTTGTACATCAAATAATATAGATTAGACATTGTTGAATGTCAATATCAAATGTCAAAAGCAAATAAAAAAAACAAGTACTCGTAGTCTACTAAGTTTTATTTTATTTATGAAAGACGGAAGGAACACTCAACTTTTCACATTTAAAAAATGAAAACTTCACAATAAAATTTAATTCGATTTCTAAACGATAGGACGAACATCAAATGTTTGATAGATGGGAGTAGTTTCTAACGGAGAGCGAAATGTACATTCTGGATTTCAGCAAAATTGGTTACAGGCAAATAATATTTGCCTCTATTCAGCCAAATATCCCAAGGCGACCCTGGTTTTTTCTTCAAATCGATCAATATCATCAACTATCTCAAGAATTTGTCTTGGTCAATTGTGTTCCCCTGTCTGTGGTCTAGACGAAGGCACTATATCCCACATCTTTTTTAGCTGCCCTAATATTTCCCATCCTATCAATGACTTCATGCCCTCCAGAGATCCTTATCCTTTAAATGTTGAGTATTTGTTAACTCGTATATATAGTCCCTACTATAAATATCCTTGTAAATTTATTAAATGTAACAGAATGAAGTTGTAAATGTTTTGTAGGAAGTGTTCATCTTGTGTTGTATTGTGTTGATCCTAGCCCCTAACTTTTTATCTTTATTTTTTAGTGGTAGTGGTAAATGACTATAAAGTGTCAATTATTTGTAGATTATCGAAATTTTGGTTTGCCATCACAAAAACCGTACAATCTCCTAAGTGCCTTCTCCAATTAACGTGACACTGGTGAAATTGTCTGTTGCTTGTCTCACCTGAAAGCCATTTACTGAAAGAAAAAGAAGAGCGAAATGTATGCATATATTCATACCCCGTTGTTCGTTTTATTTGGTGATGGTTTTACAATACATTTCAACTATTTATAGGTAATCAAATTAAAACTTCATATGTCCTTACAAGCCGAACAATTTCCTTCGTGTCTTCTCCAATAAACTTGACACTGGCGAGATAATTTGAAGAATTTGCGAAGAAGAAGAAGTGGAAGAGAAGTAGTTCCCGATTCGAATAAAAATATGGGAGGGTTTGTAGATAGTAAGCGTCTACATTGCGAAAAGAGTTTGCTAAATTTTAAATCAATTGATAATAATTTTAAAGGCCTTGTGAGTGAATGAGTGATAAAACGGTCTAAAACTATCTTCGTATTAATATTGCCTTTTTAATGTGCTATCTACGACCGCTAGCCGCTGTGCTACCGCTTACTAAATCTTATAAGATATCTTCTAAGGTGTACATTTAAATGAAGTGCTATCAAGAGCAGTTTAGATCTACATGAAATATACAAGGTATATCTAGTATTTAATTGTATAAGCAATAATACTGTATTGTATAAAATAGCTTGATATGTAACACATTTTTTGTATTATGTTAAAGATAAAAATGGTGACTGTGGGTTTTTCTTTTGAGATAAAATATATATTATCAAGGACTTTTCATCGATCATTTTATGATATAAAATTTTGTAAAACATTTCTTGATCTATCTTATAAGGTTAAGCCAGAGTTTCCGATTTAAGCGCACAAACATATGTAAATAACATCACATTACAAATGTTAGATTTTTTCGACTTTTCTGTACTGAAATATGNAAAAAATAAAATAAAATACCTTTTATTTTCTACTCCCACACTTCTCTGCACATTTAAACATAAACAAATTACACGGTAATTATTATAGAAAAGTGTGATGCCGAAAAAAGGAACACCGCTCAGCTGTTGTTGGGAACCAACCCAACGCTGGTTTTCAGCGGCGACCCGGGACGAACACAATACAAAACCTTAAAAATATAGAATAAATAAAAAAAGAAATAAAATAAAAATTATTATAATTAAATTTTGGAAACGTCAGTGACAACTTGGCCACCACTGGCCTATCTATTTGCCATTCTCCGTAAGTTAAAATAACACACACACACACGCATATATATATAGGTATATATATATATTTTTTTTTAAAGTAAGTATATTTTATTTTAAATACATTGTAAATAATAATATAACTATTAAATAGATGGACGAAACTATTAGGGCAGGAACAGAGAGTGAAACAGATACAAACATACATACATATATACATATACACACATATACATAGATATATCCGCTATATATGGATGGATGCATTATACAGAGTATACATACGTATTTCTCAATCATTGACAATTATGTCAAAAGCCATAAGTTTAAATTAAAAAGATCAAAAGCACTATGGAGATTATATTAGAAAAAATAATATAGTGGATAAGTAATATTTGTGTTATCCTACTTAAGTAGTAGCCCATTAACGTCCCACTGCTGGGCACAGGCCTCCTCACTTATATGAGAGAGGCTTTTTAGAGCATAGACACACCACGTTACTCCACTGCGGTTTGGCAGGCATAATAGACGAGTGTACTCTCTATTCCTTCACTCTCATAGACCGATGTGACGGAAATCCGACACGACCGGAGAGAGATAAGGCGCAAGACCGACGGCTTACCGTGCTCTCCAATGCACGGGGGTGGGTCACATCGCCAAATTTTCCTAACTTCGGGCAAATATTGACAAAATCTTAATAAAAAATTCAATATCGACATCAAATTGGCCCGACCCGGGACTCGAACCCAGGACCTCAAATCTGTAGTTGAAAAAGCTGACCACTAGATCAAAGAGGCATCCTACGTAAATTTGTTAACTTTTTCTTTCATACGAACCTTCTCCTAAGAACAACACAAAAATAATTTAGCAAACAATCAGATCAATCAGAAAAGTTCAATGGACAGCATATTTTTTGCATGGTGTTTTTGTTTCGATAAAAATATAAAAAAAGTATTTTTTGATTTTTTTATTATCCCTTAGAGTGTCTGACCGCGTTTTATTGGCCCTTGTCATTTGCCCGCGCTTTTAACTTTTTAACCGTCGCCTGCCTTGTCCCGCACGGTCGTTTTTGCGTTGCCCCGCGGTTCGAATGACGCTAAAGACTAGCAAATGTTATGATTTTGTGTGCTAATAGTTAAACTATACAATGTTATCTTCTGTTTATAAAGTTAAGACATTCATATTCACGTCACTTATATAATCATAAACACAAATAATTACTAATAAGCACTCACCGTTTATAAAGTACCACAAAAAAACTTATCGACTTTCGACCCAAAACACGCACCGTTAGTAACGGTCACTTTGTAACTGGTATTTTTTGTTAATTTTAATGTCTGGTGTTATCTTTATACATATTTTGTTACAAATTAAAAAGAACGAGATGCTTATTATATAACTGATTGCCTAAGTTGTTGACACAGCGAGAGCGGGAAAGAGCTACTAGCTACCGGAGATGGCAAGGACCAGGGCCAGCCTGTTGAAAGACGAACAATACATATCCCTGATAGTGGCACCTTGGAGTCGCGAGCCGTCGCAGGGGGGCTGTGGCCGTTTTGCACACATTCGACTCCAGGAAGACGGCCGGTTAATGTGGCCTTAATCTGCCATGGCTACACCTATTGCCAGCAAGAGGTATCGCCTAATAGGAAGAACCTAAAAAGCACAACGTGGCGGAGGCCCCGGCAAATTTTACGGAGATCCGTTATACGTAGAGGTAGGCCACCGGAGGAGTTTTTGTGATATCACATAACCCGATCTATTCCCCGAGAAAGCTGAGTATCCTATAAAGATTTACCTCTCGACAAAGGATAAAAAGGCGACCAACAGCACAAATTAAGAAAAAAAACTATAAATACATTCAATCAAAAACATAACGAAAGAATAATATAACCACCATAAAAATACGGTAATGATAGAATATCATACAGTTAACTATACAAGAATATCGTGAGAGCGTTTTCGATGCGATTTACAATGGAATACGTAATGACAAGTACTTGGTATTCAATACATTGTATTGTAGTTTATGCTCCAACAAATTTGATACGCAAATAAGACTCCTGAAGTAGGTCGAGTGAAGACTTAAACGTAAATATTTAACATAACTTTATATCATCTGCTTTTAGTTTTATATACGGCTACTAACGAGCCCAGCCATTGAGATCTTATTTGCGTAATATTTTCTTAGATTATGGCGGTTTTTATTCATAACTAGCTGTCCTGGCATACTTCGTACCGCTTCAGAATCAATAAAAACTGGTTGATAATTGTAAATGTTTCAACTTTAGTAAATAATGTGGTCAAAATTTAACCGGCTCCAAACATAACAATACGAAGAACACTATAAAAGAATACGCAATTATTTCTTACTTTTTAGAGCATATTAATGTATTTGTAAGTTTGTTTCGAAGGCAGTTCTTTTTTTCTTAAAATTTATATTTATTTTTTGATTTTTAGTGAATCCGAAGTAAACTAACAAATTTGTCTCAATATGTGTACACCTAAAAACGTGTTGCAAAGCAGCAACAAACGTAAGCTCATTGCTATTTGATTACAGACAGTTATATATTCTGACATAAACAACATCCTTAGTGTAAGCCGTTGAGGAGTTCCTTTGATCTTCATATTTATCCACTACTAGCACTTGATTATACCGCAGTTACGGAAGGTAACTCAAATATCTGGATAGCCTATAGAAAATCTGTCATTTGCTCCTAAGAATTGAAGAGCTCCGTCACTTTTTCATGGAATCCACCATCAGAACCTAACCAAACTATCACAAAGCAACCCTTGAAGTATATCTTTTCCAATAAAAAAAGAATCATCGAAATCGGTTGACAACTAAGTATATATACTCTGTATTTAAGTGTATATTTTGAGAAAAGTTGTACATCAGTAAAATAATATAGATTAGACATTGTTGAATGTCAATATCAAATGTCAAAAGCAAATAAAAAAAACAAGTAGTCTACTAAGTTTTATTATATTTATGAAAGACGGAAGGAACACTCAACTTTTCACATTCAAAAAATGAAAACTTCACAATAAAATTTAATTTGATTTCTAAATGATAGGACGAACATCAAATGTTTGACAGATGGGAGTAGTTTCTAAGGGAGAGTGAAATGTACATTCCGGATTTCATCAAAATTGGTTACAGGCAAATAATATTATTTGCCTCCATTTAGCCAAATATCCCAAGGTGACCCTGGTTTTTTCTTCATAGATATGCAAATCGATCAATATCGTCAACTATCTCAAGAATTTGTCTTGGCCATTTGTGTTCCCCTGTCCACCTAGCGACAATTCTATTTGTTGTAAGGCACTATATCCCACATCCTTTTTAACTGCCCTAATATTTCCCATCCTATCTATGACATCATGCCCCCCAGAGTTCCTTTTCCTTTAATTTTTGAGTATTTGTTAACTCTTATATATAGTGCCTACTATAAATATCTTTAAATGTAATAGAATTAAGTTGTAAATGTTTTTTAGGAAGTATTGTATTGTGTTGTTCCTGGCCCCTAACTTTTTATCTTTATTTTTTAGTGGTGGTGGTAAATGACTATAAAGTGTCAATTATTTGTAGATTATCGAAATTTTGCTTTGCCACCACATAAACCGTATAATCTCCTACGTGCCTTCTCTAATTAACGTGACACTGGTGAAATTGTCTGTTGCTTGTCTCACCTGAAAGCCATTTACTTAAAGAAGAAGAGGAAGAAGAGCGAAATGTATGCATATCTTCATGGTCTGTAATTCGTTTTATTTGGTGATGGTTTAACAATACATTTCAACTATTTATAGGTAATCAAAATTAAACTTCATATGTTCTTACAAGCCGAACAATTTCCTTCAAGTTTATTGGAGAAGCCAATGAACTTGACACTGGCGAGATAATTTGTGCCCAATTGGCACACCTGAAAGTCACTAAACGAAGAAGAAGAAGAGGAAGCGAGTGACGTTATTGTTTTACTTTATTCCAAGAATCTTTTACACATCTTTTAAACCTTCCTTGGGCTTCCACAAATTATTCAAAAGCAAAATTAGTGAAATTAGTCCAACCGTTCTCGAGTTCTAGCAAGACTAACAATCAGGAATCCATTTTGATATACGAGTATAAGAAGACTAGCGTTTACTGCAATGCCACATGCGTAGTTCCCGATTCCAATAAAAATATGGGAGGGTTTGTAGATAGTAAGCGTCTACATTGCGAAAAGAGTTTGCTAAATTTTAAATCAATTGATAATAATTTTAAAGGCCTTGTGAGTGAATGAGTGATAAAACGGTCTAAAACTATCTTCGTATTAATATTGCCTTTTTAATGTGCTATCTACGACCGCTAGCCGCTGTGCTACCGCTTACTAAATCTTATAAGATATCTTCTAAGGTGTACATTTAAATGAAGTGCTATCAAGAGCAGTTTAGATCTACATGAAATATACAAGGTATATCTAGTATTTAATTGTATAAGCAATAATACTGTATTGTATAAAATAGCTTGATATGTAACACATTTTTTGTATTATGTTAAAGATAAAAATGGTGACTGTGGGTTTTTCTTTTGAGATAAAATATATATTATCAAGGACTTTTCATCGATCATTTTATGATATAAAATTTTGTAAAACATTTCTTGATCTATCTTATAAGGTTAAGCCAGAGTTTCCGATTTAAGCGCACAAACATATGTAAATAACATCACATTACAAATGTTAGATTTTTTCGACTTTTCTGTACTGAAATATGTATGTTTCATACATATAAACCTTCCTCTTGAATCGCTCTATCTACTGCCTAAACTGCATTGAAATCGTTTGAATGAATTAAAAGATCTAAGTGAAAAGACAGCGGAAGCGACTTCATTTTATACTATGTAAATATGATTTAATTACACCGAAAGATATCAGATACAAAATAAAACCACCACGCTTTGTATACACGATTCCGAATATTTCATAATATTTATTTATTGGAAATTTAAAATGTAGATGTTTTGTGGAAACTTTGTACTACAAGCTGTTTTAAAAGAGACAAGGTCCCTCTTCTTAGTTAAGAAATATTCCTCTCACGTTCGACAAATATTGAAGTTAAACAGTATACATTTTAGAAACTTGGGATAAAGATGTTTCAACTTTAATGTTTTTGACACAGCACAATAATCACATTGAAGGTATTTCCTGTTTTTTTATTAATATTTTACTCAGAATTTTTATAAAATTTTATGTATTCTTTTATTCAAAAACATGTTTATCGCTGTAAGGGAAATTTAGAAAATTGGATTTTCTAATTTCTCTGAGTCTTGAGTGGCGAGAAGCTTCGACCGAGGCAAATTACCATCCTACCTGTAAAGAGGTAACTGCCTCATTGGTCTAGTGGTTAGCTTGTTCGGCTTCAGACATGAGGTCTCCTGGCTTTGAATCCTGGATCGGGCGAATTCTCTTAACTCGGAGAGCACACTAAGCCGTTGGTCCTGCACCTGATCTCTCTCTGGTCGTATCGGATTCCCATCACATCGGACTATGAAAGTGAAAGAACTGAGAGTGCAATTGTGTACTATGCCTACCAACCCGCAGTGGAGCAGCGTGGTGGGTCTATGCTCTAATAACCCTCTCTCCTATGGGTGAGGAGGCTCGTATCCAACAGTGGGACGTAAATGGATTGTTATTTTACCTTAAAAGACGTGCTGCCAGCGAAACATGCTATGTAGATACAGTAAGAGTTGAATTACCTCTTAGTTACCACCTTACCAGTAACACAAGTTAGCGTGCTTCAAAATAAGACAATATCACTTACCATCTACAGACATGAGGTCCTGGTTTCGAGTCCCGGGTCAGATGAATTCCAAAATTTTAATTGGAGGAGAACACGCTACGCTGTCGGTCCTATCGACTGATCTCTCTCCGGTCATGTCGGATTGCAATCACATCAGACGATAGTGATGGAATGATAAGTGCACTTGTGTTAGCGCTCACTCGTGCACTATTCCCGCCAAACCACAATGGAATAGCCTGTTTGGTCTAAGCTTTAACTACCTTCTCTCCTAGGAGACAGGAGGCCTGTGCTGAGCAATGTGACGTCAATGGACTGATGAATTAGAATATAGATCCACCACGCTGCTCCACTGCGTATTGGCAGGCATAGTACACAAGTGTACCCTCTATTCCTTCACTATCATAACCGACGGACGGCTTAACGTGCTCTCCGAGGCACGGGTGTGGATCGCACCGTCGACTTCCCAATTTCGGACAAATATTGAGAAAATTTTAGTACAAAACTCAATATTAATTTAGTATTGACCCGACCCGGGACTGGAACCCAGGACCTCATGTTTGTAGTCGAACATGCTAACCACTACACCAATGCGACAGTTAGACCATAAGGCGTAGAGATTTGAAATTTGGTAGGGCCCTTTTGTCGAGTTAGATAGGTAGATAGATGTATACTTTATTGAACACCACAGAAATAGGACAAAAGAAAAATACAACAACTTAAAATTAACTAAATTTAGTGTGCAATTGGGCGGTCTTATCGCTACATAGCGATCTCTTCCAGACAACCCTTGCGGTTAGGGAGACAGTCAAAGAAAAGAGAGAGAAGGTAGGCGGTGTTACTATAGAAATAGACATACATATATTATCTACATAAAGATATTTATAATAATACAAATACTTACATACATATAATAAATACATACATACACATAAATAAATAAATAAATATAGAGATGAGGTCAGCTAACAACGGATTCTGCGAAATTCTACCCCTAAGGTAAAATGCTACCCAAAAAACATTCCACGCAGACGAAGTCGCGGGTTCAGCTAGTTAAATATACTGGAACGGTAAAAGAATATTTTCTATACGAAAAAATATAGTACAAGTATTACTGTCTACTTATGCCATGCATGAGGAAATGGAAATATCGATGGAGTTCTTTGGAAATATGCCAGTAATTCACCCCGCCGAACTATTATTGCACAGAATCGTGGCATGTTCTTTATAAGGGCAATAAGCCTCTTCCTTTCCTAGCGTTTGAGACTTAAAATGGGGTCATCTTGAAAATATACACACTTTTATTTACTCTAAGCAGAATCTTATGGAACATAAGTATTATATAAACTAATATATATCTATATTAGCAATGCCCCGCGGTTTCACTCACGTAGATACCAATATTGTATTGTTATATTCAATTCTTTATATTGACATTTTTAAATTCGTTATATCTTTCGAATGTAATATCCGAATTTAATACTTTAATAAGTATTTTACAGGTATTGAAAGGGTCTTTAATAAAATATTATTTCATAGGTTAAGGTTTAATACATAGGTATGAATAATATGGTTTGATTAATGTCGGCGCTTTTGTTAACTTATAAAGTTATAGCGCCATAACTACAGTAGTTAGGTATATGGTATCATGGACTTTTTTAGATATTAATACGTTTTGTAAAACTGTAGAATATTTTTTTGTCCTATCATTAATAGTTTTCCCAACGCACGCGGTGACAAATTCTTTGTGACTATCTTTTTCACACCTTGGTTTACATTAATGCATTTCTATCAGGGATTCCTCTTATTTTTTGAAAAAGTAATATAGCCTATGTCGCTCAATGAAAATGCAGCTATTTACTGGTGAAATTTTTTTTTAATTGGTCCAGTAGATTTTGTTTGAAAACATTACCAACACATATACATAGAAAAACAATGTTTCCTCTTTATAATATTAGTTTAGATATGTAAAAAATACCAAGGCAAACGTTCCTGGATCAAATCCAGGACATTTTAAATAAGGGCCATGTCAAGAGTACTTTAAACCGACAAACTTATATGAAAGGTTTAATGAGAATGAAAGAAGCGAAGGAGATATGCAAGGATCGTGGCAAGTGGAAGGATGTTGTCTCTGCCTACCCGTATGTAAAATTATTTGGTCTCACTAAAACTTGAAAGCGTCTGACTGATTTGGTTAATTTTGGTTTTGAATTATTCGTTGAAATCCAGGAAAGGTTTAAAAGGTGAGTAAATATGAGAGAAATATAGTAAAAACAACAATATCACTTTCCCTCAGAAACTATCCGTACCTGTAAAACATTTGACGTTAGTTCCGTCGTTTAGAAATCAAATAAATTTAAAAGCTGCTCAGAAATTAAATTAAAATGGAGGTATTTTTTAAATTTCATTGTTTTGAATATCAAACGTCTGGGGTTCATTCCGTCGTTCAGAAATGAAATTAAATTTAAAAGAATACTTTAGTTGTATACATTGATTACTTCTGCTTGATAACATTCAAGTGAGTCTGTCATTAGTTTGAGATACGATCTTGAATTAATCATTGTGCGCGTTAAGTTTTCTTCCAATAACTCCTAAGAAATGTATTTTCATTATATGGTGTTTAAGATCGTGATAATACACGTAATCATTTTTGTCTTCGTTATTTTTAAAAGATAGATAAATTCCATTGACTTTTTTTTAGATCTATAAAAGGGCAATTTTCTGGATATACATAATTTTCTTATATCTCTAAGGAATTAGACAGCATACTTCTAACAATTATGAATATATTTCAACCAATTTACACAATACTTTAACAAATTATATACGTAAACCTTTCTCTGTCTATTGGTGAAAACTGCATGAAAATCTCCTCAGTAGTTTCTGCTTTTATCTCAAACACATAGTAAGACAGACTTAGTGGAGAACTTTGTTTAAAATGTGTAAAAATATAAATAAAATGAAATTCATTGGCTTTAAATATTCATCAACAAACACCCTTGCATTGATTTCTATAACGGTATTAGCGCTCTCATAGGCTGCATTCAAATTTGAAGAGCCTTCACTTGACAGGATTCTAGATTGAGTTTTAAGAGCTCTTTTGTTATGCAGATATTCAGTCTCGGAACTCAAACTTTAGTTGAAAGACTATGTCAAGGATGTTTGAGGTATACACGAACCTTATTTACGCTTACAACAAGCGGTAATCCTAAGGGTAATATATTATCATGGCTTTACTGGCTTATACTAGATGTCCTCGATTTTTTATCGGAGTCCACTGTCCTGTGGAAATATAAGGAAATCCCTTGCTAGTGTTCGTCTACATTACAAATGGAGTTACTCCCCAAAACTTTAAATTAGTAGGGTATATAGGTGTCGACTTATATTTGTTATGTAATTTATTATGATAAGCTAAATCTTTAATAATTGAGATACACTAGCGAAAAAATTAAAGGGTCAAAAAGAAAAAGCAAAGTTTTAACGGTTTTTTAAATGGCTGTTTCTTATATAAAAATAATCGTATCGGGGTATAATAAAAAGCAATTTGAGGCGTGAAGTTTCTAGTTTTAGGATCTCAAAATTTTTTTTAAAATTATTATATCTTTTGAATGGAATGACCGATATATTAACACATAAGGATTAATACAGAGATGTAGATAATATGGATTGATTCTTGTCGGCACTTTTATTAAATTTTAAAATGTAAAAAAGTAGTTATAGTTGCATAATTACAGTTGGACATATGGTATTGTCGATTTTTTTGTAGATATCAATACCTTCTACAATATTGTAGACCATTATCATCAATAGTTTAGTAGATTTTTTTGACTAATTCTTTCACACCTTGGGTTATATTAATGTATTTTTATTAAAGATCTATATATGTTTTTGAGAAAGTAATATACCCTATGTCGCTAATGACGAAATCGACACAGTTATTTTTGTGTGAAAACGTTACAAACAAACTTTTTTTGTAATATTCTAGTTTATATAAATAAATGACTGAACAACATTTACAGCAACGGATAACTAACTTTCAAAATGTCATATACAGAAAAGGATAATTTAGTTACTGAATGACGTTTATTGAAAATAATAACTTAGTGATTGAATGACATTTTTATGGAAATTTGCATACAGTTTCCTTTTATGACTGACGTAAAATGGATGATGAAAATTTGTATCAAATCCTTCATATATGAAGTAAAAGTTTAATTGAAAATCGATCTAAAACACGTTAACAGTTGAAATTTAACAATGCAGTTACAATTAAACACTGATAGCCTTCTAAAACACCTAAAGGTATAAAGAGAGTTCGATAATTTGTACAATACAAACTAATACTAACGAGTACTGACTTCTATCTGATGTTATAAGAAATAGACTATTTTTACAATGCATGTTCTTGGAAAATTGAAAATTCCCAGATTATAAATAATACAAGTATGGCAGAAGAATCACAAAAGTAAAATAAATGCGGTAGAGATGAGAGCGTTGAGAAGCATGAGTGGATTAAAACTGAGAGACAGAGTAAGAAATAGTGTGATAAGAGAACGTTGTGGTATAAAAGAAGACGTAGTGACTAAAATTGAGAAAGGTATGCCATCTAGGCATAGGTTTGGGCATGTAGAGAGAATGAATGAAAGGAGACTGACAAAAGGGATTTATGAGTCAAGAGTGAATGCCAAAGTTGCAAGGGGAAGACCAAGGCGAACGTTGCTGGACCAAATCCGGGACATTTTAAAAAAGGACCAGGTCAAGAGTACTCTAAACCGACGAACTGGTATGAAAGGTTTAATGAGAATGAAAGAAGCGAAGGAGATATGCAAGAATCGTGGCAAGTGGAAAGACGTGGTCTCTGCCTAAGCCTATGGGAATGAGGCGTGATGCTATGTATTTATGTATGTTTCGATAGTTGTTGTCATATGTACTTTATATTTTCATTTACATTCCGATTCCAGTGTTTAATAGGATTAGTTACTTATTTATATAAATATCTTTCTGAATTTTTGTCTGCCTATGAGTCTAATATGTATTCTGCTATTCGGAATAGAGGTGAATCCAAAGAATCAGTGATCATTAAAATTATAAATCATGTCAATATGACGACTCTATGTTATACATAGATATGAAAAGACCGAATCATTAATTTTAATTACTATAAGAGCAATAAAAGCAAGTAAAGCAATTTCGAATACAAAACGTAAAATACTGTATTTTTTTGTTTACCAAACAATTATTGAAAAAGCTTTTAAGTGCCAAGTAACCCTTTTCCCAAATGTATTGAGGAGATTGGTTTGTACTCACTATTATTGGGTATATTCAGCTTTTCGCTTACTTTAGGGGTTTTAAATTTGATTGAAAAGAAAATAGAAGTTTAGTATTAGCAGTGCCCGCGTCTCCGTCCGCGTGAAATAGTCTTCTTGGATAGTATTTTTAATAATTTAAGCTAATTATTTTACGTTTACGAGAACGTTATGGTATAAAAGAAGATGTAGTGACTAAAATTGAGAAAGGTATGCTTAGATGGTTTGGGCATATAGAGAGAATGAATGAAAGGGGACTGACAAAAAGCGTAAATGAGTCAAGAGTGAATTGGAAAGTTGGAAGGGAAAGACCAAGTCGGACTTTCCTGGACCAAATCCAGGGCATTTTAAATAAGGCTCAGGTTAAGAGTACTCTAAACCGACGACCTTGTATGAAAGGTTTAATGAGAATGAAAGAAGCCAAAGAGATATGCCAGGATCGTGGCAAGTGGAAGGACGTAGTCTCTGCCTGTCCCAATGGGAATGAGGCGTGATGGTGCGTATGATTGTATGTATTTTACAAAGATGACACATCCTTATAAATATTGAACAGTGTTTTACTGGTAAGAACTTCTTATTCTTTCTGAGGCTCTAGACAATAGTTCAGTAGTTTTGGTATTTCGCATTTATAGTATTAATAAGGATTGTTGTTTTCTAACTTTATGGGTTAAACTTTTACAAAATCAACAGCCTAAACGATAAGCTTCCAGCTCTAAAAAGGACGACAATTCCATGCCTCCAAACACTTTTTTAGCATTAAAATGTGTACCAAATTTCATTTAAAGCGCGATAAACAGATAGATAGATATATTCTATTCTAGACTTTCTTGTTACGTAACTTTAACTATTTACACAGAGCATGCAAAGGACTCTAAAAAAGAATAAATTTTTCCCATTTTAACAACATTTCTCATTAAGGCTGCCCTTGATATTGAGGTATCATTACAATATTTTTAAAGATTAATTAAATTAAATGATAAAGCAGATATCGGCCGGCTACGAATGATAGGACTGCCTAATGAATAAATGATATTGAAAAGCTTTTCCTTTGAATCTAATTGAACAAGTTACAAATAAAATATTGCAAGGAAAATCATAAATTTGATAACAGCGTTTAATAAAGCAAGTGAAATCGCGAATGATGTTTCTACTTAACAATATTGAACAGAAGCGCTTTGAAAAGTGGTTTGAAGTGACACCGCTTTTATTAATTAAGCTTCATAACTGGAAACAATTGCAAACACCTGGGAAATGTACGAAGCCAATATTCATTCGCCTTGCTTATAAAACTATAGATCTCTTTGCAATTTCTACTATTAGCTCACACTCTGTTTATCTTGTA
This sequence comes from Elymnias hypermnestra, assembly GCA_015832385.1. Classification (NCBI taxonomy): domain Eukaryota; kingdom Metazoa; phylum Arthropoda; class Insecta; order Lepidoptera; family Nymphalidae; genus Elymnias; species Elymnias hypermnestra. The sequence continues at coordinate 1,462,166 of JACTOM010000049.1, read as the reverse complement.
AAAATTTTCGATCGTTAACAAATTACTTTGTAGTAGATATCATGTTAATTTAGTTTTCTACACTAATATTATAAAGAGAAAAGATTTGTACTTTTGTATGTAACGAATAAACTCAAAAGGTACTGGACCGATTTTAATATTTCTTTTTTCATTAGAAAGCTACATTATCACTGAGTAATAAAGGCTATATTTAGTACTAGATTACAATAGAAATCTTTAGAAATTCCTATTAAATCCAACCGAAGGTGTAAAAAAATTAGCCATAAAACGTTTTTCATCGCATACACTGTGAAGAGTATTAATGATAGGACAAAAAAATGTTCGACAATATTATAGAATATATCAATATCTACAAAAAACATTGCATGACTATATGTCTAACTATTGTAGTTACGTCACTATAACTACTTTTTTACATTTAACAACTTGATAGAAATGCCGATCAAAATCAGACCGTGTTATCCATACCATTTATCAATTTTTATCCAAAGAAATAATTTAATATTTAAGACTGTCTCAATACCTGATGGTTACTTTTTGAATTATTGAAATCGGATATTCAATTTAATTGAATATCATGAAAATTATAATAAAAATACTAACTCGATGAGAGAGGGACAGTGCGGGAGAAGGGGGTGCACCATTATGAACTAGGTAGCCGGTACGCAAGCGACATTTAATATTTCAAGTTTTTTTAACACACTTTTATGCTTCACTTGAAAAGTTCTTTTCAGAGCTACATAGTTTTAGTATTAGGAATCACACTTTTCATAATATTTGTCAAAGTTCTTTTTATTTTTAACTTTTATTATTATTCCACTCTGACACTCACGCCCGTTTAGGAGAGAATATATATATTTATTATTATTATATATAAATAAATTTATAATAATTAGTTATATACTAAAATATGGAATGATACATAAACAATTACATAAATAAATATAACGGGCGGAGGATACACCCCGGCAGGGAGACCAAACGGCCGGGGGTCAGGGCTACAGGCTGAGAAACCGCCGGACTATCCTAGCCGAGTCCAGCAACACCGCCTTTTGCATCCTTGCTGCGAGCGAACTGCCACGGAACCTCAGTCGTCTCAGATGGTGAGCGAGACTGACTGGGATCAAACCATTCGCAGATATTACGATTTATTATTCTTAGTTATTAGTTTATTCTCAATTTCTCTGATTTAAAATAAATATCCTTCATAGCAATTTGCCTAGAAGAAGAAGGTCGCAGCTATCTAAGAATAGTTCCCAAGCGAGATTAGCAAAAGTTCCTCGTGTTGGAGTCTTTTTCACGTAGTGTATAGGGAGGCTTTAAGATAAGCATACAATTTTTTTCTAATTTCGTGATTCATGGTCGTTTTAATTATCATGCTTATAACTTAAATATCTGTAGCTATTTATGTCTACCCTTGCGAAGCCGGGACGGGCCGCTGGTCTTATATATAATGCTGTTTATTTTTCAAAATTGTGCTATGTGTAAATTGCAAAAGGTTTTCTATGTAATGAGTTTAAGAAGTAACCTTTAGGACGTTATCGACTAAAATATTTCGAATAAAAATATTTTTTAAAGTAAGTAGCAGCCCAATAACGTCCCACTGCTGGGCACAGGCCTCCTCACTCCAAGGAGGGAGGGTTTTTAGAGCATAGACCCACCACGCTGCTCCACTGCGGATTGGCAGGCATAGGACACAAGTGCACTCTCTATTCCTTCACTCTCATAGTCCGATGTGACGGAAATCCGACACGACCGGAGAGAGATCAGGCGCAGGACCGACGGCTTAACGTGCTCTCCGAGGCACGGGGGTGGATCACACCGCCAACTTCCCAACTTCGGGCAAATATTGAGAAAATCTTAATAGAAAAGTCAATATCAATTTTTTGAATTGGCCCGACCCGGGACTCGAACCCAGGACCTCACGTCTGTAGTCGAACATGTTAACCACTAGACCAATGAGGCAGTTTTAACTGGTATTATATATGTAAATATTTTTAACTAGTATCTAAGTTACTCAGATAGATTCCACCTGAGCTAAATAGAGTAAGAGGGAGAGAGAGAGGGAGAACAATATGAAAAGTTTGATTACAATATAAAAAGTTATGAGATGACAAACTGACTATTTATAACATAGTATGGGGAACGATTACCTTTTTTAACTGATTTCAAAAAAGGAGGAGGTTATCAATTCGTCTGTATTTTTTAAATGTTTCTTACGTCATATCTTCCGACCGGGTGAACCGATCTTGATGATTTTTTTATATAAAAGGTGGTGCTTGTAGTGGGGTCCCATTGTATTTAGTCTGTTCCCATTGTTTTTAATTCTGATGATGGCATCCACGAGAAAACCCTATAAGTCTTAAATTTGCATTAAGCATGTGCGCGACAAATATACGAATAACTAAAGATCACGCCAACCGATTTCGATGCTTCGTTCTTTAAAGTATATACATCAACAGTTGTTTGATGATAGTTTGATTAGGTTTTGATAATGGGATCCTTGACAAAGTAACGAAACTCTTCAATTCTTAGGAGCAAGTTAATGATATTCGGCAGAATCTTTTATAAGATCTCCGGGTATTTGAGCCACCTGGCGTCACTTCGGTATGGTCAAGTGATTGTCGTAGTTAAATATGATGATCCATGGAACTCCTCAACGGCCTACAGTAAGGGTGTGGTTTATGGCACAATAAATAACTATTTGTAATCAAATGGCAATGAGCTTACGTTTGTTGCTGAATTGCAATATTTATAAGGTGTTACGTGTTAAGCAGTGGTAGCCCAGTGTAGGGGGGGGGGGGGGGGGGGGGGAAACTTNTAGGGGGGGGGGGGGGGTTGAGGGAAACTTTACTGTATTCCGTTTATAAAAGACTAGATAACCGACCTGTAACGTATAAGGTTGCGGGTTCGATCCCGGGTCTGTCGATACCAATGGAAATTTCAGTTTGTAAAGTTGTTACATTTAAATGATGCTGTCTCGAGGAACAACTTTTTAAATGTACGCATATTTATACAAATTTGTTGGTTTACTTCAGATTCACTAAAAATTAAAAAATACTCTAAAAAAGAATAATTGAGAATTCTTTGTTAGAGTTCTTCGTATTCTTATATTTGGAGTCGGTGTCTAATATATATTGTATAGAATATTCCAGAGGAACGTTTTAAGTAATTAATCTTTTGAATGAAATGTCTGATTTTAATAAATTAAAAGTATTTTACAGTTATTGAAAAGCTCTTTAATAAAATATTTAAGAGGATAAGGATTAATACATTGGTATGAATGATATGGTCTGACTTTAGTTAGCACTATTATTAATTTTCAAAATGTAAAAAAATAGTTATGGCGGCATAACTACTGTAGTTGGACATATAGTATCGTGGACTTTTTTTGTGTAATATGTTCTATTATACGGTAGAACATGTTTTTGTTCTATCATCAAATAGTTTTCGCAGCGTAGGCGATGACAGATTTTTGTGACTAATTTTTCCTACCTTGGGTTACGATAATGCATTTTTCTTAGGGATCCCTATTTTAGTGAAAGTAATATAGCCTTTGTCACTCAGTGAAAATGCAGCTTTCTAATGGAGTGAAATTTTTGGAACCATTTCAGTAGGTTTTGTGCGCAAACATTACTACAAATATACATGCAAAAACACAAATGTTTCCTCTTTATAATATTAGTTTGCATACATCTAATTACCAATAAACCTGTATGTAATATGAAACCATCGCTTATAAATAAGGTAAACAAATTACACGTTCCCGTTTGATACATAAATGACACTTGGGGAAACATTACGCGTGTTTAATCTAAAATATTATAACCGCTGGTGAAGTTACTGAGATCAAAGCAATATACGTATTTGAAGCGTGTAATGGAGGAGATATTTATATATAACATTAATTTATTTATATTGATATAAGGTCAAATTACTTATAAGATAAAAGTGTGGGTGTATCAGTACACGTGGAAGTAATGAAACTTCTTTTCCTTATATTTAATTTGAACTACAAATCTCGATATATTTAGTCTTTCTGTCATAACTATGAATAAGATTTTAAATTTGTTTTATATGTAAATAAAACAAGTATTCAAAAATATAGTGTATGATTTTGTTATTCTATTAAAATAACAATATTGTTCGTTATATTTTCTGGTTATTATAGAAATAGTTTTGTTGGTATTCCGACACGGTAACAGACGAAATGCCACAAACACTTAGCGTAACATATATTTTGTAATTAATATGTCGGAGAATAAAAGAGTAGGAGCATAAAGTATGGTAGCATTGTTTTTCCCGCCGACATCATCGTTACTGGTATCCATAATTCATTCTCCATGATGTGGGCTTTGGTGGGTAATGTTGGTGCAATCAAACACTTTATTAATTAACTCAGATTATAATGTCTAATCACTTAATATTACATTATTTATAATTATTATTTAATATTCTGTGTTTTCTTATATTTATAGTATGTAAAAAATTAGCTGTTGTGTTGTATTTAATACATTTAAATTCTCAAGTTTTTAGTCATAAATTTTTAATTGTTAAATAAGCTTGCATGTGGTGCTTACCTTTAAGTAGCTTTGCATTTAGACTAAGTACTTCTTATAATATTCTCTTTAAAAAAATGTAGTTAATGTAAAAGCTGTTGGTGAGCCAAAAATAAATGAAAAAAAAAAAATATTTCCGATAACAATTTACAAACAATAATAGCTAGGAACGCGACAGTTTCAACAGTGGACCACACCGCCGGGCGGTCACTTAAAAACTAGCGAAAAACTCGCCGGATTGTCACAATTGACTCTGTCCCACGCCCAGCGTTCCACAGACTATTGCACTCCAACATATATATTGATACGTGAAGCAAAAAATTATACACCTTGATACTTACTTACGATGCTGAGTAGAAACGATTGAAGGTAAATTTGCCTCTTAACAGATTAGCACGCTTCCATCTTGTTTTGTACCATCGTTACCATCAGGTGATCACCTTCTAACGGTAGCCTGGCATTACGCCTTTGCTAGTATGGTGGTAGTAGCCACTGCTGAAGCTTCGCACCAAACTCAAACAATTAAGTTCGCCCTAGTGAGGACCAAACCCGTAACCCCTGCCAACGACGCCATTAAAGACTACTCTGGATAATGCTGTCTTAATTAAAATGTTGTAAATTTTGGTTTATGCGACTATTTATCCAAAGCAGCGATGTATCGATTACGAAAAATTCTTTATCAAGTACGTTTGACTTTGAAGCTACCGTATCAAAGATGACGTCAGCCTGCGTTAACATAAAGATTTAAATTTACACTGATTACCCGCTTATCTGAAGGAACCCGCATCCAGAACGTTACGGAACATTTTCCCCTTAAATAGGACATCAAACTCCTTAATCTCCGACCCACATCACGCGACGCCATCCAATCGATGCAAGTTGAACCTTTACTGGGATCCAGAACGAAATTAACGAATACCTTTTTAAGTGAGGACGTTACATTTTCCTTAAGAATCCCTTAAGCCTTTTTTATAAATATAGTCATTAGGAAAGATGGCTTAATTTCTTTTGATGTGAAACTTCGTGACGCCACGTCGCTTACTTCCCACCGCATACGCACCTATATATAGTATAGTCTATAGGTACCTTGGTCTAGTGGTTAGCATGTTCGACTACAGGCCTGGGTTCGAGATCCGAGTGAGTTCAGTGAAGATTTTCTCAATATTTTTACCCGAAGCTAAGTTCGTGGTGTGGACCAACCTAGTCCTGCGCCTCTTTTCTCTCCGGTCGTGTCGGATTATCTTCACATCTGACTATTGCATATATTAATTAAGATCTCGTGCTTCTCTAAGAGATATTCTTATAGAAACATCAATTCTCATAGTACCCGCTATTTTGTCTGCATGGAATGTTTTTTTGCATTTTCGTTAATTTTGACAAATTTTACAAATAAGACAAATACTCGCAATGTCCTTATGATCACTAGAATATTGGTTCGGACACAAATTTACTCAGTACAAGTGTCTAAGCATTTCTGTCATAAATAATTCTTGTAAAATTATCTCTATACAGTTAAAGTCAATAAAAATAATGTCATAGAAGAAAGTTAACATAACTAGACGATTATTTATTTATCTATTTGGGAAACAATCAATTATTATATAACTTAAAAACTACATTACAAGCAAATACACAAAAATCACTCAAGATTCCACTAAATAAGACATATACATAGCTATAATATATTAGAACATTGTTTTGTGTAAAAAAAAAATGTTTATAACAGGCAATTAAAGAGAATAAGGAAAAAAATTAACACAAAAAGAGAAACTAAGCCCTTGAGATATCAACAATTGGTGAAGAAATAAAACGCTACACAGACAAATACAAACAACGTCTAGCAACCCACCCTAACCCACTGTCTATTACACTCTTACAGCAAAACCACATTAGAAGACAGACGAGAGCAGATGTGCTCAGAAATTGAGGGGAGTTAGATCAGTGGCCCTACCTTCCCAAGCCCCATACTTCATACCACAAACCTGATCATAGTCATTCGACTGATAGCAGGTAGACTTAAGGGGAAATAAAATATACTAAGCCTTTACGTAGAACAGCTTTAAATACATCCATTTTATCGTGCATAATATCTACAAAATTACAAGTTTCATTGCAAATGTGACATTCACGATAAATGAATGTATTTTTGGCATAGTTTTTTCATTAATTCAGGCAAAGTAAGAGACATAGTTTGTAAATGTGAATATTTTTTAATGTGAAAATTTGAATTATTTTGTTTAACACCCCGTTTACCCTTTGCCAAGTGGAATTTCGCAAAATTCGTTCTTAGCTGAACTCTACGCCTTATGGTTCCAGAGACATCGTTATGATGACTGCCTCATTGGTCTAGTGGTTAGCATGTTCGACTACAGACTTGAGGTCCTGAGTTCGAGTCCCGGGTCGGGCCAATTAAAAAAAAGTCAATATTGAGATTTCTATTAAAATTTTCTCAATATTTGCCCGAAGTTGAGAAGTTGGCAGTGTGTTCCATCCCCGTGCCCCGAAGAGCATGTTAAGCCATCGGCCCTGCGCCTGATCTTTTTCCGGTTGTATCGGATTACCGTCACATCGGACTACGAGTATGAGAGTGAAGGAATAGAGAGTGCACTTATGTACTATACCTGCCAATCCGCAGTGGAGCAGCGTGGTGGGTCTATGCTCTAAAAACCCTCTCTCCTATGAGTGAGGAGGCTCGTATCCAGCTGTGCGACGTAAATGGATTGTTATTTTACCTTAAAAGACGTGCTGCCAGCGAAACATGCTATGTAGATACCGTAAGAGTTGAATTATCTCTTAGTTACCACCTTACCAGTAAAACAAGGTAGCGTGCTTCAAAATAACACAGTATCACTTTCTATCTAAAGACATGAGGTCCTGGGCTCGGAGTGAGGAGGCCTGTCCCCAGCAGTGGGACGTTAATGGGCTGCTACTTACTTACTTACGCCTTAAGGTTCCAGAGATATCGTTATGATTCAATAGATACCTGGATATCTCTATTATATGTATAGATAGATATAGATCAGGTTCGAACGTTTGATAACAATGTTAATATTAAAGTATGAAATAAAGTAACATAATAAAACAACAGCTCACATGCTTCGACTACGTAACTAAGCAACAAGTCGTTTACTCATTGATTTATACCAACACCTAAAAATATGTCTAGATATACAATCAAAAACGTAATAAACCTTCGAAACTTAATATAATATTTTCAATAAGCTAAGTTGTAATGAATTGTAGGAATTAAGTGATTTTATTTATTCGGGGGCAATGTGGTCCTTTCGTTACCCAAAATGGCACCGAAACTGTGAACTTTCGATACAGATGTGTTGAAAACTGTTTTACATAGGTAGTACAGTTTATTATTCTGCCAATCAATATTGTTATGCCAAAAAATATATTTGTAACTATAAATGTTTTACTGCACTTTCAGGAAATTTTAGGTTTAAATCGGATTTTGGTTAAAATTTTATAAAAACCCAAATAATTTTTGATCGAGTGAAAATTGGCGAACATGTGGAATCAAATAGGTGGAGTTTGTAGTCCCTCATTGCTTTGCTACCTTGGATCAACGTGTCCACTTACATCTTATCTATGTTTGAAAAAGAAAATATAAAAGGTTTAAATAATATAAAAAAAATAAGACAAGGTATCACCGAGCTCGTCTAGACATTTAATTAAATGTGAGCTTATTTTTGTTTCATACATAAAAATGATAATCCACAATTTCAAATTTAAATTTTTAAAGATAATGAAAGTTTTAATAAAAGTTCATGTCGCTAGTATTCATAAAATTACACCTTTATTTTCCAGCACTGTTTTAATATAAAATCTGTCTATTAAGTTTCAGTGAGACGTCAATGTTGAAACTTTATTATGTTCACGACATGCAAATTTAGTATTCACACGATAGTTACATGAAATATTTAATTATCACACGATAGTTATATGAAATACATATTTTTATGTAGATATATATTAAGTAACTAAACAGCTGTTTAAAAACATGCAATCGCTGGGCACAGGCCTCATCCTTCATAGGAGAGAAGGTTTTAGAACACCATGCTACTCTACTGCCGGTTGGGAGGCATAATACACAAGATCAGGCGTAGGACCTATGGCTCAACGTGCTCCCGGAGGCACGGAAATGGATCACACGGCCCACTGCCCAACTTTGACAACAGTTTCCTTACAGAAAACCCAATATTGATTTTGAATACGCCGGACCCAGGACAACTCATGTCTGTAGCCGAATACCTGACAACTAGGCCAATGAAACAGTCTACATACATGTATATAAGTCGGAATCACATAGTTTCCGAAACGCCAGCGCTATCTATCGGCGCTGGCCAAAGTCAAGGCCGGCGGCGTTCTCGACTAACGGTCGGCCAAAGCGGTCGTCTATTGAAACTGTCGCGTTTTCGTAACTTTTAACTGCTAATGTGTTTGTGTAATTTGATATCGGAAACATTAAGTGATTGGACGTTATAATCTGGGTTAATTTATAAAGTGTTTGATGGCAACAATGTTACCCACTGACGCCCACAGCTTGGAGGTTGAATTATAGACCCCACTAATAACGATGTCGCCGGAAGCTACGCTTTCTCCCACATATATTTAAATATATAATCCTTATCAAAGTGTTTGACCGCGACAAACTCCAAAAGAAGATTGATGATTTTCTATCATTTTGCTGGATTAGTTCATAGTATAAAGATTTCATTATTTTATAATTTTTTTATTCCAGTTTGTGAACGGATCGTAAGGTATAAGTTCTACTGTCAAGTAAGTTACATAAGTATCAAATAGAAGGATATGGCGAGGCTCAGAGGGTAAGAGTCCTTTCGGATAGGGCCTCAATGAAACATTGGAGGGCAGATATCGCATCCCCAATTGCGGGTGTAGCTATTGTGGAGGCTACCCGTCCCTACTTAGAGAAATGGTTAACCAGAGGGCATGGATCGCTCTTCTACAGACTGGTGCAGGAGTTGACCGAACACGGTTGCATCATATTGTCGGCTATGAGATATCGGCCGCCTGTCACGAGTGTGATGCCTCGATAGATTCATTTCATCACACTCGTTCTATTTGGGGACCCGAGCAACACGTTTCGGTGTCGCTGATTGGAGGAAATCTCTCGATGATGAGCATAGTTGACAATGCTTGCTAATGAGACTAGCTGGAGGGCAGTTCTTCTGCGAATTTGTTATGTCGGTGAAGGTGGCATCAGGCATGGTGAGGCAGAATGCCGTCGATGCTCCCCCTATCCGATGGAGGAGGAGGGGAAGCACGATGCGTAGATTTGCGGATCTCCTTCCTCTTCATAAATGATTCAATTGAGGCGGCTATATTCGAGGTACCAGAGTAGATTGTCTATGCGTACCTCTGATTCTCTGAGGGTTCTGCTGGTTTTTGTGTCTTTCATCTTTCAGTGAGTCTTACACTCCCTTTCCGGGGTGCAGGCTTTAAGTGCCATATTTAAATTTAGAGAGTCTGCTAAAGTTTGATCGTCATCCTGACCATCTCCTATAGTGCAATAGCAAAGAGTGAGATTAGGCATGGAGGCCAATCAATTTTTTTTTATAGTTTACTTATAGATAATTGTAATTTTTTATTTGTTGTTGAATAAATTTCTTTACTTTCTTTCTTTCATTCAGGGATAGAATAAAGAAAGAACAAACTATTTCATACGTTTTTAATAAAATGAACTTAATGTAATTTCCCTTTCCCGTAACAAATTCTAGATAAAATGTTAAATAATATATATGAAAAATTGCATAAACGAATGCAAAAAAAGTAAAATTAACGTTCCACTGCTGGGCACAGGCCTCCTCACTCATATGAGAGAGGGTTTTATAATAAATATACTTCTATGTAAAAAATACACGCTTAAAAACTGATGACAAGTGTCTATCACGTTTATAACTTGTATTTAGTGACTTATATTTAATACTATATGTTATAAAAAGGTAAGAAGCAGTCCATTAACGTCCTACTATAAAAAATATATTTCTGTGTAAAAAACATTGGCTTAAAAACCTTTTGGGGGTTTTTTTTATGGTTATAACTAGTAACTTATATCTCATATTCTATGGTAAGAAACGGTACCTAAGACGCAGTCAATTAATATTCCACTCCTGGGCAAAAGCCATCTCATTTACAGGAGAGAGGGTTTTATAATAATTCTATGTAAAGAATACTCGCTTGAGAACTTTTTCACATTTACAACTTGTACTTAGTAACTTATATATTTAATATTCTGTGGTAAAAAAGTTGAGTAGCAGCCCATTAACGTCCTACAGGTGAGCACAGGCCTCCTCATTCATAATACTCTATAGTAATGCAATTATATTCGCTTAAAGTTAGCTTAAAGTTAAAAAAGCCATAACATTAAATTATCATGAAACATATTTAATTATAGTTATAGAAGAAACTTTGAGATCATAAATTCCACGAAAATCTTCGTAAATTACGTCTTCTCTCCGACTAAAGCAATTTAGTTTCATTACTCACTTCTTATTGACTTCGGCGTCGACTTTATCCGTAAAGTATTTTACTCGATTCCTCGTACTACGGAAATCAAATTTCGCAGCAGCCTTTGTTTATAGAATAAGAGCCGGTGACGCTCAAACTTTCTTTATTTTAGTGAAGTTAATTGAGATACATACTCGTACATACATGCATACATAGCATCACGCCTCATTCCCACAGGGGTAGACAGAGACAACATCCTTCCACTTGCCACGATCCATGCATATCTCCTTCGCTTCTTTCATTCTCATTAAGCCTTTCATACAAGTTCGTCGGTTTAGAGTACTCTTCACCTAGCCGTTATTTAAAATGTCCTGGATTTGGCCCAGGTCTTCCCCTTCCAACTTTCTCATTCACTCTTGACTCATAAATCCTTTTTGTCAGTCTCCTTTTGTTCATTCTCTCTACATGCCCAAACCATCTAAGCATACCTTTCTCAATTTTAGTCACTACGTCTTCTTTTATACCACAACGTTCTCTTATCACACTATTTCTCACTCTGTCACTCAGTTTTAATCCACTCATGCTTCTCAACGCTCTCATCTCTACCGCATTTATTTTACTTTTGTGATTCTTCTGCCATACCCAACTTTCACTACCATACATAAGTGTTGGCACCAACACTCCAGCATGCACTGCCAGTCTAGCCCTTTGAGACACCATCTGGCTATTCATAAAAGCATGCAGAGCACCATTTACCATATTCCCTGCATTCACTCTCCTTTCGATATCACTTTCACATGTTCCATCTTTTGTAAATTTAGATCCCAAGTATACAAATTCTTTCACCTCTTCCACTTGTTCCCCATCTATCAAAATATTGCCATTCATCATAGATTCATCTCGTTCAAAAAGCATAACTTTCGTTTTGTTTACATTCACTTTCATTCCTTTCCCTTTCAAAGCTTCATTCATAATATTTAGCATCTCCTGTAGCTCATTAGCAGATGACGCAAGTATTACATGATCATCAGCGTAGAGTAAATATTTGATGAGTAATTCACTCATTCTTAACCCATACATACTTTCTTTTAAATCTGTCAAACAGTTTTCCGTGAATAGGTTGAACAGCCATGGTGACGCAAAACATTCCTGTCGAACCCCACTTTCGTCAGGAAACCACTCCGTGTACGCCCCGTTTATTCTGACACAAGCACTAGAACCCTCATAGAGAGACTTCAATGCTTGAATCAGATTACCTAGAACTGAGATTGTTACGGATTTTTTTTAGAACACGGCGACAAGGAATTATTAGGAATCAAGTCGCTCTTTAATATCATCATTAGTTCTGTGTTGTAAGCAATATATAAGAGAATAGCTGTATTTGATGATTTAAAAGGGCTGACAAACCTATTTGAATATAGAATTATATGCATAATCCATAAAAATAGTTACGTTCTGTTGCTATGAGGATTAAATTGTCACGGTTTTGAAAATGACAAGGGTCTTTCTTATACTTATATTACTTACAGATTAGCAGTTGACTGTTGGCTTGTCATGCCTATTCTAGTAAGAAGTAATTTAACCTAAACATTTTAATGATTTCTTTACAGCGTCGTACCAAAATACAATTTTTTATACTTGTTAACATATTTCCCAAATATCTCACAAGTGTCAAGCTAAAGAAATTTTAAAATACACCATCTGAGCTTTATCCTAACAGAAATCGAATCAAAAAATTCTAGAATTCCAGAAGCGAGTTCATGCACCATTTCGTTATATAATTTTGTATTATCTTAATTTAATATGGTGAAGGTTTTTAAATTGTATCGCAAGACAGTAAGGTGGTCAATCTTCCCTGAAACCCAATTTAATAGAAATTCTACAGATACTGACAGTATAAAATCTGAACATTGAATATATGTCGGAGTGAAATAGTCTGTGGATCGCTGGTCTGTGTGCAATAGTCTATGGAATGCTAGCGCCGTCAGTCTGTCGGCGTGGGGCAAAGTCAATAAGTGACAATCCGGCGCACGTCTCTCCAGTTCTCGGGTGACGGTCCACCTGAGCAGTTTAACTATTGAAACTGTCGCGTTTCTAGCTATTATTATTAATGAGTTTGTGTAAATTGATATCGGGAACATTAAGTGACTGAACATTATAATCTCTGTTAATTAGTAAAGTGTTTGATTGCACCATCATTACCAATTAACGCCCACAGTATAGAAATGAAATTATGGGTGCCATTAATGACGATGTCAGCGGAGAACCCTACGCCCCTATGCTTTATGCTTCCTTCTCTCCTATTCTCCGACATATATAATTTGTTTTGTAGAGTCGTCAAGACATGCGTTATTAGGAGGATAGTTTTTAAATTTTGTCAGACAAATCGAGTTTCTGAGGTAGGCTCATAGTCTATCAGTATGTTCCTATGGCAGGATGATCGAAAGTTTCGTTCAACCGTTTTAATGTCAAATAAACAATTATTTTAATACAGGTGATTAGCAGCCCATTAACATTGCCCACTGCTGGTCGTGGCATATGGCATACGCTTCCACTTCATAGTATACGGTGATAATACAAAAAGTAAGGTAAATAGTAGTAGAAGAGAAGATTTTTAGAGCAAAGATCCACAACGTTACACTATTTAGGACTGGCAGTCTACATTTATCTCAGAATTCCTAACGGAATGTGCAGGTTTGTATTAGCGGGTATATTTATTAGTTTAAAAGCAATACGTAATAATAAATTATTTAAAACAAAAAAAAAGCATTTAAACTTAATGGTATACCGGATGTTGGTCCAAAATGAAACATCGTTTTAGTTTACACCAAACTACCTAATAATTTGCAAGCATTAAAATGTTTTATAAGCAATAAAGTATAATTTATCTACGTTAGAGAACGTTAAGGCCTTGATAATGTGTTTGCTAAACTTAATCAACATTATTATAAAATATTAACAGATACTGCATTATTTAAGGGGACAGGAAGGGCTTGTGCTGTACAATTTAAAGATTTACTTTACAGTACAATGTTATCTTCTTAATAAATGGACATCAATTAGTATAAATAGCTATTACCTATAATTCTATGTAGTTGAATCAATCTTAATTCTACGTTTTTATACTCAGTCACAAGTAACAATGGTAAACAATTAACTGGTAAATTTTATACATAACATTAATATATTTAAATTTTTAACGTGAATACGACTTTAAAAACACATCGGTAGGGAGGCAATTAAAAAAACGAATCATATTTGGGATATTCAGTTTTGTATTGTAACTATATATTTATTACTTCCATTATAAATAAAATTACACCAATTTATAGCTAAAGAGTCGAAGAATTCATTACTCTAAGTAAAGACCGTAAGACTTATTTTATATTTAAACTTATTACACGTTACGAGACATACTTAAGTACAACAAACGACCGTGTCTATCACGCAGACACGCTATCTTTTGCTTGGTTTTGGTGGTAACCAAATGGTGAAAGCTTCGAACCATCCAAAAACTAGATAAAGAAAATATAATGTCAATCACTATAAAAGTAAAAAGTAAGTAAGTACGGCTACTTACTTACTTTTATAAAATGAATTCCTATGTTACTGCATCACACGTGAACGGTTGAACCAATTTCGCCAACACCTTTTTTGTTGTGTTTGTTATATTCATTAAGGGGTTGTCATGAAAGAAAGAATTTTAAAAAAATGCGTACAATAGCGGAAATTTTGGGAAAACTTAACTATAATGAGTTTTATAATGTAACCACCTTAGTGATTTTGACAATATAAACCTTTTAAACCTTTTGACGTTGTGTTTATTGTATTGTCGTTGTAATTACATTAGAATAATAGACTAAACTAATAATTATACCGATTGGAATTCTATTTTTATACTTAAGAAAATAGAAAGTCCGTCGAGTCAGCTAGTATTTTTATAAAATGAATTCCTATGTTACTGCATCACGCGTGAACGGTTGAACCAATTTTGCTAATTCTTTTTTTTTGTTGTGTTTGTTATAATCATTAAAAGGTTCTTTTGAAAGAAAGAATTTTAAAATGTTGCGTGAAATAGTAGAAATTTTAAGAAACCTTAATTACCATGATGAGTTGTATAATGTAACCTCAGTGATTTTGACAATATCAACTTTTTAAATGGCACCTTATTACGTTGTGTTTGTTGTATTGTTGTCGTTGTTAGATTCGAATAAATGAAAAACACTATGTTTAATGAATAATTACTTTCTTACTAATTATACTAATTCGAATTCTATTTTTGTAGTTAAATAAGAATAAAGTCTGTTCAGTCAGCTAGTATTTTGATAAAAAAGGAATCCCTATGTCACGGCATCACGCGTAATTGGTTGGACCAATTTGGCTAATTCTCTGTTTGTTGTATTTGTTATAGTCAGGATATGGTGCTTATGAGAGAAAAAGAAAAGAAAATTGCGTAAAACGGCAGAAATTTGAAGTAAACTTAATCACGAAATAGGCTTTTTGACCAAACCCTTATAGCATTAGATAAAATTGCCAAAATGCGCGCTGCAAATAAAAAATTACCATATTACTATTTGTATTACAAAATATATGTCGATCAATAATTTCAAAAGCAGTTGCTAAGTGTTTTGTGACATGTTACCTATTCCCTAGCTGGTTGTGTTCTGTCTGCTGTATTGTTTTCGGGATAATATTAGAATAAATAAATAAACACAATGTGCTATCGCATGCTTTCCGGCGGAAACGGGTGCCAGCATTGATCATGAAACGAGCGCCGATGAGTCTTCGTGTTAAATCGCGTCACAACGGAGATTCATTCACGTGATATCAGTGTATCATTAAAGTGTTTATTGTGTATCGTAAATCAGTGAATTATTTGTGTGGTAAATTATAAAGTATATAGTGTGACATAACTGGTGTTGATGAGTTAAAGTACTGTTGATTAAAGTGACTATATTTGTACATATACGCGTTTAAGTTATATATTCTGTGCAGTCGGATAACAAATGTTTAATCAATGATTACTTTTTTTACTAACTATACCAATTTAAATACTATTTTTAAAGTTAAGAAAGAACAAATTCGGTCGAATATTATGTAAAAACGAATACCTCTTCCCTTATGTCATGGCATCACGAGTGAACGGTTGAATTAATTTTACTCATTCTTTTTTTAGTTGCTTTTAAGTCAAAAAAAGATACTTCTGAAAGAAAAAAAATTGTATGGAACAGCGGAAATTTAAGAAAAGTCATGCATTTTTAGCGTTTCAAATCATATGTATCTAGAACCAATACAAAATAAGCTAAACATGCATATGCATATAAACAGTTATTCAACTTGGCTCTGTCTACCATAAGATACATCCATAAAAAAAGTGAGACAAAGCATCAACCAAACAATTATCTAAAGTCCAAAGTAATTTCTTTAGTGCTAAATATAATAACAATTAATTATTTAACGCAGCCCTTCCATTAATAATGCAAAAACAAAATATTTTCATAAATTTTCTTACCTCATTGCGTGGCACGATGACGGAACTTGAAATAAATTGAAATTTGACGGCTATTCAGTCTGGCTATCAGAAAAAACTAAATGTGTTTGGAAATTCATGAATGTACCTATACATTAGTATAAGTTTTTTTAGTTTGCACTAAAAAATAATGGCACTACATTTATTAAAATTCTGATGTATCTCCAGAGATACACTATCAAGAAAAGGGTTAGAGGGCCCTCTAATCCAATACAGCAGACAGAACACAACCAGCTAGGGAATAGGTAACATGTCACAAAACACTTAGCAACTGCTTTTGAAATTATTGATCGACATATATTTTGTAATACAAATAGTAATATGGTAATTTTTTATTTGCAGCGCGCATTTTGGCAATTTTATCTAATGCTATAAGGGTTTGGTCAAAAAGCCTATTTCGTGATTAAGTTTACTTCAAATTTCTGCCGTTTCACGCAATTTTCTTTTCTTTTTCTCTCATAAGCACCATATCCTGACTATAACAAATACAACAAACAGAGAATTAGCCAAATTGGTTCAACCAATCACGCGTGATGCATAGGGATTCCTTTTTTATCAAAATACTAGCTGACTGGACAGACTTTATTCTTATTAAACTACAAAAATAGAATTCAAATCAGCATAATTAGTAAAAAAGTAATTATTCGTTAAACAAAGTGTTTTTCATTTATTCTAATCTAATCACGATGACAATACCACAAACACAACGCCATAAGGTGAGATTTAAAAAGTTTATATTGCCAAAATCACTATGGTTACGTTATAAAATTAAGGTTTCTTAAAATTTCTGCTATTCCACGCAATATTTTAAAATTCTTTCTTTCATAAGAACCTTTTAATGATTATAACAAACACAACAAAAAAAAGAATTACTAAAAT
Source organism: Elymnias hypermnestra (assembly GCA_015832385.1). Taxonomy (NCBI): domain Eukaryota; kingdom Metazoa; phylum Arthropoda; class Insecta; order Lepidoptera; family Nymphalidae; genus Elymnias; species Elymnias hypermnestra. The sequence continues at coordinate 1,444,721 of JACTOM010000049.1, read as the reverse complement.
TGGTTCAACCGTTCACGTGTGATGCAGTAACATAGGAATTCATTTTATAAAATACTAGCTGACTCGACGGACTTTTTATTTTCTTAAGTATAGAAATAGAACTCGAATCGGTAATAAGTATTTATTCTAATGTAATTACAACGACAATACAATAAACACAACGTCATAAGGTTTAAAAGGTTTATATTGTCAAAATCACTAAGGTGGTTACATTATAAAACTCATTATAGTTAAGTTTTCCCAAAATTTCCGCTATTGTACGCAATTTTTTAAAATTCTTTCTTTCATGACAACCCCTTAATGATTATAGCAAACACAACAAAAAAGGTATTGGCGAAATTGGTTCAACCGTTCACGCGTGATGCAGTAACATAGGAATTCATTTTATAATAATACTAGCTGACTCTACGGACTTTCTATTTTCTTAACTATCAAAATAGAACTCGAATCGGTATATTTTTATTTTAGTTTCTTATTCTAAAATAATTAGAACGACAATGCAATGTACCCAACATCATAAGGTTACTTTAAAAAGGTTTATATTGTCGAAATCACTAAGGTGGTTACATTATAAAACTCATTATAGTAGTTAAGTTTTCCTAAAATTTCCACTATTGTACGCAACTTTTTCAAATTCTTTCTTTCATGACAACTCCTTAATGATAACGAGTATAACAAACACAACAAAAAAAGAATTAGCGAAATTGGTTCAACCGTTCAATCGTGATAGCATGACATACGGAAAGAGGGATTAATTTTTATAAACATAGATAGATATTTAATTATAGTACGAAGTGTAGCATTAAATCGTCAACAGTAATTATAGTATAAGCTTGCCTCCCATGTAGCGGTTATAATGTGAGAGTGGCTGAAAGCATAAACACCTGCTACTAATGAAAGCATCGTTTGCGTCGTGGCTTTGAGGCGCCGTCGTCATATTAATTACGATGTAGCTGAATTATTCTCTCGACAACTTGTTTGAGGGTGTAACATCTATAATTATAGATTGTTGGTAGTTGCTGATGAATCATGTCAATGAGATCCTAGTAAATTTGCTGGAAGATATTAAAAATATCCAAATGTAAATTTACTTTTACTTGGTATAGATATTACGTCTCTTAGCATTTCGCAATATCTCCTTTGAATATCATTTTACGATAAAAACATTTATATATTATATTAAAATAAACAAAATTTCCTACAATTAATTCGATTAGAATATTTTTATACAGCCAATAGTTTTTAAAGGCTGGGAATATGGCAGGAAAAACTGGAAACTGGAAAGCGCAGGGTCAATAAGCAGATCAATAGGACCAAAGCAGAACATCTGCTCTGTGATTTAGGGGATCCATCCAGTTTTTCTTCGATTGTCGATGGTGTGATTTTTCTTCGATTGTCGATTGTTGATGTCAATGGTGTCGATTGGTCTCGTTCTAGATGGTGTATCCCTTCGAGTCTGCCCCGATTTCCGCTACCTCGGCTCTATCTTCCAAAACGACGGTGGCATTAACCGAGATGTTACTAGCAGGATACATGCAGGTTGGATGAAGTGGAGGTCTCGGAAACAATTTGCGATGCCAGAATGCCCCTCAAACTGAAGGGGAAAATTTATAAGACGATCGTAAGACCTGTATGGGTCAGAGTGCTGGGCCACCAAAGTGGAGAATGAAAGGACATTGCATGCAGCGGAGATGCGAATTTTGATATGGATGTGTGGAGTGACAAAATTAGATAAGATTACGATTGAGGATATAAGAGGAAGTGTGAAAGTAGCACCAGTGACCAAAAAGTTAAGGAGTGGAAGGCTATACTGATATGGGCATGTCATGAGAAGGGAGGATAGCCTTGATGTATGCAAGAGGGCTCTAAATATGATGGTAAGCGGCATGGCCGGGACAGGGCGGCCAAATAAAGTGTGGATAAACTGTGTTAAAGAGGATATGTGTGTAAGGGGTGTGAATGTAGAAATGACAGCGGATAGAGTGAAGTGGCAAAAGGAAACATGCTGTGCCGACCCCACCTAGTGGGATAAGGGCAAGTAAGTGATGAGTCAATAGTTTTAACATACGAGTGCCGTGAATATTATGCCGTGCTATTTATTTTCCATATACACGTATGACTATTTACTTAAAATAACTATATACAAAGTCGCTATATTGTGAGTAAAATTTCACTTTCAGTATTATTCATAATGGTATATTTCCTTCGCAAGGTCTAATTTATATAATTCTATTTTAAAAATTCATGTAAAAATGGACGCTTTCCTCACCGTAATGTACCTGGAAGATACTATCAAGAAACTTACTAGTTTCTCTTTTAAATATATTTTTTATAAGTTTAAGTTTAGCTTCCATTTGCCCCATGTTTTACATGGTCGTATTGAGTTCTTTGTAGAGATGGCAAATCAACCCGCGGTATATGGACGTGTTGAAGTGCTTGTGCGAAAACGCCACTATGTCACTCCATGAATAAAGCTCAGGATCTACCCAACTGCAGTGTGGAGTGCGATAGGGAGACGTTATCTTACTGGAGCTCTTCACCGCGGCATTGGAAGACTTCTTTAAGCTAATGGAGTGGAACGGTCTGGGCATCAACATCAATGTAGGCAAGTACATCATTCATCTACGGTATACCGACAACGTAGTCATCAGACTATGATCGATTACCTCAATGGACCTTCGCAACAGGTGGGCATAAAAATGGTCATGGATTAGACAAACGTTACGTCCAATATCGACGTTCCACTTCACCCAGTTATCGTTAAAAACATTGCATTCGAAATCGTTGACATGGACAGACATACCTGGGACATATAATACAGCTAGGAAGATCCAATTTCGAGATAGAGGTCTACCGCCGGATCCAACTTGGTTGGGCAGCGTTCGGAAAGCTACGTAAGATCTTAAAGTCCAATTTCCCTCAGAGGCAAAAGAGCAAAGTTTTCGAACAGTGCATGCTGCCAGTGATCACCTACGGATCGGAAACCTGGTCGCTGACTGTAAGTTCCATTCGAAAGCTCAAAGTCACACAGCATTTGATGGAGAGGACTATGCTTAGAGTATCTTTACGCAATCAAATCAGAAATGTGGAGAGCCATAGAGGAACCAAAGTCACCGATATAGTCCTTACAATCATGAAGCTGAAGTATCAATGGGCAGGGCATAATCCGACGAACCGATGCACGTTGGGGCACGTAGCGACCCAGCACCGGACGATATAAGGAGGATCACCGGTAGACGCTGGAGCCAGGCAGCAAAAGATCTTAGATAGGCGAGACCTTTATCCATCGGTTGAAGTGAGTGTGTGAATGAAGCTTCCATATGGAACTGGAATCAAGACAAAACATTTGTGTCTATTTAATAATTTTGTTTAGTGCTCAAGTAATGGGAGTACTTATTTTGATAACAAGGGTTCTATCGCCGGTAGTGCGAAATTAGGAATAATGGGAGGCTTCGGCCATGTTTAGTTATACCGTTAGCAGTGATTAGTTTTTTGTGTAGGTGGATTCAAGAATAGTTCACTTCGACAGTTCAATCCAGGATTACACGAAACTAGGCTGATTCCGCCGAGCACAGCTAATCTTTACGTATATAAAGGTTCTGTGAGTGTGTATGTAAGTGAACGCACATTAATATGGTATGAAATCTTTTGTGTGTTTTAAGTTTATTTGGAAGAATGGTTTAGATTGCTAATCAGTCTGTATTTTCCTTTATTGCCATGGGAATCGGCGGGCACAGTGGTATATGAACGAAGTTTAATTTAAAGCTTTATTAATAGTTGTGATCATTATGTGTCCCAGTGTTATTATTTATTTGGCATGTCATGATCGAGAGGGTTATTTGTGTGAACTCACGCTGCGCTCGAGGCACCTTAGGCAATCAATCATTATTACCAACTATAATATTTTATAAAGGTGACGTTCCCATACTAAAAGTAGCTACATTTTTTAATAATACGGTCTATTGAAGTTTCTTTCAAATAGTTTCAATAGAAATAATATTAGTTATTCTAGAAATTCATTTTGGTAGAAATTAGCGTCGGATCCTATAAAAAAAAATTATTTATTTTTGACATTTGATAAATTAAAAGCTTAACAGCTAAATAATATATAAAAAGTATTTTTATTTATTATATTCATCAGCCTGTCAACCCACATTGGCGAAACGTGGTGATTCTCAAAACTCTAGAATCCTGTCTCCTATAAGTGAAAAGGCCTGTGTCATTTTAACATCACATTTGTTATGCTCTTTATGTATGAATAAATTTAAAATGTCTGTCTGTGGTTTTGTAAATCAAATTAGTCCTTCATTTCATATTGTAAGTTTTATCTATTTACTTATGAATTTTGTTACGAAAGACAGCATAGATAACACTTAACTATTAATTACTGAAGTTATTTTGACGAAAACTTATATCGTATTAAACTTGCAGGAAAATATGAAAATTGAACAGACGCTGCAAAAAATATATTTTAAAGAGTCTTAAGTATTAAAGCACTCACAGTATATTGGTTAAACATGTGAATTTTGATTGTTTTGCTAAAAAACACAGTCGTGCGATATAATACTAAGAAGTCTCGGAAATTCTTTTAAGAAAATTAATAATTAAGATACCACTATACAAAAAGCTGGGAATGAAGTTTGATAATGTATGTAATGTGTAATTTGTTGGTGTTCAATAAATGAAAAAAAAAATCGTTCAAAGTACATTTGGTTAAAGGAAACCTATATTTAGATAATAGGGTATATGTATAGCCTACGAACTTGTAATGGCTTAGTATGGTGGATATAAACTCCAGAATTTTCTCAATAACCATGTGTAATGATAATCATTCCTGTTGCTTTAAAATTCTCTCTGGATTTAAATATGTAGATAAACGAGCATTTACTTTTTCATATGTATCGTAAAATTAAACTATAAGGACTAAAAAGAAGGATCTTTAATTACTTAGGAATTAATTTACTATTATTTTATAAAAGAAAAAGGTATAACTGACTGAGTTTGTATTGGGTTTTTCTCAGAAAAGCGCTCAAGAACCATCGTAACTTTAGTTCTAATATACTCTAATACCATCATCATTCGTACGTTAGAAATAATATGAAAACAGTATTTAACGATTGAAAAGTGTAAACAAAATCCAGGTAAACATTATAAAGCTTGTAGCTGTATTAAAACACAGCAATAAAGTACAGGATTAGGGTTGTATAAAGAGTTCATAACTTTTACATCTGGGGTTTATTAAATAAAGAGCTAATGCACATTTTCTGTTTTAAGAAAGCAACAAGTACACTGGTTCCACGACTCGAAGTTAAGAATCCCCTAAAGGTAGACAATCCAGGATAATGAGGTCTTTTTAGAGAAAATCCTTCACTGATTGCTGCATCTATTGTAAAGCGACGCTCTTCGGTGCATATTTTCCGAGAGAAATGACTTCATGGAATAGATATAAACAGACAAATAGTCTTATTATATTGTTTGTAATGCTTGTTAATTTGAACTAGGGGTCCTAAATTCTAATAGCTGGGTTCGAGTCCCGGGTCGGGCCAATTCAACAATCAATATTAAGTTTTCTATTAAAATTTTCTCAATTCTTGCCCGAAGTTGGGTAGTTGGCGGTGTAATCCACCCCCGTGCATCGGAGAGCACGTAATGCCGTCAGTCCGGTGCCTGATCTCTCTCCATTCTTGTCGGATTCCCGTCACATCGGACTATGAGAGTGAAGGAATAGAGAGTGCACTTGTGTACTATGCCTGCCAATCCGGAGCAGCGTGCTGGATCTATGCTTTAAAAACCCTCTCTCCTCGGAGTGAGGAGGCCTGTGCACAGCACTGGGACGTTAATGGGCTGCTACTTACTTTTACTTTACTTTTATGTTTTATATCCGTAATAATCTTCACTTATACAGCAAAAAAAGTGAAATACACAATTTTAATACAAGAAATAAAAACCTACTTGTAATCCCATATTTTAGGGTGAAGAATATATCAAAAGTATCCTTTTACAAAAGGCATATTATAATGTTAAAGATTATTTAAGTGATAAAAATGTTTAGACTTGATTCCAGTAGTACACAAAATATTACACATAGTAATATAAAAGAATACACAATTACCTATAAAAGAGTAACCGTTGAATTTTTTGCCGGTTTCTTCTCAGCGGATTCAACTTACCGAACCGGTGGTAGACTTGTTACCAACGGACAGACTACTAACGATTCAAAAGTGCTATTTGCTCCTACTTGAATTAGTGAGGCTAATTAGTTTCTATCTATGCTACGAACCTTCTGAATATAATAAACAGAATAACATAGGGAAATAGGGTATTATTTTAATATAAACAGATTATTGAAATGACTATTTTTCTGTATAGTCTTTGACATGGAACTGTAGTCAAGTTCAAACTTTTAATTTAAATTAAATATGATCGAATTTCGACCACTGGACGACCACTAGTCTATTGATCACCTGAAAAATGGTCTACAGGCTCAAATAAATTAGATTATCTATTAATATTATAATTCTTACCAATTTCCTTTCCAAATTCCTAAATGGTCCAAATTGATTTAAATATTATGTATAGTCTTAAATCTGGCATTTTTTTTCTGTAAATATGTAATCTGACAACTTAGGAAATTTATTAATTTATCTATTTAAAATTTAAGATTAATCATTATTTGCATATGCTGTATCAAATTGAATATGATCGGAGATAATTCCCACCTCTAGGTCGTTTTGCGTGACATAAGAAGTAATCAAGGCTGTCACCTTCAATAAAGCTGGTGGTGGCAAGGTCATTAAAGCTGTTGAAAAGGCTACCAAGGGCAAAAAGTAGTTCTTCATCCAAATGCGATACTTCATACACCGAAAGGTGTTCAGAAGGAAAAAAGGGCTACAACTTATTCCATTTCTATATTTTTACACTATTTTGTAATATATAAGGTTATATATATCGGAGGGCAGATGTCTGTGGAACGCTGGCGCCATCTATAGGCGAGGGGCAGAGTCATTAAGTGGCAGTCCGGCCCGTCTCTCGGCAGTTGTCGAGTGGCGCTCAACCGGAGCCGTCTACTGTTGGAACTGTCGCGTTCCTAGCTATAATTGTTAATGAGTTTGTGTAAATTGATATCGGGAACATTAAGTGAATGAACATCGAGTTAATTAATAAAGTGTTTGATTGCACTGACAATACCCACGAACGCCCACCGTATAAGAAATTAATAACGATGTCGGCGGGGAATCCTGCGCCCCTGTGCTTTATGCGCTCCGTTTTCTCTTATTCTCCGACTACAACTAAAATGTAAATTCATAGAATAAAAAGTAGCCTTCAGTAATAGAGGTATTTTATGCAAATAAATTGAATTTGATTTTGAATCACAAAGCCTTCACGACCTAATGTCTTAAATAGCTTCACTTTTATGAAAGTATTCGCTTTCACTTTAATAAAATTTGTTAATGAAACGCAAGGTTGCTTTCAGTGCCCCCATAAAATATTTTATCCAAAAGCCTGGAAGACATTAATAGTCCGAAGCTTTTATAAGGAATCGGCAACAATAGAGTTCCCCTCTCGCTAAATAATTAACTGCGAATTATTGACTGCAATAATAATAAATTCAAATTATAGGCAGAGTGCCTCCGACCCAAGAAACTGGAGTCATGTACTCGTGAATGAATTCGAGCGACACTTAATGCTCCAATCGTTTCTGAAAACTTTTCCAATAAATTTAATATTATTAGCTAAATTATTATAATTATTTGTCTTGATATATGGCGTTTGTTTTGTTTTTAATGAGTTTGAATCAAATATGTTTCGTCGAATACAATATTTATGTGTTCAAAGTCAACGTAATTATATTTAGTCCACTTTATACATACATAGCATCACGCGTCATTCTTGCATATCCTTGCATATCTTCTTCGCTTCTTTCATTCTCATTAGACCGTTTATACAAGTTCGTTGGTTTAGAGTACTCTTGACTTGGCCCTTAATTAAAATGTCCTGGATTTGGTCCAGGAACGTTCGCCTTGGTCTTCCTCTTCCAACTTTCGCATTCACTCTTGACTTATAAATCCTTTTTGTCAGTCCCCATTCATTCATTCGCTCTACGTGCCCAAGCCATCTAATCTTACCTTTTTCAATTTTAGTTACTACATCATCATTAATACCACAATGTTCTTTTATCACACTATTTCTTACTTCGTCACTCAGTTTCAATCCACTCATACTTCTCAACGCTCTCATCTCTACCGCATTTATTTTACTTATATGATTCTTCTGCCATACCCAACTGCCCAAGCATGCATAGCCAGTCTAGCCATTTGAGCTTAAATTGAATTTTAAGCTTGATTATTATAAATTGTTAAAATTAAAAATAAAAAATTTAAATATATTACTTTCTTGTTTAATGTTAGACAAGACATTTATTTGTAAAACTTTATTATTTCAGAACTTCCCTATGCACAACATTTGACGTAGATTTTGGAGAGTTGGACTTCGTATTTTTTTAGATTGAAATTTTTAAATTCGTTTTATCTTTGAAATGAAACGTTCGAATTTAATAATTTTAAAAGTATTTTATAGGTATTGGAATGGCCTTTAATAGAATATAATTTAATAGGATAAGTATTAATACAGAGGTATGAATAATATAGTTTGCTTATCTTCGGCACTTTTATTAATTTTTAAAATGCAAAAAAGCAATAGTGACATAATTATTGTAGTTGGACATAGTCTGGGACTTTTTTGTAGATATTAATACGTTCTATAATTCTATAGAACATATTTTTGTTCTATCTTCAAAAGTTTCCGCAGAGCATGCGATAACAGATTTTTTGTTTCACAACTTGCGCTTTTTTTTAGTTTGATAAAAGCTTTTGTTAATAAACAATCTTTCCTTTCATTAATATGCATAAAATTTAAATAATAATTAGTTTAACATAGATTAGTTTAAGTTATCACTTCTTTCGAACGTCCCGACATACACACGCTTTTTTACACACCTCAATTATTGTATAATTTTGTTTCACCAAAAGTATAAAGTGTAAACCAATACATAAAATACATACACATTGGAGTGTCTGTGCCTACGATATTTCCACAGGATCAGGAACGACGTGGGTAACGTCGCAGGTATTATGTAATAAAAATTCAACAATTCGTTTCCGGTACATTTTTAAGATGTTTCACATAACAATAAATCTAACAGTACCCCCTTCGCGTGTTAAAGCAATCGAATAAAACATTAAGATATCGTGGATGCCGGAGGGTTAGGAAGTCGTTAATCAGAGAGGGATGGGCCCTCGACATCGGGTATCGATTTTTACTTCCCTTTTACCTCACATTTACCATTTCAGTATGGTTACCTAAAAAGATTTCAAAGGGAAGATAACCATGAACGCTCATATAACTTCATTTTTTTTAGTTAAATAACGGAAATAAAAGCCTCGTCATAATTTCACAGTTCACATGTTTGCTCAAATTTATTAAATTATACTTTCTTCATTATTGTAGTCTGGACGGCTGGGAGGCTTCGGTCGCGGCGGTAGAATATATGTTCTTTTAATATTAATTATATATGTCGGAGAATAAGAGAGAAGGAAGCATAAACCATAGGGGCTTGGGGTTCTCCGCCGATATCGTTATTAATGGCATCCATCATTGCCATACCGTGGGAGTTGGTGGGTAATGTTGGTGCAACCAAACACTGTATTAATTAACTCAGATTATAATTTTCAATCACTCGTAGCTAGGAACGCGACAGTTTCAATAGTCGACCGCTCTGGCGGACCGTCACTTGAGAACTGGAGAGACGTGCGCCGGATTGTCACTTATTGACTATAGCACTCCGACAGATAGATAGATAAGGATATGATGTAATCATGTGTGTCTGTTTTTGAGCAAAGATTCTTTGATGCTTTTGTTTTGGGTAAATGTAAAAATAAGGCAATTTCATAGTTTTTTTTTAATAAATTTCAATACAAATGTAAAGTTTAAATATTCTTGTCTGCCTAGTGAAGATGTTGTAGAACACACATTTCTACGCCATTTTCATAAGAATTCTTTAATGTATTACATTTTAAGCAATTATTAATCCCGTTAGTCCGCCTTTAATATATGGCGCTGTACAATTTTAGATAAAAAAATTAATTGTTGAAAAATTAATAAAAAATAACTATTAATATTAACTATACATATTAACGTACAAGTTTTAATAGTGACGATTGAAAATTTTAAGAAGATATTTATAAGGAATATAAGAAGTATGGCTTATTTGCCCTGTTAATCCACAACGGAGCTGTGTAGTGGGTCAATGTTCTAAAAAAGTATAGAGCTCCTAAGCATGAGGGGAGCCTTTACCCAACAGTGGGACGTTAATATGTTTTAAGTCGGCAAATAATTCGATCCGCTTTTGAGGGCAGAAAAGTAATTTTTGTTCTTATAATAATACCACATTACAATATAATAAATTAAAGAAGTGGGTAGCCTTTTTTAAAAGAAGGTAAGTACTTTTAGGAATTCAAAAATATCTACTTATAAAGAAGCAAATATAGGTTAATTAACCCATTATTTTGGCATTTATTTAACATAAATAATTTAAATAACTATCAGGCAATATTAAGACTCGAATAGATATTATAATAACGATATAAGCATCGTATTTCATTCACATCGTTGTCATAGTATCAGGCTCTTAATAATTATCATATAAATTGGTATTGCGTACGAAACGCGAACTACATTATTATGTTCACGCAAACGAATTACTTACTACAGATTAATCTGAGACAAATATATACCTAAGTAGTAACAATAAATAATTATTTCTCGTAACGTGAACAATATACAGAGAACTAACGAGGCAAATTCTCTTTGATCTTACTTGCCTGTGATTTATGTCAGAGACACGAGCGAGTGACAATACATACTTACGTAACAACTAACAACGTATAGGAATCGTAAAGTTTTATGTCAAATGAAATGTGTATTATACGTAAAGCTAAAATTTCTTAAACTTATTGTTTTTACGCACTTAGGGCCGAAAGTATGACATCGCTTCCTTCTACGACTCGGGTGATAAAAACGCGGGTGGCAATGCCATAACTCCGTGATGAGTATATGATTTATCATCAGATCAACAGATCGATAAAAAAGTAAATAATTCACAATCCAATTATTTGTATATTATAGTTAATAGAAAACTTAATATATTTCCCTTAATATTACGCAAGACTAAATAATCACGCTGGCCGTGACCCTATCATGGAGTCGACCCTGGACTCGGACCCATAGAAGTTCAGGTCAAATCGGTCCCTGAGACGGCGGGAGGAGATGTGACTGCACCTACCTGGAGTCCCGGCGCCGTTCCCCTCGGTCAACGACGAGCCCTATGGCAGGTGAATGTTCACGTGGGTGTGTATTTGTATGTGTGTATATTTGTGGATGTGTATTTGCCAAAGCGTCGCGGAAAGCTGCTGTAGGCAACGCCGGTCTTCTATTCCACTCTAAAGGCGGTTCAGTAGCATCACTAGGCACAGGAAAGTTCAAAAACTGGGGCCACCACGTGGGCCGAATAATCTATGGCCGCGCTGACCCGCCGCACTTCGCTAGGGGGCTACGAGAGTGCTTTTAACGCGACGACCTCATTAACGGCATCACAAAACTCAATACCGCGTGGAATTACTGCACTTTCCCGACAAAACATTACAAAAACCCCCAACAAATAGACAAAACCCGAGGCGGGCTCCCTTAGCCATTTACGATACGCCATGAGGCTTGGCAGCTACTCGACTACTACAGATAAAACTCTGTGCTCCATGCTTTTGGAATGGCGCAGGAGGCGCCCTCTAGTGGTAGCCGCGCCGCTTCTCGATAACTAGCGCATTAGTACGTCGGAAAGCTTGCAGATGGCGCGAATACGCTGCTTCCGAGGTACCAATGCCTAGTACCAGATGGCACGATATTGTAAATTATATTTAAAAATATGGCTTACTTACTTCTATTAATTGAATAAAATGTATCACACTCACACGACACACTACGTACAAAATCTCATACATTTACACTAAAAAATCGAAAATAATTATATACCGTATAAGATTTTGTGTTAAATTCTTCATTGTGTTACTTTTCTTTATTGTCTTTGTTTATTTATTCAGTTTTTGTTATTGTTAAGGAAGACCGGAGTCTTCTGCCACAGGGGTAACTTTCACCCTTAAAAGAAGGTTCCAATCTTTTTATATGTTAAAGTGCTGAAGTCAATGAAATTAACCAATTAAAAAAATAGTTGGGTGGCAACATTGACAGCTCTGAAATGTTGGTAGTTATTGAGTAATAAAGAGGAAATACTTAAAAATATCAAAAATCATGTTGTAATATTACAAAATGTTATGCAATGCGAGGTAATTTTAACAAGCGGAATAAATGTACACGTTAGTCTTTCGAGCAGTGACTCCTGAAGTAGTTGTTTTAAGAAAAGTAATTGCTAAATTGTATAAATTCACATAGTGAAGTAATTACTACTTTAGTGCAAGTTGTGTACATTTAAATAGTGGAAAGAATAAAGTTGTTAGTTAATGTGAGTTTGGTGTTTTGATAATAGAAGCAATTTGGCAAAAATATAAATACCGCCGAAAATACGACCTTCAATTCAATACAGATATAATGAAAATGATTATTTATTATCCATATAAAATTAATAAAAGTCCATATTAAATCGATAAAAACATATTACACACTATATCATACACACAGGCATAGAGTATATATGCGTATTTGTCAATCGCTGACAATTATGTCAAATGCCATAAAATAATTAAAAGAGTTTTTAATGTCAAAGCACTAAGGAGGTTTACTATGTGGTTTAAAGTTTACTTAAAATTTATAGTGTTCTATGTAACTTGGATTGCCTAATTGGTTAATAATTAGCATGTTCAACTACAGACATGAGGTGCTGGGTTCGATTCTAGGGCCAGGCCAATTCAAAAATCAATATTGAGTTTTCTATTAAGATTTTCTCAATATTTGCCCGAAGTTGGGAAGTTGGCGGTGTGATCCACCCCCGTTGCTCGTAAGCACTTTAAACCGTCGGCCCTGCGCCTGATCTCTCTCCAATCGTGTCGAATTCCCGTCACATCGGAGTATGAGAGTGAAGGAATAGAGAGTGCACTTGTGTACTAAGCCTGCCTTTCCGCAGTGGAGCAGCGTGGTGGGTCTATGGTCTAAAAACCCTCTCTCCTAGGGGTGAGGAGGCCTGTGAATGTTACATTAATGTGCTGCTCATTACTTAACTATATAATTTTCTTAATTTTTTCCTTCAGAATGAATTTTATTCTGAAACATTAAATAAAGTACTAGAAAGAAGAAGTAATTTCGTGGGGTCGTATGTCAATGACATTAGGCTCAAATACTTGTTATTACGACAGAATATTTATTTCTCAAGGGTAATGACATCTTCGGAGGAAATTCATAAGGAATCTTATATCCTGTATTGGATAAATGATCCTTGGTAACGCACAATAAGGTTGTACAGACGGAAGTAATAATAGGAACTTTTTGATTATACTTTTATATATCACGCTGCTTTGGAATAATAGTGATAAAAAACGAGAGTGTTTTAGATCACACCATTAAAGTATAACAATATCAAGCTGTTTCTAATTAACATGATTGTAATGTTAAACATATGTAAATGTTGATATTTATAGTTTTCAATGAGTTTTATTAGATTAGAAGTTCAAGTTATTAAATTTAAAATTCGATTTATTTTTACACCATTGGAATCGTCAAATAAGAACCCATAACAAATTCAGTCGGGTGTATTTTTTTTTCATCATCATTATGTTATAAAAACATCAACTCTACTTTATCTCTATATTACCAACTACTTTTATGCTCTACACTAAATAGTGGATAAATAAATATACACAAATTAAATATACACAACTTGCACTATACTAACAATTACTGCACTATCTGAATTTATATAATTTACCATTACTTCTCTTAAAACAACTACTTCACGAGCCACAGTTCGAAAGGCTAACTTATACAATTATTTAATTATTTCGTCTGTTAAAATTTCTTCTAGCACTATTTCTCCTAAAACTACCTACTATATTCTTATAGTGCGGTTGTTTTAAGGCATCACGGGAGACTCTGTCCAAAGAATTGTTCTACTCGTTAAAGTTAGTTCGTATTGCATAACATTTCGTAATATTGAACTAAGTTTTTTGAAATTACAAGTGTTGCCACTATATTTCTCGATAATTCACAATGTTTGAGAACTATCAGTGTCTTCACCTATAATGATTTATAGTTTAACAATTACAATTTTTAATTTATTACATTTCGATTGGAGCCATTCATTCACTCCCAAACTTTTTATCCATTGCGTAGTCCTTCAAATTATAGAACGATTGCTCAGTTAGGTTCCTTTAATAAAAGATTTAAACTTATTATACTAAGTGACATCTTTGTCATATCTTTATAGTTAATTATAGAAACGTATAAAGTATTATTTTTCTCTTTTCTGTGTTAATAATGGATTTTAAACATAGGAATGTTTCCACTTTTTGTACGTTTGAATATCAACAGCGAAACTTGTAGTATTACTCTTGATTCCATTGTTTGCTTTCAATATTAATATTAAGAGAAGTTCGGGTCCTAGGTAAGCACCATTAAGGTTTTTTTTACAAAAAGATAGCTGCCTGATTGTTCTTTTGATTCATTGTGCCTTTCAGTGAAAGAAAACATCAATTTTGAGGTTTGTGTAGTATGCCACCTTGCAGTGAAGTAGCGTGGTAATTTTATGGTCTAAAAACCCTATTGCGTGGAAGATAAAACTCTACCCTGTACTTTTTTCTTTGGGATATGCTTTTAGACACAAACCCCGACCTATGAGTGTGGGACTTGGTTAGTGAGGAGGCCGCGCAATGCTCACTCAAACCCTGCGGAAACGTCTTCATTCATGAGTGAGGTATGTGTTCAAATTTCGTTTATGGTGTCCCGGGTAAGTCTGACTGAGTGTTCACGGATGCGCTAGAAGGTCCTGAGGCAGTGAGGGGGAGCATCCACTGCAAGTTTTTTGAAGAATTAATGAATTAAATTCCCAGAATTGGGTCATGAAAAGGAAAGAGTGTTGAAGGAAAACTAGATAGATAATACTAGATTGAGTTATCATTATTTTTGAATGGAAATTTTTTATGGAAATATATCCGTCACACGTTATGCTATCTACGTAAATGCGAGTATATATTATTGTCTATTGGGTCTTTACTCAGTCACACTTCACTTAGAAATAATTATGATTAAATTCTTATAAATAAATGGGATTAAAAATACAATATGATCCAAAGAAGTCTCACTTTCCCTGTGTATATACACGTATACTTTATTGTCATTCGTTTTTACCATTGCGACGAAAGGACATACATATAAATTACTACATACCCTCGCCTCCATTAATAGTAGCTTACTTCAACGATCGGTCTCGGGGGTCGAATAAATCGAGGCAGCCGTTTAAGGAACTATTAGCAGTGACCAGCCTTATACAGTATCGATATTGCTACAATAAAATTAAACGAAACTATAAAATGTACGTGACTCGTATGTTTTATTGGATTTTAAAATGGATAATGATACAGGAGCCTGTGGCATCTTACTATACAATACTAGCTGTTCCCTGCAATGACCCTCTGTTAATTCTCGATTCCGTGGGAATGTGGGAAAATCTGCACTTCTACTTTGGTAAAGATTCAATTTATTACATTTCAAGTGTGGTTTTAAATCAATTTTAAAATAAGCGAATGGACAGGTGAGTGAACGATTAAGTAAGGGACTGACTGAGTAATTGAATAAGTGACTGTGTGAGTGAGCGAGAGAGTGATTGCTACAGTGAATAAATGAGCGAATGGGTGGGCAAGTGACGGAATTCTTGATTTCCTGGAAATATGGGAAAATTTGCACTTCTGCTTTGGAGCAAAGAGTCACTTTATTACATTTCAAGTGTGGTTTATGGTTCGAAATAGATTTGAAAATAAGCGAATGGGTGAGTGAGTGAACGATTAAATAAGGTAATGACTGAGTGACTGAATTAGTGACTGCGTGAGTGAGCGAGCGAATTACTGCGTAAGTGAGTGACGGAGTGACTGTGTGAGTTAGTTTGTTAATTTAGCGATTCAAGTTAGTTATTAAAATGTTTTGATAGCTTCAAATTCTAATATGGACATAGAAAGAAATTTTTTTCTGTCTTAAACATATAAAAAATTAATTTATTTGTTTGTATGTGAATTTTTTATTTTTATACTTTATTGTACACTGCACAAAAAAATTATGTAGGAAGGAAACAAACTATGTTACTTAGTGACGGACAAAAGGCGGTCTTCCAGAATACCTTAAGGAAGGAGATTTAGTTGAGTGTTTAAAGGGAGGTGGTGAGAATAATAAATACACAGTTTTATACATAAATATGTCTAAAATAGAATACATATATATATTAATATAAAAAATTTAATCTATATGGGAATAAACGAAAAATAATGGTTTTGTACGAATTTTTTTAAAGTATCCAAGTAGTTCCTTTTAAACTGGACTGGATTGATTTTCATGATTTTAAGTGTATTCAAGTGAAAAAGACTGTCTTAGATAGACAATGCGATCTTATAAATAACGTATTTTTCCATATATTCATAGTAGCGGAGGTTAAGTGGATGAAATTGCTGGGAATAATAAGTAGTTGTATAATAATAGAGTAAAGAGTTGCGTGGTGGGGTTATGCTATAAAAACCCTCTCTCCAATATGTAAGGAGGCCCATGCCCAACGGTGGAACGTTAATGCGCTGTTACTTACCTAGAGTGGCACGAAAAATGAAAAAGATCTTAATTCATTCAAAAAACGGCACACGTTAGTCCCTTCTATCTCTTTAGGCCGATTATTGTTAAGACCACATTATTTTTTCAATTAACTACATGTAAATACGTATAGCGTTACGAGTCGCGATAAAATAGAATCCTATGGCAACTATCGTTATGTGATAATTAATAATAACACGGTGTGTAATGTACGTTATATTATGTAGGAAGTTACCATAGAAACACCAGGATTGGTAACAGAATAAATTCCCGTTTTTTGTCAAAGTGCGTTGCCTTCTAATCTCAAATGAAGTTTATTTAGGAAATAGCGGCTGAAATTTCTCCGTAGCACACCTCATTATTTCGTGTTTTTGTTGTTGTATCCGAGCAACAATTGTTAAAACCTCTCGTAAGGACCTTTATCTCTGAGCGTGACAATAATAAGGTGTTTTACCTTTTTCCCCCGCAAAGGTCGATGAAAAAATAGATGGCAGAAAATCCACGTGGCAAGTCCTTTACGTGAGATCTGTACGAAACTGTAGGTATGCGGGTAACAAATCGTTATAAACCAATGGATATGGCCGTTTTTATACTTTCGGCCCGGTGTCAGGCCGTGAGATGCGGTCTGTGGTTTTGTTTTGAAAACATATAGACAAGTATTTTGTCAGGTAGTAGTTTCGAAGTAAGAACTTCTTTTAGCCTGATTTGCACTGTTTATTTTGCGGGTATCGAATGACACTGATTTTCCACGCTCGTTTATGTAACGGTCAACTAAGGGAGAGATTTATACTCATAGTGAACGTGCCACTATTATATTTAATTAATTCCAACATTAATAATAATACATACATACATCACGCCTCATTTCCATAGGGTTAGGCAGAGACCACGTCCTTCCACTTGCCATGATCCTTTCATACAAGTTCGTCGGTTTAGAGTATTTTTACCCTGGCCCTTATTTACAATATCCTGGATTTGATCCAGGAACGTTTGCCTTGGTCTTTCCCTTCCAACTTTCGCATTCACTCTTGACTCATAAATTCCTTTTGGTAAGTCTCCATTCATTCATTCTCTCTACGTGCTCAAACCATCTAAGCATAATTATTGTTACTTACATATGTTACATATGTTACTTTATATACAAAGGACAAAAAAATTTAACATCGGTTAAATGAAATTTGCATCCCACAGATCAAGATTTTAAATATTATTATACTTTGTTATTTTCATAATGTGTTTTTAAATAAAAGCATAAATTTGTAGTGTTATACGGACATCGGAAGGAAGCAGATTGTAAGAATAGGATTATATTAATTAAAATAGAATGTGACAGTAATTAACTATACAGTGAGATTAATAAATGGTTCTAAGTTTGTTTATATGATAAGGGTATAAGTTGGGTGAATTTATTGTACTGGTTATCACAAAGACTACGATCCCTGTCCCGACGCAGTCAATAAAAAACTAAGGAATGCGTCTAACCCCCCTTTTTGAAGCCTGCAGTAAATGTTAACCCTACTGGATTTTACAGCGTAACATAGAAAGGCCCTGCTGCTTAGAGCAAAGTTTCTGCTGCTGAAAAGTCACAATCGGACAGGTGCTGTACCAAACCCGCACTCTCGGCTCCTTTTATAGCACCCCTAGAGCACGTGCCGTTAACGAGCAATTCCCGTCTCTTTCAATTAAATCCTTAAACTGCCTTAGTAAAAAGTAAAAACGTTAACTTCCGTCAATTTTATTATTGCAGGTATTATTCAGTCATATCTGTACATAATAAAAATAGAATTAAACTAAAACTTAAATTAATCACTTTGAATTTCATTATCTATTAATATTTAAGTAAGTCGAGATCTTGTGTCTGTATAAATGAATTGACATATCATTTAGGACAGCTATCAAAATAGCATTTATCGAATTTTGAAGGTATCTCCAGAAGCATGCTGTTTTTTTTCATACGACACCAAAGTAGTACGGAACACCTGCACCAGAGACCTTAAATTCAAAGTAAGCTATGAATAGACCAAATCAATAGGATATCTATTCAATAAATCATATTGCATGCACCAATATTTATATATCCATGAAAAAAGTAATTAGTTTATGAGCGGATATCAATTTCATTTGAAGAGAATATACCTCTATTATAAAAATATAAAATGATATATTATTTTAGCAATTGTACTTTTACAGGTAAACGAATTTATAGTGAAATATGCATAGATTCAAATGGGATATATAGGCAAAAGGGACTTGTTATGTCAACAATAATTTATGATAGTAATTCCGTTCAATTAATCTAGTTTTTAACTAATACGCCTCACCGTGACTAAATGAATTTTACGTTCCCGTAGAAAAATTCTAAATAACAAATGGAACATGTCATTCAATATCAATAGCTAGTGAAAGTTACATCGGAATCTGTCCAGCCTTTTCTTAGTGGAGATAAACAAATAGTCTCACACACAAAACTTGCCGTAATAAATTGTACGTCCATAGAAATATTGACTCTTTTGGTAAAAAAAAATGTATGTACCTCATAAAACTTAAGAAATATAAATAAAATTGCTGTAAATTCTAGTAGGCTGCAGAAAATTTACAAATCTTTCAAGGGTAACTGTATACGTTGCTACAACAAGCTCCCAGAAGAAGTTACAAAGAGGTCTCTTAATTTAAATCTTTTATTGAAAGAAAACTAATTGAGAAATCATTCTACAAATTGAAAGAATACTTAGAAGACAAAAAAGCGTGGCAGTGAATGAATTGCTCAATATTTATATAGATATAGAAAAAATTGTAATGGTTGAAATTCGATCATAATCAATCTAAATTATATTTTTGAACATTATTACGGTTATATTGTCAAAGACTATAATAAAAAAGTGCATGCGTACAATGTTCATATGTTAGAAGTGAAAATTCTTTGGCAACATAATTTTTAAGACTTGTTATATTTATACAAATCTAAAACTTTAGATTTCCTTGACCTAAAAGGAGGGAAAAAGGAAGATATGTTAGGAATTTGATGCCATTTAAGTATTAAAAGCGTCGAAACTTAATACAATTTTGTTTATTGAAATCTCAAATGAGGAGTTCTAAATAAAAATACCGAGTGTTTCTGACAATATTACAGATTAATAATTATATTTTGTTTTTAAATTTTAAATTTAGAAATGAGAATTAATGACATATTTTTATTTTATATTTTAGGAAAAGTAGTATATTAAATTATTAAATGACGAGTGGCAAATTAAAATGTCACATGTTATTTGTGAATATTAAAACGACCTAACCTTTAAACGAATTAACATAAAAGCGCATTTCGTCCGTAAAAATTTTACCCTCATGCGCCTAAAGAAGTTTCTCTTCAAAAATATAATGTAACTCCAGTGTTTACCGGTTTATCAAATACTATACTCAAAAAAGTTGTTGCAATAATCTATTTATATAAAATGAGTCCATTTCCCTCTGCCACAACATCACCAGTGCAATGGCGGATCAATTTTGATAATTCGAATGTTGTTCTGTTTGTTATTATCAGGTGAAGTTTCGTATGAAAGAAAAAAATAATAAAAATACGTAAAACATCAGAAATTTCAAATAAACTTAACCATTAAAGTAACTTTTCTTATGTAACCTCAAAAAGTGCTTCTGACAATGTAAACTTTTTAATGTATCCTTATGTGTATAGGCGTGTATGTGTCAAATACAAGGTGTGTACACTGTTTTTTTATGCATAATTTAAAAAATTCATTAGCTTTGTGCGCTCTTTTTCTATATAAACTATAAGTTTAGGTAATTTCATACAGCTCCGTCCGCGCAAATTTCTCAAAAAGTTACAAAGACTTTACGCGAATGTTTTATCACAATTTTGTAATAAAATCACAGTAGAAGCAATATTATGTTTATGTGGATGTATACAGAGGGCCACATTCTTTGTACAGCACAATAAATATACATCGAAAATTCTTTAAATGGGTAGAGCACCACGCTCTAATTAATCAATCATCATTATTTGTGTCACACAAAAACTACTGGACTGATGTCAAAAATTTTATCACCATTAGAAAGCTGCATTTTCACTGAACGATATAGACTATATTGCTTATCTCAAAAAAAAATTGAAATCCCTAAAAAATGCGTAAATGAAACCCAAGGTAAATAGATAAAAATTTTATTTGCTTTTTTCACAATTTTTTATAACAAATAGTATATAATCGAAAAAGGAACATATATCATTGTGAAGCAAATAAGGTTCGCCACTCAGCTCCAAGTCACAGCAAGCTGCGACGCTGGTTTCCAGAGAGAACCTAAGTTACTTCACAGACACCTTTGCGACAGCAGATTCAAAATTACATTTGTATAATACTATATTTAATCGACAATAAATTGATTAAATATTATTATATACAATTACCCTTGATAACATTATATCGAATCTTAACATTAATACAGAAAAAATAAAAGTAATTAAAATGCGCCATCAGAAGCAAATGGATGGGTGCCCATAAGGCTGGCAGCGTTACCTCTTTGGACAGCGATACTTATACGCTGTCCAAAGTACCACCCGGCCTTAGGGTCACGGGCGACATCAACTAATTGAGATGAAATTTCTTTAAAAAAGCTTTTAGCCTCAGGACCCCACGGTTTTAATGTCTCCACGCCAAAATGCACAAATATGTATTCTAAAGCAAGGCTCTCATATTTGCACCTCTTGTCGTTTTCAGCTAATGACGCCGCCGCTCCCTTTGATTTGGAGGTAGCGTCAATGTGTGATGGTGCGTATCAACACATGTAGCATCCCACACCAACGACCTTCCTTTTGTCCAAGGCATCAAAGACGTACCGTCAGGTCTCTTACCATCATCACGTGCAATTCCATTCGGCTCGAGACTAGCCGGCACTTGAATGGTGACAAGAGTCCTTCTGATGATGTCGTTCATGCCGGTGTATCTCAGAAGACCATCACTACGAATACAAGACCGTGGTGACCGAGTTGATTTACCCACTCTCTCACTAACAACAATAAGGTGTCAAAATTTGGTAAAACGATAAAATATTGTACAATGTTATAGAACTTACAATATTATAGAAGAAAAGTCGACTACTGAAGTTATGCCACTGTAACTACATTTCAAAAGTTAATAATGAAACCATATTATTTATACCTCTTTATTAAAGACCGTCTCAATGCTAAAATTATTTTTAAATTATTAAAATCCCGACGAGATCAGTATCTACGTTGGTAAAATCGAGGGGTATTTCTAGTGAGCAAAAAATAGACACATGTTTAATATATAAGTATTCTTATAAAAGTGCGTATGTTTACAAACTCTCCTATCGTGGTTGTGTGAAAAACGCGTGGTGATTTATGTTCCGAGTCGGCTATCTCTAGATAAATTATTGTCTTCACATCGGTGCATGCATGCGAAAAAGTGAGTAATGGACCACTATTCGTACACTTCCTTCCCTTCTTTCAGATAGAACGTATCAGCGAAGTGAAAAATTGTGGCTATTCGTTGCATACGTTTACAAAAGGCAAAATTTTACAATGATATCATTAATATAATT
The DNA here is from genome assembly GCA_015832385.1 of Elymnias hypermnestra. NCBI lineage: Eukaryota > Metazoa > Arthropoda > Insecta > Lepidoptera > Nymphalidae > Elymnias > Elymnias hypermnestra. The sequence continues at coordinate 1,422,308 of JACTOM010000049.1, read as the reverse complement.
GTCTCCCTTCTGTAGTGTGTGTTATTCAATTCTGTTGCTACTTCGACGGAGATGTGTTGCGTTACCATGGCTGTTCATGGATAACTGTTTGACAGATTTAAAAGAAAGTATGTTTACTCTACGCTGATGGTCAAGTAATTCTTGCATTATCAGCTAATGAGCTATGAATAAAGCTTTGAAAAGACAAGGAATGGAAGTGAATGTAAATACAACGAAAGTAATGCTTTTTGAAAAAGATGAATTTATGATAAATTGCATTATTTTGATAGATAAGGAACAAGCGGAAGATGTGAAAGAATTTGTATACTTGGGATCTAAATTTATAAAAGATGGAATACGTGAAAGTGATATAGAAAGGAGAGTAAATGAAGCGAATGGTAAATGGTTCTTTGCACGCGTTTATGAATAGCCAGAGGGTAGCTCAAAGGGTCACAGACAAACCGTGCATAAAGGAGTGTTGATGCCAACACTTATGTATAGTAGTACAAAATGGGTATGGCAGAAGAACCAAATTTAAAATAAATACGGAAGAGATGAGAGCGTTGTGAAGTATAAGGGGATTGATACTGATTGAGAAATAAAGAAATAGTGTGATAAGAGAACGTTGTGATATAAAGAAGATGTAGTAACTTAAATTGAGAAAGGTATGCTTAGATGGTTTGGGTACGTAGAGAGAATGAATGAAAGGAGACTGAAAAAAAGGACTGAGTCAAGAGTGATTGCGAAAGTTGGAAGGGGATGACAAAGGCGAATATTCCTGGACCTAATCCAGGACATAAATAAGAGGCAGTTCAAGAGTAATTTAAACCGACGAACTTGTATTAAAGATTTAATGACTATGAAAGAAGCGAAGGAGATATGCAAGGATCGTGACAAGTCGAAGGACGTGGTCTCAGCCTACGCCTATGGGAATGAGGCGTGATGCTATGTATGTAAGTACTCTGGATAAGAGGTGGTTAAGAGCGTCACGTCAAACTTAACCTTATTGCCAACAAAACAAAAATTGTTTTATTATCAATAATGTTAAGTTTAAGACTAAAACAACTATTTGCTGCTAATGATGCTATTTTATATATATTTAATGCAATATTTGCCCGAAATTTAGAACGTTAAGCTGTCGGTCCTGCGCGTGATCTGTCTGTGGTCGTGTCGGATTGCTGTCATGTCGGACTATGAGAGTGAAGGAATTGAGAGTACACTTGTGTACTAAGCCTGCCAATCCGCAGTCTAGCAGCGTTGTGGGTCTATGCTCTAAAATCCCTCTCTCATATGAGTGAGGAGGCGTGTGCCATGGAACATTAATGGGTTGCTACTTACTTATAAATAATAAAAAGTATTTTACCGTTATAAAATTGTACTACGAAAAAGAGCAAAGCATTGACATAATCCTTTTCTTCTTAAAAAATATTTACAGATAAAAGCTCTAACTTCCGAAGGGGTTTAAAGCATATATAATTTCTTCCAAACTATTAAAAGTCCACAAATATTTAATAAAATATATTATACACTACATTACTTCAAACACTACATTTATTATTCACAACACTTTATTTATCAGTTTACTAAATTCAACTCTTACTATTAAAAAACATAATTAAATTGCCTCGCGTATCTTTACTAGAGTTTATATATGGCTTCTCCGTGGTGGGGCGAAAGATCGGTAAAGATACACGAAAGAGCATGAAAGAACGCTTCCGTTTCCTTTTATATAATAATTGCAGTAAACTAATAATTGTACTACTTCCGCTTTAACAATACGTCTCCCAATAAATTTATAATTGCTAACACAACCAACATACTAATTATTATAACCTATTTATAAGACAATGACAAGCAACAATTACTGATCGCAATTATTAATATTTTAAAAACTTTGGCGGGAATCTGGGTGTTAAAGTCGCATTTTTTTGATAACAAATTATTTTTGTTCCTGTTAAGTTTTGACCATATTTTCTGGAAAAGTTGGAATTTTATGTAATTATCATTTAGCTTTTTAATTTATTGATTCTGAGGTAATGTGAAGTGTGATAGGTCAGCTAGTATTATAGATAGATAGATAGACAAACACTTTATTGCATACTTTTAAATTACAAAAGTAACATTTAACACTATATTTATACAAAAGCATGCAACGGGCGCCCTTATCACTATGTAGTGATCTCTTCCAGGCAAGGGATCCTGACTGAGAGGTTGGGGTTAGTGTTTAAAATCCACTAAATAACTTATTTATATATATATAAATGTAAATAATATATTAAATTAACATATATATCGCGTTCTGGTCTTCGTTGCTTGAAAACGTTGCTCTAAGGGCGCCTCTTGCGAGGCTCGGACCTAGGCTTAGAGCAACGTTTGCTGCTGCTGAAAAGGACAATCGGACAGGGAATGCCCGGCAGTCTAATGCAAGCCCTTTTATACTAGTTTCCGCGAGTGGGAATAGTTCGAATGTTGGTAGACGCTTGTCGCTAGCACACCTTATTACCAACATTAAAAAACGTTGCCGTAATTATGTATATATATACACATAATTAAAATTCATATATATGTCGGAGTGCAAGAGTCCGTGTGTAATAGTCTGTGGAACGCTGGCGCCATCTGTGTATCGGCGTGGGGGCAGAGTCAATAAGTGGCAGTCCGGCGCGTCTCTCGGCAGTTCTCGAGTGGCAGTCGGCCGGAGTGGTCGACTAATGAAACTGTCACGTTCCTAGCTATTATTGTTAATGAGTTTGTGTAAATTGATATCGCGAACATTAAGTGATTGAACATTATAATCCGAGTTAATTAACGAAGTGTTTGATTGCACCAACATTACCCACGAACGCCCGCAGAATGAGAAATTAAATTATGGATCCCATTAAGTCGGCGGAGAACCCTACGCCCCTGTGCTTTGCGCTGCTCTGTTCTCTCTTATTCTCCATCTAAAAATTATTATATAGCTTGTATAGATAGTATTACATTTTATTCATCGGTGATAGTAAAGCTTACTGCAATCTAGGTATTATATATAGCTCGCTTAACGTCCACAGTTATAGCTTTTATCAAAAGGTCATGTGAAATGTGAAATCCTGCACATAAAATAGATTGCACTAAAATTAATTTTAACCTTTTGTCATGTATTTTTTCCTCTGTCCTTATTAATATTCAGCGAACCGGTGTTCCTATTTTAAGCACTTATAATCCCATAGAGCTGAGGCTTTACTGACGCTATACGAGCAGTCGAGGATTTCCTAAGCCAGTCTGCAGCGTTACCGTAAAATCCGTTACATATTCCGTTAAATATAACTTTAATATAGTCCTATTAAAGTAACTATATCATAAATGTGAAAGTTTGAAAATTTTGCTGTTTGCTACTCATAGAACTTCATCTAAATAATTTATACACGTGAAATATAATCCAGTTAATAATCACATATTGTCGAAAGTAATAGGTAATGCTGCTGCAACGAAGTCAATTTGAATTTAAAACGTAAATTAGATATTGGTTTTTTTTTTTAATTACTTAAGTACGATTTCCTGTACTTCAATGTTCTACTACTTAAATGTTTGCAATATCCTGTTCCTTTATAAATTTTGGCATCCTTTATAGTTAGATAAATATAAAATAAACGTTTATTAGTATTTGATTGAAAGGTGTCTTTAGTAGTTTTGTGTCTTCCAAGTTATTGAACTTAAAAAAAGTAAAAAATACATCATTTGTAATGAAACTATCAGTTGCTAGATATGAATTTTCATAACTCTGCCTTCAAAGATGATCTATGATCATAGACTTCAGGTTTTAATCTTTTGTCGACCTCCACGTTCTTATTTGTTTACCTAGAATTAAGATTTAAAATGTAACCGAAAGACATACAAGTGTAGCATATATTTATTAGAACCAAAATTTCATGACCTATTTCACCTTTTTCAAGTGTTAATTGTGGGACAAAAACCAGTGTAAATTCTAATCGCAATGGATTTATGAAATATTTTATGAAAAATAGCGTATTAATTATGAAATGACGAGTGGCAAATTAAAATGTTATTTGTAAATATCTGTATGGTATGGTACGTAGCAGCCCATTGACGTCGCACTGCTGGGCACAGGCCTCTTCATTCCTAGTAGAGAGGGTTTTTAGAGCATAGACCCACCACGCTGCTCCACTGCGGATTGCCAGACATAGTACACAAGTGCACTCTCTATTCCTTTACTCTCATACTCCGATGTGACAGGAATCCGACACGATCGGAGAGAGATCAGGCCCAGGATCCGACGGCTTAACGTGCTCTCCGAGGCACGGGGGTGGAACACACCGCCAACTTCCCAACTTCGGGCAAATATTGAGAATATCTTAATAGAAAACTCAATATCGAATTGGCCCGACCTGATAATCGAACCCAGGACCTCATGTCTGTAGTCGCACATGCTAACCACTAGACTAATGAGGCAGTCCAGGCAGAGTTGTAAATATTAAAACTACCTATCAAACGAATTGGTGTAAAAAACGCACACCCACATCTTCGTGCACACCTTCGTGACGCTAATCACGCGTTTCATACGTAAACTGAAATTCATTGTGATCAGAAAAAAAGATCTTATGATATCTCATAGATTTAACAAAATCAAAGTTTTTTATTAGGGGTATTGAAACATTTATAAATACACACACATGTTTACAGATACATGCACGCTCTCTCTCTTTATTCTCTATTATATATATTATATATCTTATTCTCTATTGACACACATACACACACACACAGACACACACAAAAGTTGTTTGCATTATTATTAAAGTTCGCTTTACTCTGTTAATTTTTATTTATGTTAATAGATGTAATCTGTCATGGCCTTATTTTAAGAGTTAAATGTAATGTAAAAAAAAAAATGTAAATGCGCTATGACACATATAAATATATATATATATATATATATATATATAGCATATGTTTAGCAATGCCGTAATTGTCCCTCTATATAAAGGAATTGGTCAAAGCAGGAGTGCAAAAATTACCGCGGTATCAGCCTTCTTAGTGTCGTCGGCAAATTGTATGCAAAGATATTGATTGAAAGGGTGATTAATGAAACTGATCAGAAAATATGGGACGTACAAGCGGGATTTAGAAGAGGAATGGGATGTACGGATCAGGTCTTTTCTTTACGGTGCATAACTGAAAAATGTTTGGCTAAACACCAAAAAGTTTATTGCGCGTTCGTAGATTTAGAAAAGGCCTATGATCGAGTGGTGAGGAATGAGCTGTGGTCAACGTTATCTACGTATGGGGTGAGCGGTTGTCTGATCCAAGCATTGAAGTCTCTCTATGAGGGTTCTAGTGCCTGTGTCAGAATAAACGGAGCGTACACGGAGTGGTTTCCTGTCGAAAGAGGTGTTCGACAGGGATGTGTTGCGTCACCATGGCTGTTCAACCTTTTCATGGATAAATGTTTGACAGATTTAAAAGAAAGTATGTATGGGTTAAGAATGAATGAATTACTCATCAAATGTTTACTCTACGCTGATGATCAAGTAATACTTGCGTCATCCGCTAACGAGCTTCAGGAGATGCTAAATATTATGAATGAAGCTTTGAAAGGGAAAGGAATGAAAGTGAATGTAAACAAAACGAAAGTTATGCTTTTTGAACGAGATGAATCTATGATGAATGGCAATATTTTGATAGATGGGGAACAAGTGGAAGAGGTGAAAGAATTTGTATACTTGGGATCTAAATTTACAAAAGATGGAACATGTGAAAGTGATATCGAAAGGAGAGTGAATGCAGGGAATATGGTAAATGGTGCTCTGCATGCTTTTATGAATAGCCAGATGGTGTCTCAAAGGGCTAGACTGGCAGTGCATGCTGGAGTGTTGGTGCCAACACTTATGTATGGTAGTGAAAGTTGGGTATGGCAGAAGAATCACAAAAGTAAAATAAATGCGGTAGAGATGAGAGCGTTGAGAAGCATGAGTGGATTAAAACTGAGTGACAGAGTAAGAAATAGTGTGATAAGAGAACGTTGTGGTATAAAAGAAGACGTAGTGACTAAAATTGAGAAAGGTATGCTTAGATGGTTTGGGCATGTAGAGAGAATGAATGAAAGGAGACTGACAAAAAGGATTTATGAGTCAAGAGTGAATGCGAAAGTTGGAAGGGGAAGACCAAGGCGAACGTTCCTGGACCAAATCCAGGACATTTTAAATAACGGCCAGGTCAAGAGTACTCTAAACCGACGAACTTGTATGAAAGGTTTAATGAGAATGAAAGAAGCGAAGGAGATATGCAAGGATCGTGGCAAGTGGAAGGATGTTGTCTCTGCCTACCCCTATGGGAATGAGGCGTGATGCTATGTATGTATGTATGTATGTCACAATACCTATCACTATTAACAGCCATGAACTTCGAAACTACACAACCGATTTGAATTGATCGTCATTTAGGCGAATGTGTTTTTATTTGGGACAGAAGACACACCTATCATTTTTCACGGAGAAGTTAGACAGGTCATCTAGACTGTATGTACCAAAATTTGTATGAATAGTGCATAATTTAAACAATTTACAAGCTAAGCTACATGTTACCCACATAATAGAGGCATTGTTTATATCCTAATAACACAATACCGGCTGAGACGCCTGCCAACTTCGGTAATTCGCTTAGAGAATAACGGGGAGTTGGAAATCGAGTTAAAGTGCACAAATAAGATATTCTAGTAGCAAGCTGAATATAGATACAGCGGCTTTAAGAGCTGAATAACAAATGCGTTGGAATTATATCAAGGGGTCGTGTCTTGAAAATAAAAATAGACTATAAAACAGTGAAATGCGAGGACTCATTCTGAAGACTCACTCAAGACAGTGTTTTCTATGTATATTTTATCTTTTATTGTAGTTTAAATGTCTTGTCTTGAAAATAATTACAGACAACATAATGCCAAAGGTAAAAGTGTACATATCTTGTATATTTTAAGTGGTCAGGTCTACAGGTTATTTATTAAAAGTAGAAGTTCGGACTATTTGGTAGTAATTTATTTACTATGTATCAAATAAAAATTGTTTAGAAACTCACTTTTCACCTTCAGCACTCAAGTAACAAACTATTTTTAACAAAAAGCTTTAGCGAATCAATTTGAACAAAGCGAACAAAGAGCTAACAGTGAAGCGTAATGTACTAATGAAATGAGCATTGTTCTCACTCTTATAAATAATACAATAGAAATGTATAACAAACTTATTTAAAACAATCGCCCTATGGTAGCTTTACTTACTTATGATGAAACTAAAAAAATTCTAGATAAAATTATTTAATTCAAGTATTCAGAATACAAGCGTAAACAGACGCATCCTTAGATGTACATGCACGTGATGGTATTTATAAAATAATATATGTACATATATATATATATATATATATATGGCCGAGAGCAGATTTCTGAGGAACGCTGGCGCCATCTATCGGCGTGGAGAGAGTCAATGGTGGCAGTCCGGCGGGAGTCTCTCGGCAGTTGTCGAGTGGCGCTCGACCGGGGCAATCTACTGTTGGAACTGTCGCGTTCCTAGCTATTATTGTTAATGTGTTTGTGTACATTGATATTGGGAACATTAAGTTATTGAATATTATAATTCGAGTTAATTAATAAAGTGTTTGATTGCACCGACATTCCCCACGAACGCTCACAGTATAAGAAATTAATAACGATGGCGGCGGAGAACCCTGCGCTCCTGCGCTTTATGCATCTCCGTTCTCTCTTATTCTTCCACACATATATGTGTTATTTTTGACACATATATATATGTCAAAAATAACATATATATATATATATATTTGACACACACATACAAATGCACATGGCCACACGCATTCAAATGCACAAGCATGAGCACGCACATGCACGTGCGCGTACTCGCAAACACACTTACACGCACTTGAATAAATAAATATTTGTTTTCTATGCGTGTCTACACACGCATATACGCTTGCCTTTAGTATAAAACTTATTATATTTTTTATTGCCGACAGGTTGTGGGGTGCGAGGATTCACCAGCCTGTCTCGAATGTGGAGCTCTCGTCGATACGGCGCACCATACGGTGGCGGAGTGTCCAGCTTGGGGGCCACAACGGCATCTCTTGATGTCCACAACTGAAAGTGACCTTTCGCTGACAAAAATAATTATCATAATGATCGGCAGCGAAGCGGGATGGAGGGCGGTTGCTTCTTTCTGTGAGACTGTCATCTTGCAGAAAGAGGCGCTGGGGAGAGAACGCGAAGCCGCGCGTAATTCCCAGTCGTCCTAATAATAGGAGGGTAGGAAGTAGAAGGCGTACGTTCGCCCGCCTGCCATCCCTAACTTGAATGAGCCTTTTGTAGACAGCATCTGGGGTGCCATCGGAGTCGAATGCTTCTGCGATCTTCTGGCCCCCTATTTCAGATGCAGAGGGCTCCGCTGGGTTTTAGTGGGTAGTCTGGAAACTGTGAGTCGCACACTCCGTACGCAAAGGTATTTCCCAACGAAAAAAAAAGAAAAGCGCTTGACAGTGATCACACCTGATGGTAAGAGCTGATACAGTGTAAGATGGAAGCGTACTATTCTGGTAACAGCTCATATATTAAATATTTGTTAATAATTTGGAATATTCCTTTAGTTACGTAATCACTGACAAATCTCATCCATCATCAAGATAATATTATACACAGAACTCAAGTTAATTTACGCATATCGTTTTGATTACGCACCGGAAATTATGCATAGATATCTTTGATGATGATGATAGATATAGGTTAGACAGAGACAAGTTCTATGCGCAATTATGAGTACCTGTTGTTGTTGTATAACTATATCAGTGCAAGGTAGCCTGCACGAATCAGAAGGGTGTCAACTGTTGCTGACGAGGTCCAAAGGATTAGACTTTAGCAAAAATACCACTGATCTAAATATGGCATGAGGATCTCGGATCTCCTACTGTGATCTCTTTTCTCTTGGTTATCTATGGGACACAGATTTCTCTCTTACAGGCTGGTGCAAAAGCTGATCGTACATGTTTTACCAAGTACCTACACCAGATTGTTCTCCAGTAGGAAACACTTGCCTGCCATAAGCGTGTTACACCTGTGGAATCAATGCAACATGGTCTGGTAGAATGCCTGGCGTGAGGAGCCCAGCGGCATCTTTTAACGTCGTTGGTTGGAGGGAAACTTTTGCTGGAGGGTATAGTTGGTGCAATGCTCATCGGTGATAGGGAGTGGAGGGAAGTGACCTCGTTCTATGTTCTCCGTCCTCGTCCTTTACTGCGGCGCGGGAGGTTGAGGGGTAGGAGGCGTAGATTTGCGCTTCTTCTTAAGTTTCTTAGAGGAATCTTCCGGAGTGTCAGGGTAGATTGGGTCTACCGATCCTTTGGTGTTCCACAAAAGAATGTGGAGGGTTAAAGTGAGTATTCTGGTTTTCCAGAAAGTCCCGATAAGATTTTTGGTCTGATCGGGGAGCGTAAAGGGATTTCCCAGCGTTAAAAAATGATGGAAATGATATATACTTTTATATGACTATATGTATTCTCACCATTAAGGCAGTGAGGTCGTCAAATACACAAATGTTAAGACCATTTATTTTCTGAAACATTTGCAAATCCAAATACCCAATGTCTGGCTTTTCATGATGACCCTATAATTCACCAAAGGTCAATGCCCCCATGTATTTTATTTGTGATTTAGAAAAGACACGTTCATTTCTTATATTTTCGCATTCTTGCAGCGATGTGACGACAATAATTTATCCGGAGATAGCCGCCTCGGAACATAAATCACAGTGAGTTTTTACAAAACTAAGTTGGAGTTAGATAACATTCAGAAAGGCAATTGAACTTCATTACTAGTGAAATAGTTAAATTAAAAGTCAAATGAATATTAAAGAAAAATGAGCGTTTTATAAAAATTTTAATTTCAAATTAACAGCTTATTACTAACTGCATCTGGAAATATATACGGTACTAATATAAATGAAACAGTTTTAAAAATTTTTGCGTTTGTATCCAGATAGCAATTCTTTTCTATTGAAGGGCCACAAATCTTGTAATGATATTGATGTGGGTCACGATTTGTTCTAATAAACACCATGTCGCAATTTTTACGACAGTTATTTGTTCTCATTTGTATGCTCTCGGGCCGCATGTTGCGAGCCCTGTTATAAGGTATCACTTAGTTCACATATAATTAAGTAAAAAAAATGTCTAGGTATTACGCGAGAAACAGTTTTTGGGTCTATCGCAGCATTCTGCGGGGTACGAGCCTCGAGGCAGGGCTTCATTGCCCGGACATTCATTAAAAGCCCGGTACTCTTTTTTGCCCGTTTTTCTTACAGGCTGGAGTACGCTGGCGACGCCAGCGGGTCCATCCTGGTCAATTTCTAGAGGTTTATATTCCGGGTGTTGCTGCTACCTCATCATCTTGGCCGCTATCACCTATGGCTGGTGGTGGTGACAGCAAGAGCTTACGACACAGAGTATGCCGTGTATGCCGTTCTTTGGTAGTGGATGGCAATGCCGTGGAGGTGTGTGCGCGGAGAGTTATCTGCCAGACGGAATATACTCCTCGCAAGCTGGAGGACGAACACCTCCACGGTGGGCGTCCTAGTATCACGATGGATAACGTCATTCCTGACGTACCTCGTAGCTCCTACTATCAGATGTAGGCAATTGTTCTGCTGAACCTGCACCCTATTTCTCTGATATCCTGAGCAGAAGGAGTACCAGGCAGGGCCCGCATACGTCAGTTTAGAACGAATAGAGCAGATGTAGGCTCCGTAGACCTTCAGTTTGGCTTTTATTGGGAGACTTGAGGTAAAGAGCGACCGGGCCGCCGCAGTCTTACCCACGGCGTGGGTCACCGTTACGCGAGAAACAACCATTCTTTATTAATAAACGGTAAATTCTAAGAAAAAATTCAAAATCTTGATGTTTCTCATAACTTTTAAAATGTATATAGGTATATAAAGCTTAAAATCACAATCTGCCGCTGGACCTGATGTAATACCACCTTTTATTGTAAAAGATTCTGTAGCGATTCTGCAAGAACCTTTATTATATTTATTAAGAAAGTCACTCCAGCTATGCGTATATCCCGAAAGAAGGAATTACACCATCAATTTCACAGCACAGTTGCAATAATATCATGCTTTGGAAAAGTATTCGAACCAATGTTGAATAATAAAATAATAAGTCAAATAAATAGACGTTTAAATAATTCTCAACATGGGTTTCGATCAGCCAGGTCAACGAACACAAATCATATTAACCTACTAGATACAGTAGTTTATTAAACAGATAACGGACGCAAATTAGATGCACTTTATTTTGATTTTAAAAAAGCGCTTGACTTATTAGATAATGACATACTCCTTAGAAAATTTGCAGAGATGGGAAATCAAATTTACTGATGTATTCGGACAAAAGAAAACAATCAAAAAATTATTAAATAGTATAAAAAAATCTCATGCCTGCCTCATGGACTGCCTCATTGGTCTAGTGGTTAGCATGATCGACTACAGACATGGGGTCCTGGGTTCGAGTCCCGGGTCGGGCCAATTCAAAAAATCAATATTGAGTTTTCTATTAAGATTTTCTCAATATTTGCCCGAAGTTGGGAAGTTGGCGGTGTGATCCACCCCCGTGCCTCGGAGAGCACGTTAAGCCGTCGGTCCTGCGCCCGATCTCTCTCCGGTTGTGTCGGATTACCGTCACATCGGACTATGAGAGTGAAGGAATAGAGAGTGCACTTGTGTACTATGCCTGCCAATCCGCAGTGGAGCAGCGTGGTGGGTCTATGCTCTAAAAACCCTCTCTCTTCGGAGTGAGGAGGCCTGTGCCCAGCAGTGGGACGTTAATGGGCTGCTACTTACTTACTTTTTTTTAATAAAAAAATTATATAAGCATTATATAAAAGAAGTATACGCGCAAGCCGTAACTGTACTTTGTATTGTTTTATAAATAAATATAACGATTGCATCCATTTTCTTTCATTGATGTTAAGCTTTCTTACGTATCAGCAATGATTTTCATTTTATAATATACTAGCAATACCCCGTGGTTTGCCCGCGTAGATACCGATCTCGGGGCAGTGGAAAGTTTTAAGTCGGACTATACATTTATTTTCGTTCGAATAAAAGTTTAATTTCACTTTGTTCTTAATTACTTCCTTTTAGATTATTAGATACACACTTACATTCATAATCTAATCAATTTATAGATTTTAATTTACAACCAATATATATCTAACTAATACACGTTTAAATTCGTAACATCATTAACGTAGAATATCCGACATTAGGAAATTTATAAATACTCTACAGGTATTGAAGAAGGATATACATTTTTAAATTCGTTTTACCTTTTGAATAACATGTCCGATTTTAATAATTTAAAAAGTATTTTACAAGTATTTAAACGGTTTTTTTATAAAATTTAATACAATGACGATTAATACAGAAGTAATAATGATATGGTTTGAGTATTGTCGAGTTTTTAAAACGTAAAAAAAAAATAGTTATAACGGCATAACTACAGGAGTAGCACATATGGTATTACGGACTTTATTGTAGATATTAATATGTTCTGTAATATGGTAGAACATTTTTTTGTTCTATTATCAATAGTTTCGCCAGCGAACGAGATGACAGATTTTTTGTGGCCATATTTTTCACACGTTGGGTTACATTAGTGCATTTTTATTAGAGATCCTTATTTTTTGAGAAATTAATATTACCTATGTCGCTGAATGAATGCTGTAGCTTTCTAAGAGTAAAAGAAAATTGATATCGATCCAGTAGTTTTTGTGTGAAAAGGTTACAAACTTAAATACAAAAACACCAATGTTCCCTCTTTATAATATTAGATTTGATAATGTTTATGGATCTGTAATTTAGTTTTAAAGATATCTGTAAAGGCAAAATATATATATATAAGTGTATTTGTATTTACATTATATTTATATTTAAGTGTTTATTGCTATTACAACTACATGTTTCCGCGGAAATAGTTAAAAACGGGTGTATAAACAGGGTGTTGTTAGTGATCACTATTATTATATTTGTTAGAATACTATTATATTACTAAAACATTTGCATGTGCTAGTTCCGGTTTAATGCTATACCGGATATTGTCTCAAGTTTAATTACAACTTCCATTTGGAGTTCATTTAACATGGACTGTGATTATAATAGATGATAGCATATGAAAGCGAAATACACGAGATTTGTAGCACGAGAACAGTAAAGTGTGAGATATAACTCTCCTTATATTATACAACGCTCTTCCACTATCCAGACAGAGATTGTCTTGACCTTTATTTTCTATACGAGTATATAATCATTAATGGAGGGATCGATTGTTCAAATCTATTAAGCGCAATAAAGTTAGCAGTACCTAAATACAACGCCTGGTCCAATATTAAAAATAAATGAACATTTTACCAAAAAAAGAACCGCCTTCAAAACAAACCTGTACAAATTTATTAATATGCTCTAAAAAAGTAAAAAATAATTGCGTATTCTTTTTTAGAGTTCTTCGTATTCTTCTAGTTATTTTGCCACCCCGCTATCGCCAGTCTTTTATATGGTAATCACAACAACAACATAAAAAAGCACTACACTAATACGCAAAAGTCCCCCTCCCACCTGCAACCGCCGCTTTATACATAATACACCTTATAAATATTACAATGCAGCAACAAACGCAAGCTCATTGCTATTTGATTACAGACAGTTAAATATTCTGCCAAAAATCGCACCCTTACTGTAAGCCGTTGAGGAGTTGATCAACATATTTTAGTACGACAATCACTTGAACATAACGACACTACAGTAGGCAACTCAAATATCTGGATAGCCTATAGAAGATTCTGCCGAGTATCGTAAATTTGCTCCTAAGAATTGAAGAGTTCCATCACTTTGTCATGAATCCCATGATCAAATCCTAACCAAAGTATCATCACACAACCCTTGAAGTAAGTGATTTTGAGTTACTCGTCCATTTGTCGAGCACATGCTTAATGCAAATTTAAGACTTATCTGGTTTTCATCCGGTTTTGCCATCATCAGAACTGGATTTAAAAATGAGACCCTATGACAAACTCCACCTTGCATATAAAAAAATCATCAATAACTGTTCACCCAGTCGAAAGTTATGAGGTAACAAACATATAAAAAAAATACAGACGAATTGTTAACCTCCTCTTTTGAAATCGGTTAATAAGCTGACATTTCGATCCAGTATTACAAAAAGTAACCTAGACAACGCCGCCCCGTTAAATAGGATAGTTCTAACTTAGAATGAATTATTTAAAAGTGCAGGTCTTTTTCAGGATTGTATGTGTTCTTTCAAAAAAAAAAGTTAAAAATATACCTGAACCTTATAGTATAATTAGATTTTGATCATACCCAATTTAATTTGTTTATTATTATCTTATATTGTATTATTAGTCATTGTTTTACTAACTATCTTAGTTTTATACATTTTCAATTTACATAAACGTCCCACTGCTGGGAACAGGCCTCGTCACTCCGAGGAGCAAGGGTTTTTAGAGCATAGACCCATCACGCTGCTCCACTGCGGATTGGTAGGCTTAGTACACAAGTGCACTCTTTATTCCTTCACTCTCATAGTCCGATGTGACGGGAATCCGACACGACCGGAGAGAGGTCAGGCGTAGGACCGATGGCTTAACCTGCTCTCCGAGGCACGGGGGTGGATTACACCGCCAACTTCCCAACTTCGGGCACATATTGAGAAAATTTTAATAGGAAACTCAATATTGATTTTTGAATTGACCCGATCCGACTCGAACCCAGGACCTCATGTCTGTAGTGGAAAATGCTAACCACTAGACCAATAAGGCAAGTGGAGTGTACAACATAGAAAAAAAAATAGAAATGGTAATTGGTAGGGCCTACAAACAGCTTGGTTTTATTCTGAGAATTTTAAGCCGTTTAAAGACGTTGAATGCATGAAAGTCCTCTTTTTCGCCTATGTTCGAAGTGGCTTGGAGTACTGCTCAACAATTTGGAATCCAAATTATACTATTCATACTCAGGCACTGGAGCGTATAAAGAAGTCCATCAAGCGTTTAAATTTTGTAAGCATTACGCAAAGAAATAATTATGAGAATTCTTGCAAACTTCATGGGATAATGTCAGACCGTCGACGTGTGTTAGATATGATTTTTTTATATAATATTTGCAACAGTTTTACATATATAGTATTCGCCTGAATGTTCCAGTCAAACGCACGAGACATACATAATTATTTAAAGTTCAAAATTCGATCACTTATTAAATAATTATTTAAGAGCCGATAAGTGATAGAATTTTACACTTTAATGCCATAGATCTACCATCTATATATCTTTTCTACATCCAAAAATAGGTTTAAAACATTGGTCAAGAATAAACTCCTGAATATATTAACTTAATTTATCTAAAATTTAACAACAAACTTGTACACACACACACATATATACAGATACACACGCAAATACGCACGGAATGTCAGCTTTGACTTTTTAAAATACTGTAAACATAAGAAGAATCTGTAATTGTCATAAGATTTGTAAATTTGTTTTTCTACAAGTTAATATGCTGTAGATTTTTGATAATAAATAAATCAAATAAGAATGTATGCCTAGATTAAGACAAGCTGTACTCACGTTAGTTTCCTATTAAATAAATAAATAATCGTTAAATAGTATTACTTATCTTGCTAAATGAATTAAGCATTCATCAGTGTGTAATAATTATTCAGCGAAATAATTTCACTTGTGCGATATTTGTAAATTAACCTGAGTTTTGTTTATTGCAGTAGTATTTTGATGACGGATGAGATTATTAAATTTTCACATGTTTATTTATCTAATGGAGCCTACTGAGCCCTATCTCTTATATTATTAACTGCATTCACGCTTCCAGATGTGATATTTTATAAATACATTGAAAACACACCTGCGATTTATTTCGGTTTTATAGCGTAAATATATTTTTAACATATGTGCTTGTTGCTAAAATAGTTGGATGGTTAAATAGAAAGAGACGGCAATAACTTGTCAAAGGTCCGTGCGCACTAGGGATGCTATAAAAGGAACCAAGAGCGCGGCTTCCGTACGCAGTTCTTATTGACTGCGTCAGGGCATGGACCGTTGTCTTTATCGTGACTTTTGTCCTTTTACAATCCGTTAACATGATAGATTTTTATTTTAGTTACATAAAATTAAATATATTAACGTAAGTAAAGCTTGTGAGCGGAGCCAGTATTCACGCCATTACTCCAGCGTCAAATAATGACTTCATTGAAATGGAATTGAAAATTTCAATAAACGAGAGGCAAAAACCTATTAAGGCTCAGATTGTAGAGCGACCATGACCAAATGAAACGTTGATTTGCTTTTAGGAGAATAGAAGGGGAGTATAATTACCGTCAACGCATTTCGTATTATATTCATAACTGGATTCAAATATTTTATTGATACAAATTGTCCGTAGCAAATTCACCTCGATTTTGAGTTTCATAAATAACAGAGATTCAGATACAAATGAAGTTATTTTATATAATCAATTATGTTAAGCGTTATTATATTTTTGTACGGATTATGAAGAACTTAAATGGCTGCTTTGTAACACAAATTAATTTTTAGATAAGTAAGTAGCGGTCCATTAACATCCCACTGTTGGACAGAGGCCTTTCTCTCTCATAGGAGATAGAGAAGGACTGCCTCATTGGTCTAGTGATGAGCATGTTTAGCCACAGTCATGTAATCCTTGGTTCAAATTAAATCAAATCAAAAATATCTTTATTCAAGTAGGCATATTACAGCACTTTTGAATCGTCAAATTATATTTTTTTTCCACACTCTGATTCTAGTATACGTCTGACAATGGTACTCAAGAACGGCTTAAAATCTACAGTTACGAGGGTTCCTTCGCGCCCTGATCCGAGAAAAACCCACTACAAACTCAGTCGGGTATTTTTTTTTGTTACCATCATCATTACAATATCATATTAGTTTACTATATTTTAATTAAAATTAGAGCAATTCGTT
>JACTOM010000049.1:1055268-1403894 GCA_015832385.1 Elymnias hypermnestra | reverse complement strand
CTTATAATACGATTTTTCTATCAACTTTCTTTTAACAAAGACTTTGAATTTATTAATTGACATCTTTAGAACGTCTTGTGGGAGTTTATTATAGAAACGTATACAGTTACCCTTAAATGAGTTGTTAATCTTATGCAGCCTACTAGAATTTATAACAAGTTTGTTTTGGTTTCGTAAGTTATATGATGTACATTCACTCTTTTTATTAAAAGAGTCAATGTTTTTATGTACATACAACAAGTTTTCTAATATATATACGCAGTGAACTGTCATTATGTTAACTGCCTTGAATTTGTTTCTTAGCGACTCTCTTAGACCCATATTGTAGATCGCATGAACGGCCCTTTTCTGCAGTACAAATATTGCATCCATATCAGCAGCATTACCCCAAAGTAGAATACCGTATGACATAATGCTGTGAAAATGAAATATACCAGTCTGGCAGCATCAACATCTGTCAGACGACGAGTTCCTTTAACCGCGTTCGACTCGGGTCGGGCGAATTCAAAAATCGATATTGAGTTTGCTATTAATTAGTCTATAATGATTACTTATTATATCAAATCCTAAGAGTCTAAAAACTTCTTATAGTTTATATTTGTTTAACATTAAAACTGATACAAAATAATTAATCGCGACAATACGTTTTCACAAATCAAAAGTTCTTTCTCTTTTGTTTTTCATATTAGTTTGTGTTTTTCTAGAAGCTTTTTGGTGAAGGACGACTTCGGGATATGTGTAGATTATTAGGTAGTAATTGTAGAGCGTGGTGGATATATGCTATAAAACCCTTCTATAACCAAGAAGGTCTGTACCCAGCAATGGGACCACTATAGTCTGCTACTTACATAGAGTCAAAGAAACAAAAAGAGATCGATATATTTTTATGGCTGCCAGGTTAGCGCTTGACTGTAATCCTACCTGATGATGCCATTTAAAGTGGAAGCTAACTTGCTAAGAGATAGTTTACCTCTTACAGTATCTATACAGCATCATGCTGGAATACAATGGTTTTGCTTGGCGTTAGGTATTTTCTGGTGGGGTAGTTACGAGCCTCCGCCGAAGCCTTCTATTAGTTCAGACTAGGTCTGGTTGGAAGCTGCCATTATTACCGTCTTTTATGTCCTACTTAAAGCTCTTTAGTCAGTTTCATCCGGGAATGTCAGGGCAAGGGGCTTCAGACACCCTCATTTCAGGTTGATGAACTCAGCACCACCCGTGCTGAGTTTTAGTGCGTGTACTATACTCCCAATTGCTCATAGCAGGTGTCCTCAAAAGCATTTCCCATCGACATTGCGCTACTGGGAAGCGAACCCAGGAAGCAGTCAAAGTTCTGGGACTTGTGTTACCTGCCAACACACAGAAAAGCAGCGTGGAAGTTCTGTGCCCTAAAAATGTTTCTAATAAATGAGGAGGCCAATGATCAGCAGTTAACAACGAATATAGGTAATACATTATATTTTACAACACTAATGACATCCCATATGCCTCTAGATACATAATAAATCCTTTGTGGCTCCTTTAAAAAGCGTTAAAAGCATCTCCGATATAAAACCTCGCGGCAATTTAGCTCAATGATCAAATAAAAAAGAAGCCGGGAATATATAATATGAATTTATTATAACGAGATCGTGGAGGCGAATATAACTCAGTTGGTAATAGAGTGGAAGAGAAAACACGATAATTAATGCTATTTGTGAGTTTCTTTTTATTGCTTACAGATTAACACTTGACTGTAAACTCATTTGATGTAAGTGATAATACAGTCCAAGATTGAAGATTGCTGAGCTTATAACGTGTTGTTTACTAACGGTTTCTAGACATGTATCTTTGTTACTTGGTATCACGTCATTTTTGTTAGGTTAGCAATGCTAAACTTTAAATAATTAAGTAGCAGCACCGATAATTCTAAAATATTGTGAATTGTCCAGTAATATAGTGGCAAAACTTAAAAATACTAAAAATAAATAGTGGCAATACTTAAAACACTAAAACATTGTGCAATATTAGGAAAGGTTATGCAATACGAGGTAATCTTAGCGAGCAGAACCATTGTTTTGAATAGAGTACCACGTGATGCCTTATGATGCGGTTGTTTTGAAAGAAATAGTGCAAAATTTTAAAAATTCAAATAGTGAAGTAAATATTAGAACAGTGCAAGTTGTGCATATTTAAAAAGTGAGGAGACTAAAAGTTGTTAGTTAATATGAGTTGGTGTTTTAATAATATTAGTAACTCCAATATTATCCACGATCCAAACCTCCAAGCAGTAACAAATACACGAGTATTATGTTAATTAATAAAACATAATCGTTGTCGTCGTCTTCGCTTCAACCGATGGACGTCTTGTGCCGCCTGGCTCCAGCGGCTACCGGCGACCCTCCTTATATCGTCGGTCCATCTTGTGGGGAGTCTACACTGCCTCGTCCGGTGCGGGGTCGCTATCTCAGCACCTTCGGGCCCCAATGTCCATCAATTTGTCGGACTATGTGCCCCGCCCATTGCCACTTCAGGTTCGCGATTCGTAGGGCTATGTCGGTGACTTTAGTTCTGCTACGGATCTCCTCATTTCTGATTTGATCGCGTAGAGAAACTCCTAGCATAGCCCTCTCCATCGCATGCTGAGTGACTCTGAGCTTTCGAATAAGGCCCATAGTCAGCGACCACGTTTTCGATCGATCGGAATAAAACATAATGCTCACTGAGAAATCGTATTATAATTGGAAGTATTATTTACTCTAAATAAATTACCTTAAAATGACATTGTTTGTTCATATCATATGAAAAAAAGTACAATTCGGCTGATTTTGTTCTGGGTTCTTCTAATGTCTAGCTTCTCAGGTCTGAGTGGATTTGAAATAGCTTCATTTGAAATTCTTTAATATCATCATCAATCCTACATTAGAAATAATGTGTGGGAAAAAAGATGTGTAACGATTCAAAAGCTCACTTGAATTAAGAGTTTTTGAATTTGAATTAAAATAACATCCTTATTTTGGTTGACGAAAGAAGATTTTTCTCGCGATTTACAAAATAAACATTTCTATGTTCCACAAAAACATTGAGTTGAGTTATTATAGTAATAATGTAATATACAGAGCTTTTATTTTCCAAAATCACGAGCTTTGCACGCTGATGATGATAATAAAGCTGATTTTTATGTTGAATTATAAATTAAATGTTCACTCGTTAATTCTCGGGAACCTAATGCTGATGTAATGAATATATTTCAACGAATACCGTCATAATCATAAAGTTAAATAAGCCGTTTATAATGTAATGTTGTGAGAAGACATTTCTTTGACTATTATAACAACGTACTCACAATATGTAGGACGAATTTCTATATACAATAGGTATACAGAAGTAGAAACAATTTGTTTGTAAAACGAAGAATTATATACACAAATTTTACTCAAGAATTACTCTATCTTTTAGAAATAACTGAATGAAAATTTCTTCTGTAGTTTATCTTAATAAGGATATATATGGTGAAAGGCTTTGTTTTACAACATGCAAATGTATGTGATAATGAACGATTCAAGATAAAATTTTACGATGTGAAAATCTGCTTGGAATGTAAATAGAATTTTGAAGTTTTGGCCTTGAAAGTTTGACCGTTGAAGTTAAATATGGCTTCAGTTAATTTCGTCCTGAACCTTGCGGATGTTTAGCTGGTATCGATTGGACCCTATGATATGGGTCGAAGATTAAGGAGTTTGAAACCTCATCCAGGGAGCACAATTTTACGTAAAATCCTTTCTATTAGTTGTATCTATTTCTATTATGTACAATGTTACCAGCATTTTAGTAACACTCCCTATAGACGCCAATTCTGATGCGGCTTATTATTTGATTTAATTATATATTTTTGTCTTCGTATGCAATTGAGTATATGTAGATTTATTTTCTTTATAAATTAAATTGTTTTGTTATTTAAAGATATAAATGTATATTAGTTAATTTAAAGATAATTGATGATATGTATGAAATCAAAGAATTGTATACAAATTCTAGGAAATGTGCACAATAGATTTTATAAGAATAAATATAAGTTGATTTTGTGATACGTTAAAAGTTAATAGGTAGTTTATTTTAGAAGTTTTAATTAGTAAGATAATATGAACAAATTATTATTTTACGGTATGACTGTTACTCGATTGTCTCAATAAGTATTATAATAAAAAAAATATTAACAACGTGTTTTATTACAGAAATTATTTACTTAATTTATCTCCTAGGATATCTAGGCATTAAATAGTTTTTCAAATAATATTTTATACATTTCCTAATTAGTATCGGAATTGTACACATTTCCTAGGATTTGTATACAATTCCTTGATTTCATACATTTCCGGTAACATTATAAAAAAATGTGTAAAAAGTAAAGTAAGTAGCAGCTCATTAACGTCCCACTGCTGGGCACAGGCCTCCTCACTCCGAGGAGCGAGGGTTTTAAGAGCATAGACCCACCACGCTGCTCCATTGCGGATTGGCAGGCATGGTACACAAGTGCACTCTCTATTCCTTCACTCTCATAGTCCGATGTGACGAGAATCCGACACGACCGGAGAGAGATCAGGCGCAGGACCGACGGCTTAACGTGCTCTCCGAAACACGGGCGTGGATCACACCGACAACTTCCCAATTTCGGGCAAATAATGAGAAAATCTTAATAGAAAGCTCAATATTGATTTTGAATTGGCCCGACCCGGGACTCGAACCCAGGACCTCATGTCTATAGTCGAACATGCTAACCACTAGACCAATGAGGCAGTCAAAAATTGTGTAATTGAAATTTATGATGGAACACAGACACGTAGGAAATATAGTTCTCCTTTATTCTTTCAGTTAACAATTCCGTTTACAACTATATTAAGTAAAATATTTCATAATGTTTTACAGCCAATGAAAGTAGCTTAGAATAATGAACACCTGCTGTTGAAAGCTTTATTTGACAGGTGTCTTTGAGGTAGAGGTGTTATATTAATTAGATTTTGTGTTCGCTTGACAAATTATGAAAGCTACTTGATGAAAGCTTTAACTGCTTCATTGGTCTATCGTTGGAAATGAGGTCCTGGATTCGACTTCCGGGTCGAATTTGGGATGTTGGCGGTGTAATCCACCCGGAGTGTACGTTAACCCGTCGGTCCTTCACCTGAAATCTCTCCAGTCGTGTGGGATTGCCGTCACAACCCACGATGGGAGTGAAGGAATAGAGAGTGCACTTGTGAGTATATTTATGTATTATCCCTGTTATCCTGCAGTGGAGCAGCGTGGTGGATCTACGCTCTTAAAAACTCTCACTCTTATGAGTAAAGAGGCCTGTGCTCAGAAGTGCCCATAACTGTCTCATTGGTCTAGTGGTTAACATGTTTGGCCAGACTTGAGGTCCTGGGTTCGGGAAGTACTCCCCCCCGTACCTCGGAGAGCACGTTAAGCCGTCGGTTCTGCGCCTGATTGCTCTCCCTTCGTGTCGGATTCCCGTCACATCGGACTATGAGAGTGACGGAATAGAGAGTGCACTCGTGTACTACACCTGCTAAACTACAGTGGAGCTGCGTGGTGGGTCTACGCTCTAATAACCCTCTCTCGGATGAAGACAGAGGTATGTGCCCAGCAGTGGGATGTTAATGGCCTGCTACTTACTTTTTTTTACTTTTTACTTACCTTTGGGTAATAGCTAATGTAAATTATTTCATTTTATCACAAATAAACACATTATTCCACCTACGTACATCGTAAATGGGTATGTAACTAATATGTAGTAACTTGACAACACGTTCAGAATATCAAACATTACCGTAGAAGTTTACGTAGGCTGACTGGAGGCGTCCATAGGACAAACTTTCCCAAGACCTCGTTAAGCTCTTCCACGAGCTTTCCACCCTTATTTGGCTTTAATTCTGTTCTCGGGGTTACACTGTATAGAAGAGTTATCGGTTCGAAAGAAGCCTTATTTACAGTACCAAAAAGTATGTTTTAAAAACTTTTACTTCAATTATATACGAAAAGGCTTATTAAGAAGGGTAAAGATAACCAGCAGAGGGTAAAAGTTCTTATCGCGCAATCTCAATTCGTTGTTATCTTATGCTTGACTACGGCCTCATTCTAACAGGCAGGCTGTCCTGTTTAATTATCGTTCAGTTGAGTGTCCTTTTACAGGTTTACTTAAATCCTTACTGAGGATTAAATGAAGTGTTATATCATGTAGGATTTTATTTACTTTAATTAAGGGTATTACTTTTATTTCGATGGTCTTAGGTAAGGGTGACTAACTTATACTACTAAAATATAATCATTATATCTAAAACACAATAGATGTTTCTACATGTATCCTCTAGAAGTACTTTTGAATCGTCATTAGTCTGTCCGTTAATAACAAATCTACCACCGTTTCGGCGAGTTGAATCCGCTGAGAAGAAACCAGCAACAAACTCAACGGTTACTCTTTTAATATAAGTAGTATGTGTAATATTTTGCTTCTGTGTGCAACTGGAATCAAGTCCAAACAAATTTATCGCTTAAATAATCTTCAACATTATAATATGCCTTTTGCAAAAATATGTTTTTGAAATATTTCTTAAAAATATGCAGAGGCAAATCTAAAACAGATTGCGGTATCTTATTAGAACTACGTATCTCCAACCCGTCAAATGATTTCTGAACCTTCTTCACTCCAAAATGTAGGATTTTTTTGTTGTATAAGTAAACATTTTTACGTATTTACTAGTAGACGTATCTGTTTCGATCGAATTTAGCAAATTTCATTTTCTACCACCCAACCAGCATAGACGTACCGCCAAGCAAAGTGTTCTGGTACGATACATACAAGGAACATCTCCTTTTAGCAGATTGATGATCAAACAAAAAAAATTCTACAGTATTATAGAACGTATAAATCTACAAAAAAGTCAACAATAACATACGAGTGTGTCCAACTACTGTAGTTATGCCACTATAACTATATTTTTGCATTTTTAAAATTAGCTTATCTGGATTGCTCTAAGCAAATGTATGTTAGAAGCTTTTTTTTTTCATTGCTGACAGATTAGCGTTTGACTGTGATCTCACCTGATGGTAAGTGATGATACAGTCTAAGATGGAAGCGCGCTAATCTGTTAAGAGGCGATATACCCCTTACGGTTTCTACACAGCATCGTACCGGAACACAAATCTCTTTGTTTGGCGGTACGTTTTTGCTGGTAGGGTGGTAACTAGCCACGGCCGAAGCCTCCCACCAGTCCAGACTCAGACAAATTAGAAAATACAATTTTCTAAATTCGTCCTACCGGGGATCGAACCCGGGACCTCCGCTAGCAAAGCGAATTCTCGCACCACTGCGCCAGCGAGGCCGTCAAAAGCTCCAAATTCTATACAATTGCATGAAAAAAATTAAAAAATCAGGTCGACGTTTCCCGATGTGACAACACCTCAATGCGAAGAGGAAACAATTCTGGGGCGCACGCTGTCGTTAATTTACATCCCTTTCCCACTCAACATCCTTTGTGTTACTGCTATTTGTGACACAGAGTAAGTTTTTCAGTATGTAAAATAATCAATTTGTATCATCAGTCATAAAGTGATCAAAATAAAAAAGTCATGCAATCAGGATTAAAAATAACAAGAGCATTGATAAAGTAATAACGTCATACATAGTTTTAGTTGTTTTATTCTTAGATTTGCATTTGTTTATGTGCAAGAATGCCTCATTGGTCTAGTGGTTAGCATGTTCGGCCACAGACATGAGGTTCTAGGTTCGAGTCCCGGGTCGGGCCAATTAAAAAAAAACCAATATTGAGTTTTCTGTTGCGAATTTCTCAATATTTGCCTGAAGTTGGGAAGTTGGCGGTGTGATCCACCCTCGTGCCCCGGAGAGCACGTTAAGCCGTCGGTCCTGCGCCTGATCTCTATTCGATTGTGTCGGATTTTCCATCACATCGGTCTATGAGAGTGAAGGAATAGAGAGTGCACTTGTGTACTATGCCTGCCAACCCGCAATGGAGCAGCGTGGTGGGTCTATGCTCTAATAACCCTCTCTCGTATGAGTGAGGAGGCCTGTGCCCAGCAGTGGGACGTTAATGGGCTTCTACTTACTTACTTTTATGTGCAAGAATTTACTTCTATCTATCTATCTATCTATACTCTGTCAACTTTGTCTCCTTCCTTAAGGTTGTCGAGAAGTAATCACTTTAAAGCGATAAGATCGCCTATTTTGGTTTAGTAAAGCGTTAAAATAAAAAAAATTAAAAGTGCGTGCATACAAAGTACACATGTTAGAAGTGAAACTTCTTTATTGATCAAATTTTTAAGTCCTGTTTATATTTATACAAATCTATAACTTCAGATTTCCGAGACTTACGATTTACTGAATTTAATTGTCATTAAAATATTAAAAGTGTCAAAAATTAACACAAATAATATATTGAAATCTCGAATGACATATTTTAAATAAAAATGCCACGTGTTTTTTAAAAGAGAATTTATGAAATATATTTATTTTATATTTTATGAGAATTTGTATATTAGATTATTATAAAAAGTGTGGCAAATTAAAATGCCACATGTTATTTGTAAATATTAAAACTACCTAACCTTCAAACGAATTAGCATAAAAAACGCTGCACATCTTCGTGACACTAAACACACGTATCATCTGTAAAAGTTTAATCCTCGTGCGCCTAAAGAAGTTTCACTTCAAAAATATGTAAAACAAAACGTCGTATTACAAGTCATAAGAGAGACAAAGAAGGAACAAATTTGGTTAATATAAAAAAGATTATATTGAGTCATCCTTAAAAGATAGACATATGCTATTCAAGACTTTTTATTAGATCGTTTAATGGGGAATATTTATGTCATACACGAGTCTTGCGAAACTTCAACTGTTTATGCAATTATTGATCAATTGTTATTTATGAACTTATATTGCTGGTTGTTTCTACACTATCGTTTAGTTTTTTTTTGTTCTCAGCTATTTTTCACGAAACCGAGAAAACTAATGCCTCTACACAGCAGGAAGTTCGTATTACAAAGGGGGGTTGTGTTTTCGCATACACGACGCTATAGGGCAATGTTGTTACTAAATTGTCACTATTGTCAGTTACAAGTGTCGAAATTTGAAGAGCTGTAACAAATTGAAACACTTGTCATACACTAGCTAGTAGACCTGACTTCCTCTGCGAAGAAATAGTGGCTGTAATTATACTTACTGTGATGCAAATACATACATAGCATCATGCCTCATTCACTTCGGGGTATGCAGAGACGACGTCCTTTCACTTGCCACGATCCTTGCATATCTCCTTCGCTTCTTTCATTCTCATTAAACCATTCATACAAGTTCGTCGGTTTAGAGTACTCTTGACCTGGCCCTTGTTTAAAATGTCCTGGATTTGGTCCAGGGACGTTCGCCTTGGTCTTCCCCTTCCAACTTTCGCATTCACTCTGGACTCATAAATCCTTTTTGTCAATCTCCTTTCATTCATTCTCTCTACATGCCCAAACCATCTAAGCATACCTTTCTCAATTTTAGTCACTACGTCTTATTTTGTACCACAACGTTCTCTTATCACACTATTTCTTACTCTGTCACTCAGTTTTACTCCACTCATACCTCTCAACGCTCTCATCTCTATCGCATTTATTTTACTTATGAGATTCTTCTGCCATACCCAACTTTCAATACCATACATAAGTGTTGGCACCAACACTCCTGCATACACTACCAGTCTGACCCTTTGAGACATCATCTGGCTATTCAAAAAGGCATATACTCACCATAAAAATTTATCTTAGTAAATATTTCTGTTTAATTTTATATTGATATGTAGGAAACATAAATATTAATATGTAATAATAGCCTCACTTAAAACAAATTCTCTTTTATATTTATAAAAATAAAGTAATATTATAAAGCGTAACGTTTTTACACAAAAACTACTAGACCGATTTCAACTTTTATCGGAAACGCTTGGGAAACTATGAATGATAGAACAAAAAAATGTTCTACAGTATTATAGAATGTATTAACATCTATAAAAAAGTCCGTGATACCATATGACCAACTACTGTAGTTATGCCACTATAACTACTTGTTTGCATTTTAAATTTTAATAAATTCGCCGACAAATCAAACCATAGTATTTAAACCTCTGTTTTAATATTTATCCTATTATTAATAATATTTTATTAAAGACCGTTTTAATACCTGTAAAATACTCTTTTAAATTATTAAAATCGGACATTCCATTTAAAAGATATATCGAATTTTAAAATGTAAATCTCAAGAAAATTGTAGCGACTTCTACAACTGGACCTAAGACTGGTGATAGTTAAATTTGCTAATGTTGGACATTCTATGTTACACGTACACGATGTTACCGATTAAAAAATGTATTAGTTAGATATCTATTCGTTGTAAAGTAATTGATTGTATGATAAATGTAAATATGTATCTATAAATCTGAAAGGAATTAATTAAAAACTACGTGAAATATAACTTTTATGTTAACGAAAATAAATCCGTATAGTCCGACTTAGTAGATTTTCCACTGCCCCGAGATCGGTGACACCGCAGGGCATTGCTAGTTAAGTTAAAATAAATAAAATAGATTTGCAAACGAATAAAATATTTTATAAATACCTTTTCGTAGATATTAATACGTTCTATAACATTGTAGAACAGTTTTTTGTTCTATTATATTTTCTTAATAGTTTACCCAGCGTCGCGTTGACAGATTTTTTGTGACCAATTTTTTCACACCTTGGATTGTATTTATGCATTTTTATTAAGGATATCTATATATTTCGAGAAAATAATGTCGCCTAAGTCGCTCACTGAAAATGCAGCTTTCTAATAGTGAAATTTTTTTTTGAAATCGTTTCAGTAGTTTTTGTGTGAAAACGTTACAAACATACACACATTTAAAACACGGATGTTTCCTCTGTGTAATAATAGTTTATATAATAAAACATACGTATATATGGTCTAGTGGTTAGCATGTTCGACTACAGTCATGAGGTCCCGGGTTCGAGTCCCGGGTCGGGCCAATTCAAAAATCAACATTGAGTTTTCTATTAAGATTTTCTCAATATTTGCCCGAAGTTGAGAAGTTAGCGGTGTGACACATTGGACTATGAGAGTGAAGGAATAGAGAGTGCACACTTGTGTACTATGCCTGCCAGTCCGCAGTGGAGCAGCGTGGTGGGTCTATGCTCTAAAAACCCTCTCTCATGCGAGTGAGGAGGCCTGTGCCCAGCAGTGGGACGTTGCCCAGCAATGGGCTGCTACTTACGTGTATATACAAATTTTTGGGCCATTTAGTTTGCCTGTCTTAATAACAATGGTTACTTAACTCTTAACTGGTAAATTAACTCTTTCGGGATTAGCGCCAGTACTTGGTGAGATCACAGTCAAGTGATAAGCTGTCAACAATTAAAAAAGAAATATATATATATGCCTTGAAACCGGAAGAAAATCAGGCCAAAGCCTTTTTGAGTGTTCAAGCAATCGAATAAAACATTAAGATATCGTTGAGGCTGGAGGGTTAGACGGTCGTTAATCAAAGAGGGACGACGACTCGACGTCAGGTATCGATCTATGTTTCCCCTTTGCTTCTAATTTGCAAGTGGCATCCGATTACTGCAGGCTACACCCGCGATACAGTTACGACTAATTATATAACACAGTACTCTGGAGAGACGTGATGAATCAATAGTGAGACGAGGGATTTGTGTTTAGGATTACTGGTTCAAGTTGCTGTCTAATATACATCAATGGTTTTTGTTGAAGGACTCATCAAAAACCGTGGGTATAGATGTATATTCTGGGAGCAATTTTGTAATATGTATAGCTAACCAAACCGCAGTTAAACAGCGTGATGGGTCTATGCTTTAAAAACCATCTTTTGTATAATGGTTAAGCCTGGGCCCATTGGTTAACCCTCAACCTGATGCCCAATGAAAAGATCACGGGTTCAATGTAAGATCTTCTTTAATATCCAACAATGTATTTTTTCTAAAAGAATCATCAAACGTCCTGGGAAAGCCTGTATATCCTGGGAGCAATTCTGGAATATATATAGTTTATCCAACCGCAGTGAAACAGCGTGACTTTAAAAACCCTGTCTTCAATGAATGATTATTGACTTGGGCCCATTGGTTGAACGTCACCCTGGTGACTCATTGAAGATATCACGGGTTTGTAGTAAGATTTTCTTCAACATCCATCAATGTGTTTTTCCTTTAGGAATCATCAAACATCATGGGTAATCTTGTATAAACTGGGAGTAATGTTGGTCTATGTTTTAAAAAACTTTTATTCTATGAATAATTAAGGCTGGACTCATTGGTTGGCTGCTATTTACTTTTGACTTCATAAAATATAAAAATAATATTTCATAAATCCTCTTTTCTAAAATTTAAATTCAGGAACAAAATTTAATTAATAATTTCAATATTGACAATAAACACGTGGCATTTTTATGTACAATTCAGCGAATTATTTGTATTAATTTTCGACACTTTTAACATTTCAATGACATTTAAATACATTAATATTTTAAGGTGCCTTCCATTTTCTCCCCCTTTAAATTTCGTAAATCTAAAGCCTTAGATTTGTATTAACATAAACAAGAATTTTAGTTATGATGAATGGCAATATTTTGATAGATGGGGAACAAGTGGAAGAGGTGAAAGAACTTGTGATCTAAATCTACAAAAGATGGAACAAGTGAAAGTGATATTGAAAGAAGAGTACATGCAGGGAGTATGGTAAATGGTGCTCTACACACCTTTATGAATTGCCAGATGGTGTCTCAAAGGGCCAGACTGGCTGTGTATGCTGTGATGTTGGTGCTGACACTTATGTATGGTAGTGAAAGTTGGGTATGGCAGAAGAATCACAAAAGTAAAATAAATGCGGTAGAGATGAGAGCGTTGAGAAGTATGAGTGACAAAGTAAGAAATAGTGTGATAAGAGAACGTTGTGGTATAAAAGAAGATGTAGTGAAAGGTATGCTTAGGTGGTTTGGGCATGTAGAGAGAATGAATGAAAGGAGATTGACAAAAAGGATTTATGAGTCAAGAGTGAATGCGAAAGTTGGAAGGGGAAGACCAAGGCGAACGTTCCTGGACCAAATCCAGGACATTTTAAAAAAGGGCCAGGTCAAGAGTACTCTAAACCGACGAACTTGTATGAAAGGTTTAATGAGAATGAAAGAAACGAAGGAGATATACAAGGATCGTGGCAAGTGGAAGGACGTTGTCTCTGCCTACCGCTATGGAAATGAGGCGTGATGCTATGTATGTAGAATTTTAGTTTACCTAAGTTAGTTTAGAAAAGAAGTTCACTTCTAACATGTGTACCTTGCATTTTTTAATATAGTTTTATTACCTAAAAAGGTTATTATACTAAAGCTTTAAACACAAATCGTATGATATTTCATATGTCGATATTAGAGTTACATTTTGTATTTTACAGACGCTTAACTTCAGGAATATGCTACTTTATGCATGATGAGAGCGTTACGAAAAGTGTGATTTATGCATATTTAAAATATTTGTTTTACTTTAATCGTGTGGTCTTAAGTACTCACGTGTTTTTGCGCAACATTTTCAAAATTAATTAATCTGTTCTAAACCTTATTCAGCGTTTTTCTATATCAAAATAATAAAATAATTACACCTTTTGAGTATTTTAATGTCTTCATAAGGTTAGGAATTAACATAAATGAAAAAAAAACGTCGTGAAAATTGAGACCAAAGCCAGCCAGAGTTTATAAATTTTGCTCGATGTAACACATAAATTATTTAGGTATTTTATTCGAAAATTTTATACGACCCTCAAGCTCGTATAAATTATAAATCTTCCAAAAACCTTTTGTAAGTTACGCAGTATCGTAGCCCGAGGCAATTCAGTTCCATTGTTCGGTTCTTAGTATTATTGGCTGGGGATTCGAGTTTATCTGCTGTGTCCTTTACTTGTTTAATCGAAATGGGAAATAACAGTTTGTAACTTACTTTTAGTTCTTAAAACTATGCGGGTAGAGTTTAAATTACATGGTCTGATTGGGATATAAAATTGAAGCTACCAAGAGTTGATTGTGTTGGAACTGTCTACGAATTGTTTTGAAGTCAACACTTTTTAATCCGGATGACTCGTAAAAAGTATATTGTGCTAAACTGCTGTAGCTTTTAAATAGGCAAGGTTTTTTTCAATTGCTGCTATTAGGTGATAATCTCTTTATATATTGACGGATACGTATAAAGAGTTAAGTGAAGACTTTTGATTTTGCCTAGAAAGCCAGTCGTCTCCTTATACGTAGGGCCTTCTATTTGCATGTTACTGTTATTCAATAATCGTAAGCTTCTTCGGAGAATGTTTATTATAATTGATAAATTATTAAAAAGAAGTATTCTCTTATTAATAAATAACAATCGTTACTAATATTCTAAATGCGAAAGTAGCTCTACTTGTCTGAGAAAGGAGATAAGCTACTTTTTAACGTAGACTCTCACTAAGAACGAGATCCAGATCATCTGTTAGATCTCCAACAATATTTTACATTCGTCACAATTTTATTATTTTCCGTTATTTCAACGGAATCAAGAACTATGCGGGTAACACCGCGGGGAACGGCTAGTATTTTATAATATCCACGATAAACATCCGTTAAAAAAAATTTAGCCTATAAAGACAAATTTTACACTGATAAAACATGTATATATTTTCAATCATTCATAAAATATATTTTACTCATCGACTTCACGCAGATGTGCATGAAGAGGAAAGGAGGTGCCGTAGGGCGGCATAATCGCCTCTGATAGCCAAATGGATGGAGCAGCTCAGTCAGCCGAAAACAGGCCACGAAACCATATTGGCAATTCGGCCCGTAATAGAAGAATAGTTTCGCAGATCACGTGGTGCAGTGAGCTTCCACCTGGCACAGGTTGTGTTCAGTTGTACACAGTGGCTAGGTGTAAGTCTGCTGAGGAGCGCCACGAGCGTGGCTGCAATGATACGGCCCAACACGAGTGGCGCGGTCGTGAAGGTGAACCTCTTGCTCGCCACCGTCATTACAATGATGGTGAGTAGCGAGAGAGCATTGTGTGCTTCGCTCTCCTTCTGCGAGGATGTCATAACAATTAAGGAGATGGCTAAACGGTTCGCAGAAGAAGGCCGGGAAAGAGGCACACGATCGCCGTCTCCCTCCTTAGTGGTGACCTTTGGGTAACGGATACGGGTTCCGTTGCCCAACAAGGAAAGGTCCCGTGAGATGGTTGAAGGTTTGCCATGTGCGCTAGGTAAGCCACCTTCAGTGTAAGTTTTTGGTCATTTAGACCGGGTTGGGCCTAAACGGACACATCGACGGCTGTGTTGCGAATGTCTATCAAACGTGTTCTTGTGATCCCGTCTCCGAGTGATGTGGCAGTGCCGCTGGGTTTTAGCCGGTGTTACTCCGGTATAACCTGGAACGTCTTCCCAAGTATTTAAGCTATCCACGAGGATTTCCCAAGGTAAAAAAAAATCAAAGGTTTAATGCACGTTCCGTCGTTCAGGAATTAAATAAACTTTCAAAGAATACTTTTGTTTTTATTTGTTTTATTCATTACACATTGACAACGAATAATTTCTGATCGCAAATATAATATCAGGCCTTTGGCGGTAATTATTTTTGGTCCGGTTACGTTTTGGCCAAATTTTTTAATAAAGTTGAAACGTTCTGCAATGATAATTCAGCTTTTTTATTTATTGATTCTGAATCAGTACGAAGTTTGCCGGTTCAGCTAATAGATGATATATTTCACAGAATTTATTTTAGATTTTAGGTGTCGCAGTATGAAAATATATCAGGCAGCTTTACATAATCAAGGGCCGTGTTGCACCGGATATTAAAGGATTCTGTAGATGATATAACACCGAATCAGGATGTTTAGGTTGTTTACGACGGTGAAATATCAGCATTAATCCCAGCTTCATAAAGGTAGGTATCAAAGTGGGTTATAAAAGCGGTAGCATATGACAATATATTTTCATTCCCTTTTACAGTCATTTTTTTACAGTTTAAGGAAAATATCTTTAAAATATCTTATTAACGACCTCACTGACGTGGTGCGGAGGCTCGGGTTTGATTTCCGGCATGCAGATTTTGAGAATTAAAGAAGTAGAGATATATTATATGTCAAAAATGAATAACATATTCTAAAATGGCGTTTTTTTTCACTCGTCCCTTTTTTATTGTTGACAGATTAGCGCTTGAGTGTGATCAGATCTGATGGTAAGCGATGATACAGTCTATAATGGAAGTGTGCTGACCTGATAACCCTTCGATTGTCCTTAAGACAAAACTTTTGGTAGTAGATTTCCCGTGTTGAAATATAACTTTACTTACTGTTGTAACAAAATATGCGTAGAGATAACACCAGACAATAGAAAAACAAAAAAGAAATAAGTTACAAAGTGACCGTTACTAACGGTGCGTATGTGGCGTTGAATGTCGTTAAAGTTTTTTTGTAGTATTTTTTAAACAGTGAGTGTTTATTAGTGATTATTTGATTATATACGTGATGTGAATAACAATGCTAATCCTTGAGGTAAGTCTTAATTTTTAATATATGAGCCTATAAATACAAGACGTACTTTCACCATCACAAACTGTAGAGCAACATAACGCTACACCAGTCTTTATTTAATAAATAGAAGATAACATTTTATAGTTTAACTACAAACGTAAAAAACATAACATTTGATAGTATTCAATTTACCATGGGGCAATCGACGCAAAAGCGTCTGTGCGGATTGGGGTAAAAGCGCGGGCAAATTACGTGGGCCAATAAAAAACGGGATTGGACAAGCGACCGGATAAAAGACAGAATTTCTACACAGAATTTCGGGTCGTGTTTTGTTATAAAGGTTATTTTTTTGTTGCTGATAAGTTAAGTCTTGGCTATGCTCACACCTGATGGCAAGTAATGATACAGTCTAAGATGGATTCGTGCCAACTTGATAAGAGGTAAATTACCTCCTATGATTTCTACAAAGTATCGTATTGGAACACACTTCCCTTTGCTTGGCGGTACGATTTTGCTAGTACTTTACTTATAACGTTATGCTAATTATTGATATTATCTTAGATTGACTTTTATTGCTATTGTTGGTATTTATTGACTCATCAAGATATCTCTGGAACCATGAGGTGTAGGGACTTGAAATTTGATAGGAATATTCCTTGTATCGAGTAGAGGACAGCTAAGAACGAGTTTTACCCAAATCAAGAAGGGTTGTGGAGGTTAAATAAAAAAATTCAAATATTTACATTAAAAAGAAATTCAAATTTACAAACTGTACCTTTTATGGTACGTAAAACTTATCAGAATTTTTTTTTTGACATAGTGGAATCTATCAAAACTAAATTTAAGGAAATTCCACTCTCAAAGGGCAGAATTTCTTTGTAATACAATTAGCCTTAATTAATGAAAATGCTACCAAAAAAACAAGCAGACGAAGTCGCGGGTTCAGCTAGTACAATAATAAATGGAACCTTAAATACATTTATAATTAGGTATTGAAAAAACATGCAACACAAAGAAAACGTTAACAATCTGATGATGTCACAAATAATTAATAATTAGCAATATTAGTAGTAAGTAGCTTGTTCGTAAATTCTTAATTTGAACCCGCTTTATTTTTACTTAGTGTAGTATTTTATGTTTTTAATAAAGATTGAGAATTTATTAACTAGTTTCTGACGACGAACTAGAGTTTATAGGAATAGTTGTAGCGTGAGAGTCGGATGCTTTCGCGCGTGGGATTGCAATTAAGAGCAAGTTCGATAGCTGAGTGAGTTCATGTTAAAGTGAACTGAGTCCTTCTGAATTATTTATGTAATTCCTATTGCTTATATTCGAAGATCCTTAACGAAACCGTGAATCTAAAAATAGTACACATTTTCTTTTCTGTATGCCTCATTCATTAGTTTTTAAGGAGCTTTTAAGTCGTCGTCGTCGTCGTCGCTTCAACCGATGGACATCCACTGCTGGACATAGGTCTCACGTAATGACCGCCACAAGGCCCGATCTTGCGCCGCCTGGCTCCAACGGCTACCGGCGACCCTCTTTATATCATCGGTCCACCTTGTGGGGGGTCTGCCTACACTGCGCCGTCCGGTGCGGGGTCGCCACTCCAGCACTTTCGGTCCCCAACGTCCATCGGTCCTTCGGACTATGTGCCCCGCCCATTGCCACTTCAGGTTCGCGATTCGTAGGGCTATGTCGGTGACTTTGGTTCTACTACGGATCTCTTCATTTCGAATTCGATCACGTAGAGAAACTCCGAGCATAGCCCTCTCCATCGCACGCTGAGTGACTCTGAGCTTCCGCATGAGGCCCATAGTCAGCGACCACGTCTCAGAACCGTAAGTCATCACTGGCAACACGCACTGTTCGAATACTTTGGTCTTCAGGCAGCTTTTTTGTACAATATACTTTTATACACATAATTCTTTTATGCGAGTGTGTCTCTTAACTCCTAAACATCTGGACCGATTTTGTTGAAGTTTTTTTTGTGTCTTCAGGTGCATTCGAGAATAGCTGAGATTAGGAATTCGATCTTATAAATAACGAATTTACGCATATCTCCATGCGGATGACACCTCCAGGAATAGCTAATATATGTGTATTTCATGATTGCAAAATCCATAGCTCTTATAAAACGAATATATTATCTAATTAATTATTTAGCATCTAATTAATTAAGTGTGTAGCATAGACAGTCTACGTGATTGAAACACAAGTTAGCTGAATTAATTAACATAATTGTCTTAATATTATCTTGTGCTACTTTTTAAAATTTTGTTTGTTATTGTGGAAGATGTCTACTTCAGCGTTAAATTAAATTACATGCAAATATTCCGAAAAAATCTATGAAAGAAACACTGCAATCAGTTTTTATTTGCCTCTACATAATTTTAAGAAATATGTTATTTTACGAATGGTTGGTATATTATAATGTTGAACATTACTTAAGCGATAAAGATGTTTGAACTTGATTCCAGTTTCTCACAGAAGCAATATATTACACGTTGAAATACACAAGAACTATATTAAAAGGAGCAACTGTTGAGTTTCCTGCCGGTTTCTTCTCAGCGGAATCAATTTTCCGAAACGGTGGTAGATGTGTTACCAATGGACTTATTGATATCAAAAGTACTTTTTAAGCCTACTTGAATAAAGAATATTTTATTTACTGACTGAGTGTCTGAGTGACTGATTTAAATAAATACCAAACAGATACTTATACATACTTACAGTACGTATCTCGCGTAACGCCTAATGTAACACGAAAATTTTTTCTTAGTATACCATTTCAAAATTTTTTACGGTTAGAAAGCTGTATTTACACTGTGCGACATTGCTATATTACTTTCTTAAATAAAATAGGGATCACTAATAAAAATTCAATAATGTAAATCATGGTGTGAAAAAATTGGTCACATAAAATCTGTCATCATGTGCGCTGGAGCAACTATTGATGATAGAACAATAAAATGTTGTACAATATTATAGAACGTATTCAAATCCATAAAAAAGTCCAGGATTCCATATGTCTAACTATTATAGTTATGCCACTATAACTACTTTTTGACGTTTTAAAAGTTAATAAAAGTGCCGACAATAATCAAACCATATTATTCATACCTCTGTATTATTCTTTATTCTATTAAGTAATATTCTATTAAAATTCATTTTATTACCTGTAAAATACTTTTTTAATTATTAAAATCGGACTTTCCATTTCAACGATATGACGAATTGAAAAAATGTCAATCTAAAGAAAATTGAAGCGACACCTTATAACTGGACTTGCGACTGGTGAGGTAGCTGATATTCCAAAGATACCAATGATCAAGGTAAAAATTACTGGAACGGTTTCAAAACTTATTTCATTACCTCCTTAAAAGTATTTTTAAATATGCTAATGTCCGATATTCTACGTAGGTGATGTTACGAATTTAAATATGTTTTAGATAAATACATATTCGTTTTAAAATAAAATCTGTATAATGATTAGATTAGTATGGTGCAAATTTTACTTTATTTACAAATGAAATCATGATATAGTTTAAAATATATAACCTTTATAATGAAATTATATTATACAGAACGAAGGTCTTTTAATAACAACTGTTAAAAAGGCCAGTGTCCGCCAGCGAACTAAATAGACTTTATTTCAGTCATTTTTTTCTATTGCCCTAGGGAATCTTAAGAAACCTTTCCCATAACGAGCTCTTGAATCATTTTCCTAAGAAAACATTGTTAGATATTTCAATGTTAGTTTTCATAAAGTAACTTGCAGTAATAATTAAACGGGTTAATTTAATTTAGAGTACTTTATAACTCTTGGCTGAAACACAGAAATTGTTTACACCTGTATTCGTTATAGAGTTCAAAACCATCCAACCGATGAAATCCAAATACATTAATAATTATCTGCATTGGTCCCATAATTACATTTTTATTTTCAACACTACTAGTAGGGTTAATCCCTAACTGTTATATTGCAGGAATTCTGCACATCATACATCATTATAAAATTATCATTAAATAAAAACAAAGATAATTTTCGTTATGTTTATAGTTTGAATGAATATATACGTGTATGTGTGCGTGCGTTTGTACGTGTGTGTGTGTGTGTGTTTTATATACTTCTCTAAGAAAACTATAGCTTTAAGAAGATTATTAACGTAGTATAAATATATATAATAAAGTATATATCCGACATATGTATATATATATATATATATATATATGTACATATGTCGGAAGGCAGGTGTCTGTGGAACGCTGGCGTCATCTATCGGCGTGGGACAGAATCAATGGTGGCAGCCCGGCGATAGTGTCTCGGCAGTTGTCGTGTTGTGCTCGACCGGAGCGGTCTACTGCATGAACTGTCGCGTTTCTAGCTGTTATTGTTAATAAGTTTGTGTAAATTGATATCGGGAACATTAAGTGATTGAACAATATAATCCAAGTTAATTAATAAAGTGTTTAATTGCACCAACATTACCCACATTTATGGATCCCATAAATGACGATGTCGGCAGAGAATCCTACGCTCCTATGCTTTAAGCGTCCTTCTCTCTTAGTCTCCTTTTCTCTTATTATATATATATATATATGTCGGAGGGCAGATATCTGTGGAACGCTGGCGCCATCTATCGGCGTCGACAGAGTCAATGGTGGCAGTCCGGCGGGAGTCACTCGACAGTTGTCGAGTAGCGCTCGATCGGAACAGTCAACTGTTGAAACTGTCGCGTTCCTAGCTATTAGTGTTAATGAGTTTGTGTAAATTGATATCGGGAACATTAAGTGATTGAACATTATAAACCGAGTTAATTAATACAGTGTTTGATTGCACCAACAATACCCATGAACGCCCACAGAATAAGAAATTAAATAATGGATCTAATTAATAACGATGTCGGCGGAGAACCCTACGCCCCTGTGTTTTATGTTTCTCCGTTCTCTCTTATTCTCCGACATATATATATATATATATATATATATATGTCGGAGAATAAGAGAGAACGGAGAAACATAAAACACAGGGGCGTAGGGTTCTCCGCCGACATCGTTATTAATTAGATCCATTATTTAATTTCTTATTCTGTGGGCGTTCATGGGTATTGTTGGTGCAATCAAACACTGTATTAATTAACTCGGTTTATAATGTTCAATCACTTAATGTTCCCGATATCAATTTACACAAACTCATTAACACTAATAGCTAGGAACGCGACAGTTTCAATAGTCGACCACTCCGGCCGACTGCCGCTCGAGAACTGCCGAGAGGCGGGCCGGACAGCCACTTATTGACTCTGCCCCCACGCCGATACAAAGATGGCGCCAGCGTTCCACAGACTATTACACACGGACCAGCGATCCACAGACTCTTGCACTCCGACATATATATAATTATGTCGGAGAATAAGAGATAGAAGAAAGCATAAAATGTAGGACTCTCCACTGACATCGTTATTAATGGCATCCATAATTCAATTTCCATACTGTGGGCGCTGGTGGGTAATTTGGTGCAACCAAACACTTTACTAATTAACTCAGATTATAATGTTCAATCACTTAATGTTCCCGATATCAGTTTACACAAACTCTTTAGTAATAATAGCAACGCGACACTTTCGAGAGTCAACCGCTCTGGCGGACCGTCACCCGAGAACTGGAGAGACGCGCACCGGATTGTCACTGCCCTACGCTGATAGAAAGATGGCACCAGCGTTCCACAGACTATTGCACATCGACATATATTTGTAAATAGTGACTTTATAATTGAAAAGTTTTAGAATACTGGCAGTAAAAGTTATCATTTTAATGTGGCAAGTAGGTTTTTGGTTTCATCGTAGTTTAGTTAGTGAAGATTTGCTGACGATGTTTTTGCAGTCAAGTCTATTCAAATGGTTTATAGAAACAGATATATTTCATAAAGTTGTATAAATGAGGCCGCTGGGAAATACTTTTACGCACCCCTACCACGAGAGCAGGGAGTATGGGACTCGCTAGCTTAGCTATAATACTAAAACTCAGCGACACCTGCATCAACCTGAAAGGCTCCCTTACGCATTCGCTCTGACACTTCCGGTTGCAACTGGCGGCAAAGACTGGTTTAAGGAGGAGGCAAAAGGCGTTCAAAACGACGCTTTCGACGGGGCATCAGCAGCACTTTCCCTTTCTCTCTCCATTACCTTCTTCAACGAGATGACACCCTCACAAAAAGAGGCAACTGCATTCCATCCTACCTCACTGCCAAGCATTGAGTCGATTATACTTGGCAATGAGAGATCCTCTCTAATAAGCAGCAGAGGATGACGTTGCGGTTTCCATGCCGGAAATTATACCATAGTGTGATCCGTCATATCGACGGACGCACCATCTGGTGGAAGTACTTGAGGCCCTAGAAAAAGGTAGAATTTTTGTATAAAGGATGTGTTTAAAATCTGTGTCCATATCGCAATATTATGCTTTAACAATTTGACTATTTTGTTTATTTTAAAGAGATGTTGCTTCACCGTATTATTTTAGTATTGGTGATAAAATAAACAGCTTTCTTACTGTGAGAACTTTGCAATCTTGATATAACTAGTTCGTTAGATAGAGAAGAGATTCATTAGGATTTAGTTTAAATATAAGCCTTATTGGTTTAATGAAAAGCTTGTTTAGGTATACCCATGAGCTAATGGAATCGAGTCCCGGGTCAGACGAATTTTTGTTAAGAACAGTTGGCGGTGTGCTCCACCACCGCACCTCGTAGAACACGTAAAGCCGTCAGTCTTGGACCAGATCTCTATCCAATCGTGTTACCGTCACTTTGGACTATGAGAGTGAAGGAATAGAGAGTGCACTTGTGTCTGCCAACCTGCAGTGGAGCAGCCTGTTGGGTCTATGCTCTTAAAATCCTCTCTCCTGTAGATGCCTATGCCCAGCAATGAGATGTTAATGTTATGCTTCTTAACAATCTTTTATTTAATTTTTAATCGAAAGATGATTTCTTTTTATCTTATTACAAGATTAACTAAAAATATTTGTGAAAAATTTGAAATTTAGCAACCGGATATCTTGATGTCCACACAAACAACAGTTAGTATTATTTAATGATATATCATTAATGTCAAAGCTTTTTATAAGGTGAAATGTTAAATATTTGATCTGTTCCGAAGAGAAAATATTGCTTTGATATCTATTCAAGCATTAAAATAAAGGCAAGCTACCTTATCGTGCCACTCGTGAATCTAGTCTGTTTTATTACATTGATCTCGGCTATTCGTTTCAATATTTATACGAGATATCGAGACGAATAGCTGAAGCGAAAGCTTTTATCCAGATGGTAAATGTAGCAGTGTCACTTAATTTATTTCATTAAATTTATTTGTATTACGAAGACAATGAAAAGAGTAACTTGTAAAGACTCGTTATGTATTTAAGAATTTTATTTTATTTATATAAAATGAACTGCCTCATTGGTCTAATGGTCAGCATGTTCGACTA
Organism: Elymnias hypermnestra; assembly: GCA_015832385.1. Taxonomy (NCBI): domain Eukaryota; kingdom Metazoa; phylum Arthropoda; class Insecta; order Lepidoptera; family Nymphalidae; genus Elymnias; species Elymnias hypermnestra. The sequence continues at coordinate 1,379,834 of JACTOM010000049.1, read as the reverse complement.
CAGACATGAGGTCCTGGGCTCGAGTCCCGGGTCGGGCAAATTCAGAAATCAATATTGAGTTTTCTATTCAGATTTTCTCAATATTTGCCCAAAGTTGAGAAGTTGGCGGCTTGATCCACTCCTGTGCTTCGGGGCGCACGTTAAGCCGTCGGTCCTGCGCCTGACCTCTCTCCGGTCGTGTTGGATTCCCGTCACGTCGGATTATGAGAGTGAAAGAATAGAGAGTGCAGTTATGTACTATCCCTGCCAATCCGCAGTGGAGCAGCGTAGTGAGTCTATGCTCTAAAAATCCTCGCTCCTCGGAGTGAGGAGGCCTGTGCCAGCAGTGGGACGTTAATGGGCTGCTACTTACTTTACTTACTTTTATGGAAAATATCAACATTTCTGTCGGCACCGATACTGTCATTCTTTCTGATGTAATAATGTTGTTGTTGATTTTAATGCCTTTTGCAGTCGTGTATACTGTGTAATTTCCTCGTATAATATGGTCATCCATCTTGGCGCAAGTAATCTTATAGTTCTTTCCTAAGCATATAATGTCGTCGTCTATCCTAACGCGTGTAATGACTTCGTTCATCATTACGCTTATAATATAGTTATCTGTTTTGGCGCATGTAATCTTATAATCCTTTCTGATTCAAACTATGTTGTTGTTGATCTTAATGCCTTTCTAAGTCGTGTATAATGTGTAATTTCCTCGTATAATATTGTCATCCATCTTGGCGCAAGTGATGTTATAGTTCTTTCCCAAGCATATAATGTCGTCTTCTATCCTGACGCGTGTAATGATTTCGTTCATCATTACGCATATAATATAGTTATCGGTCTTAACGCATGCAATCTTATGATCTTTTCTGATGCAAATAATGTTGTTGTTGATCTTAAAGCTTTTTTAAATCGTGTATAATTTGTAATTTCCTAGTATAATATTATCATCCATCTTGACGCAAGTAATCTTATGGTTCTTTCCTAAGCATATAATGTTATCTTTTATTGACGCCTATTTTGGCGTCCTCTATCCTGACATGCGTTTTGTACTCGGTTATACTGACGCATATAATAATCTCGTCCATCATTATGCCTGTAATATTGTCATATACCTTCGCACATATAATGTTGTCATCCCCTCTGACGCATACAATGTCATCGTCTATTTTGACGCGTATTTCGGCATTGTCTTTACTAACTCGTGTAATATCGTTGTCCACTATTACTCGATTAATATCATCATCCATCTTGGTATGTAATCTTGTCGTCCTTTCTGTCGAATATAATGTCATCGTCAATCCTTATTCTAGTCATATCATCTGTAAGCGACGCGAAATTATAGATCTTGCCTGTGAAAATTGATAATAAATTATCTGCATACGACGCAACATTCTATGTTTTGTATCTGTTTTCTGGGACCAATAAACGCTCGACACGACCGGGTTTGCGACGTCTCATGGGCGGGGCGCTGTTGGAATCCTTTGTAAACGCTCTCTGCTGCAACGGCTCTCGAAGCGTACGCATCGTTACCAAGATTCTTCGAGAACCGTCAATCCAACCGATCCCTGCACAGAGGCGACGCATTCCCCGCTTTTTCGAGCACTATCATCTGCGTTGTTTTATTCTGCCGAACCCCTACATCGTGGTCTTCGAACCGGATCCAAGGTTTGTTCCGAACTCCACCGCCAAGAATGGTGAACACACGGAGCACTGTGAGGAAGCAGGAGCTGAAGGAGGAAGAACAGAACCGCGCGTCTACATCGGGTATCCAGAACGCGCCGATGAAAGCGAAAAAGCAAGCACAGCAAAGACTTTTCGAGCAAACGGAAGCTATAACGGCACGTGGCTCAAAATCCAGCGACGTCATAGCACCAGGTGGGTCCATTAAAGCGCATGGAAGTATATCGAACAAGTCAAGTACAGCGTCGGTAATAGCTAGGCGAAAGCGATTAGAATTAGAGGCAGCAGAAGCAAAAGCCCGTATTGAGAAGGAACTAATAGACAAAAGGCTTCAAGCTGATTTGGCGGCACTGGAGGAATACAGTTCACAATCGGAGGAGCATGAGGTACGTACACATGGTGAAGTTGAGAGTTGGCTTGAACGCAGCCAGCATGAACAGTTAGCGCAGCCCGACCAGCAAGATGGTTTACGTTTAGGCGAGCTGTGCCCGCCCGCCGCGACCAGCGGTGGCACTGATGGCACTGTTCAAATGTTGGCAAGCGCACTAAGGGATCTAGTCACTAGCTCTTTAAACAACGCACCTCATGCTAACATGTTTAGCCGTATCAGCATACCAAGCGACTTACCGGAATTTACGGGCGATCCTATGGAGTGGCTACAATTTAAGCTAGCCTACAATGAGTCCACGCAGATATATAACCTAAGTAGTCAAGAAAATATGTGGAGGCTACGCAAATGTCTTCGTGGACCAGCAAGAGAAGCAGTGATGGCGTTATTTATCAGCGCCACCTCACCTGACATAGTAATGTCTACACTGGAGCTTCAATTCGGTAATCCAGATATAATTATTTCAAGGATAATGTATGATATTAAGAAGCTTCCAGTCATGTCACAAGAGTATCACAAAGAAATCGTAAGTTTTTCTATTAAAATTAAAAACTTTGTCGCAGCAGTGTCAGCCATCGGTCAAGAAGAATACCTGAAAAGCATGGATATCATGTCGGCGGTGTTGTCTAAGTTACCAACGGTTTTACTCGCGAAGTGGACAGATTACAGTTATCCTCTCATTATGGACGGGTCACAAGCAAGACTGTGTATATTAGCCGACTTTTTAACCGAAGAAGCAATTAAAACAACAAAGACGGCGGTTAATATACATTGTACTCTGAATGACAACGGGCCTTACAAAAAATACGAATGCAACACGGATCATAATCACAAAGTTCTGCAAAGTGAAGTGAACGCGAATGTCAACAATTGTCGGTTTTGTCAGAAGTCAAAACATAACCTGCCGGACTGCAAATCATTTAAAAAAGCACTGCGCAAGGACCGGTGGCGTTATGTCAAGAGGTACGCTATATGCTACAAGTGTTTAATATCCCGACACGACAAGAACGCTTGCACGGCGCCTGAGTGTAATATAAATAGTTGTGGACAGCCGCATCATCCGTTGTTGCATTACGAAGGAAACACATCGCATAATGAGAGGACTACAATCACTTCCGAACCAAGGGAACGCGAAACAAAACACGTAACACATTTAAAAGAGAACGATCGTCAAATAATATTGAAAACTGTATCAATTCGCATTCACGGACCGCGAGGAACCGAGACAACATCCGCCTTGCTGGACGATGGATCGACTGCGACACTCATCAACGCCGAGCTAGCGGCGCGACTGGGAATACACGGACAAGAAAAGACTATGCGTGTGAGCGGCGCCTGGAACAATGCACTTGAATGCGACAGCGAGATAGTCGACTTGAACGTGTCAAACAGAGATGGACAGTTGTTTACGTTTAAAGCGAACACTGTAACCGGTTTAAACTTACCGGCGCAAGATTTGTCGGGTGTACAACTATCGAAATTTAATTACCTAACTCCCATTAAGGATGAAATTGAATTTGCATATCAAAAACCACTGATATTGATAGGACAGGACAATTTTAATTTATTGCTGCCGTTACAAGTGCTGCACGGTGAACCAGAGGAAGCGTATGCTACTTTGACTCCTCTCGGATGGTGCCTACATGGTAGCACGCGTGCAGCACGTACGGAAGAACTCCTGCTCCTCAATTTGAAAGAGTGCGAGTTAACAAGGAAAAGTCAACCCTATGAGAGGATAACACAAGACTCAATATTACCTACAGATGTCGAACACAATATTTCTGTGCGAAACAATTTTCGAGTGAACGGTATGGGATATGCACCGAGTGCACTAAATAACGCACCGAGCGGCGGCTATATCATGCCAGTTTTAAAAAAACTAAGCCCTCAACGGGGTGGGGCTTGGAAACATAGAATAAAAGTTACAAAAAAGAGGGTAATGACAAACCTGGAGACAGACGTGCCTGCGAAAACAGAGGCACTTAATTTTAATCTTTTCAGTTACGCTCCCACATTTGGATCACGTCGCAACTGGGGGCCCTGCCTGATCTGGCGGAGGCGAAGGAGGCGATGGTGGCAACGGTGCTTATCGTCGGACATCTACATGATGGGACGAGAAGTGCGCAAGAGGGGGCTGCTGAGGAGGACGGCGGACGCGTCGCTTGAGTTCCTGCAGGAATTGAGTGCTGAGCCCAGCCCTAGGGTGGGGAATGTAAGCGACGCGAAATTATAGATCTTGCCTGTGAAAATTGATAATAAATTATCTGCATACGACGCAACATTCCATGTTTTGTATCTGTTTTCTGGGACCAATAAACGCTCGACACGACCGGGTTTGCGACGTCTCATGGACGGGGCGCTGTTGGAATCCTTTGTAAACGCTCTCTGCTGCAACGGTTCTCGAAGCGTACACACCGTTACCAAGATTCTTCGAGAACCGTCAATCCAACCGATCCCTGCACAGAGGCGACGCATTCCCCGCTTTTTCGAGCACAATCATCTGCGTGGTTTTATTCTGCCGAACCCCTACATCATCGTCCATCCTGACTCGTTTATTGTTATAGTCTATTCTGACTTGTGTTACGTTATGTCTTACACTTTCTTTGTTAAGATAATTTTTTGGTTCTATATATTATTGCTTAAGTGTAAGAACTATTTTATTGTAGTAATTCGGTAGCCTAGATTATTGATGAGAGCATTCGTTTTTTTTAAATCGGGGCGGTAGTTTTTGTATTTAGCTGGTACAAATAATCTATCAATTTAAAGTCAATATTTGAATTGAATTTATACGTAGATTGATAATTTACTTATGAGTTTATCGAACTTGTTTGAAAGATCAACCGCTTCACGCACCAAAAGTTTTAAAGTTATTCTTATCATTAACATTGTGTCAGTTTTCAACATACAGGGCGGAGTAATCCAGAATTTACACGAGGATTTATCTTTAACCTAACCTAGACACAATTTTGCGAATCCTCCACGCAAATACCACGGTCTTATGTACGTTCCATATAACATACACAGAGAATACTTAATAAAGGTGTATTAATTTTCACAATGTAAAATGTTAGTAAATATATTTCTTTAGATTGTATATGTACCAGGCATAGATAGAAATATAAATAATAACCTATCCACCTGACAAATGGGAAACATCGAAATTTGTTAAGTAAGATAAAAGTTACCGTTATACAAATCGTAGTAATGGTGAATCGATGGACGGAATAGGAAGAGAGGCGACGTGGCGATGCTTCACCACGGCTTACGTATATGTTGGAGAATAAGTGAGAGGTAGAGAGCATAAATCAAAGAGGCGTAGGGTTCCCCGCCGAAATCATCGTTAGTGGCCTCCATAATTCAATCTCTATACTGTGGGCTAGCCCCCTTGTCTAGTGGTTAGCATGTTCGACTACAGACATGAGGTCCTGGGTTTGAGTCTCAGGTCGGGCCAATTCAAAAATCAATATTGAGATTTCTATTAAGATTTTCTCAATATTTGCCCGAAATTGGGAAGTTGGCGGTGTGATTCACCCCTGTGCCTCGGAAGGCACGTTAAGCCGTCTGTCCTGCGCCTGACCTCTCCGGTCGTGTCGGATTCCCGTCACATCGGACTATGAGAGTGAAGGACTAGAGACTGCACTTGTGTAGTATGCCTGCCTTTGCTCTAAAAACCCTCGCTCCTCGGAGTGAGGAGGCCTGTGAACAGCAGTGGGACGTTAATGGGCTGCTACTTACTTACTGTGGGCTTTGGTGGGTAATGTTAGAGCAACCAACCACTTAATTAATTAACTCAGATTATAATGTCCAATCACTTAATGTTCCCGATAATAATTTACACAAATACAAATAATAATAGCAAGGAACGCCACAGTTTCAGCAGTCGACCACACCGGCGGGCCGTCAACCGAGAACTGGAGAGACGCGCGCCGGATTGTCACTATTGACTCTGCCCCACGCCGATAGACAGATGGGGCCAGCGTTCCACAGACTATTGCACTCTGACATGTATTCTAGTTTGTAAATCCTTTTGAATATGGGGAAACTATTACCTTACTATCCTTTTAGTTGACTCCTATTTCACTTGATGGTAAGTGATGATACAATTTAAGATGGAATTGTGTTAAATGATAAATGATAATTTACCTTAAATGGTTTCTATCCAAAACACTTTTGGGTGGTGAATATTTTTATTAAACATGATGATACAGTCTAAGATGGAAGTATACTAACCTGGTGATAGGTAATATCTCTTGTTTTGTAAATAGTATCTTACGGAAACGCAAGTTATTTTACTTGGGGCCACGTGCTAGCCACTAACGAAGCCTAATCATCAATTCAAACTTCGATAAATTAGAAAATACAAATGTCCCCTGTCGGGAATCAAATCTAGGATCTGCTAGCATAGCAAATACTTGCACCATTGAACCATCCGTTAAAATGTACCTAACATATACCGCAATTGTTCTAGTTAGATTTATTTAGCATAATAAAATAGTAAATCGTAGTTTTTACTTTGAATGACATTTAACTTTCATGTGAAACGTTTGGAAAATGCTGTCTCTACTAGCGATTGCATAAATTTACTCTAAGCGCTTTAAAAATCTCCTAAAAGTTATTCAAACATTCGCCTCGTTAGATCACGTGAAATTTTCACTATAAAACTTTAGTCACTGGCATGAATAAGTTAGTAAGTTCTAGTAGCTTTTTTAGAATTACAGCGTCATAAAATTATCTATATTTTTATATTAGCTGATCCGTGCTATTTTGTCGTATAAATGACGATATTTCCATCCAATATACTTTTTTCGGATTATAAAGTAACCTATATATATATCCTTTCTCAGACTATGGACTATCTATGTATCAAATTTAATTTGAATTAGTTCTGTATCTTTAGCGTGAAAACGCAACAGACAGTGCTATTTTCGCATTTATAATATTAGTAAGTACGAGTATTAAAATGAAATTCACAATAATAGTCTGAAACAGAGCGCTATTAGATAAGATCGCCTGTTGTACTTTTTTTTCTATTTATTTAAGTTTATTATAACGTATTATTTTAAAGGTGCAATAAAGTGTGTAGATATAGATATATAAATAAATAAACCTCTCCTATTTTTGGAAAAATAATACGTGAAATAGAAAATTGTGAAATAAAAACTTTATTGTCTCCATTTTCAACTAATATATGAGATTGTAAGACAAATCTTGTGTATAATTCTCGCTTATAAATCTCGATCCCCATAAAACTATCGATCGACGATCAGAGATGCTACTTCATTCAATGTTTTTAAAAACCTCGTCAAGGTTCACTACCTTTCCCTGTGCACTTAAACGACGACTATATTTATATATATTAGTTTATTATAATATGTATTTTTGGGTTCGTATCTAAATATATATTTATCAGTATGTATCTGTTTATGTACGCATATATTTTTTGTATGTATCTATGAACTACACCTTTTATACACCACCTACCCTTTTCCGTAATAAAACTGTCTAACCCTAAGGTTGCCTGGCAGAAATCGCTACTTAACTAAAACGAAAGTTATGGTATCTATTGTAAGTATTGTTTATGGAGTACAATAAAGTGTATTCTCTCTCTCTCTCTCTCTCAATATGATCGCATTTTTAGTAGCCGTCTACGTTACTAAAGAAGTATGCCAAATTTCAATTCCCACAGTTTTGAAGCTTTCGTGATAACTGAGTAAGTGATATATAGAAGTCCTTTACTTTTGATTAATGCTGTATTAATTATACAATAAAATATTTATGTTATTCTATACAATGCCCGTTACCAGTTTGCAAATATTCTATCAAAATCTGTGCATCCGTCTTAAAATTAGCAGAACATATGAATTTCCCGATCTCGTTGAAAGTGCTTTTATTATAACAGCTGTTACAGAGATAAGTGGAGAAAAATAGGCAAACTAAAACTTTAGTACTAAGTTTTTGTGTTAAGCTTAATAGCAGCAACATTTTCTCGATTTTTAATAAATCTTATTTGTTAAAAAGATATGACAGGCAGACAGAGATAGTTTCGCATTTATATTTGAATTCTAGATACACTATTTCTTTTAAAAGAATGATTCAATATAAATGATATTTCCAAACTGTGATTTGAACAGTAAGGTTTCAGCGTCGATCCCTCTTTAAAATATTATATAAGCCACATATATTTCGAACAGCGTACCTCCATTACTGTAAAGACCTAACTTTAGCCGAGGGACCATTTAAAGTTATTTCAGTTTTTAAGCTACGTCGTAACAAAGAAAGCTCTTGGTAGCATTCACGCAAACCATAATTCACTTGCAATTCTTTCTTTTTAGGGAAGCAGGTTAAATTAAAGAACGTACTTGTATTATTAATTTCAATTATTACTTGGAATCCTTAATATAAGGTATACATAAAAATACAAAGCGTATGAAATACAAGTTTAATGTTATTGTATTATTAAAACACCAAATCACATTAAGTAAGTGAGAAAAGTAAATAGCAGCTTATTAACGTCCCACAGCTGGGCAAAGGGCTTTTTTTTGTCGAGGGGGAATTCTTTATAAGATACCCGACCTTTTCGAAGGATAGATCGAGTTATGTGGTATTTTCAACTAAAACCCCCACGTTGGCCTACCTCTACGTATAATTGAGAATCCTGGCATCTCCGGGAAATTCGCCGGGGTCTCCGCCACAGTGTGCTTTTCAGGCTCCTCATATTAGGCGATACCTCTTTCTGGCAATAGGTGTTGCCACGGCAGATTAAGACCACATTAACCTGCAGGCTTTCGGGAGTCGTTTGAGTGCTAAGAAAAGGGCCACAGCCCCATTTGTGACCGCTCGCGACTCCAAGGTCCCACTATCAGGGATATGTCATTTCTGCGTTTTAACAGGTCGGCTTCGGTCTCTGCCGTCTCCGGGAAATGGTGGCTCTTTCCTGCTTTCGCTCAGCTCTCTCCTTCTTGATTATGACGGATTCACAGAAGAAGACCATTGCCATCCACGAAGCCTCCTTCGCCAGCATCTCCGCTAAAATAACTGGTAGGGAGAGGTCGTTCCCAATTTCCCTGGCCAAGTGATGACGTTCCGAGGTCCATGCAGGGCACTTTTCCAGGGTGTGCTGGGCGTCATCCTGTTCCCATCCGCAGTGGTGACATTGAGGTGTTTGCTCTCGTCCTATTTGATTGATCTCGTCCTATTGGGCAAAGGCCTACTCATTCATATGGGGGAGGGTTTTTAGAGTATACACTCACCACGGTGCTCCATTGCGGATTGGCAGGCATAGTACACAAGTGCACTCTCTGTTCCTTCACTCTCATAGTCCAATGTGACGGGAATCCAACGCGATCAGAGAGAGTTCAGGCGCAGTATCGATGGCTTACCGTGCTCTCTGAGGTACTGGGGGGGGATCACTCCGCCAACTTTCCAACTTCGGGCAAATATTGAGAAAATCATAATAGAAGCCTCAATATCAAATTTGAATTAAACCGACCCAGGACTCGAACCAAGGACCTCATGTCTGTAGTCGATCATGCTAACCACCAGACCAATGAGGCAGACATAGTTTTAACTATATTACAAATTACTTCACTATTGAAATTTATACAATCTAGCACTATTTCTCTTGAAACAACCGCACCATATAGTAGCAGGGGAAACCCTGTTCACATAATTTTTCTGCTCGTTAAAGTTATCTCGTATTGCATAACATTTCGCAACGTTGCACAACGTTTTAAGTATATTTAAGTTTTGCCACTATACAAGTCAATAACTTCCAACATTTTAGAGCTATCACCACCAATGTTGTCATCCAACTATCTATAGTCTAAGAATTGGCAATTATGATTTCAAAATACCCTCATTAGATTGTCGTCGAATGGAGAGATATCAGTTAAATATATTTAAGATAATAAAAACATATTACTTGTTTTTTACTTTCTGACTAATATAAACATTTTAAATGCTGTTTTTTATATATCATTTTCCTGAGTGAAATTCGTTATCAATACTTTTGTGTCTATCTTTTGTACTAATTACATTATATTGTTTACCAGTTTTGATATTAAATAGTACTTTACTATTATATAACGTATTAGGAGACCGCTCTTGAAAACGAAGACATGTTAGTACTGATGACACCTTTGATTATAGAACGGAAAAAATCGATCCTGTTTAAAAAGAATCATATGTTTAAAACGTTTTATTAGAATTATTTACGCTCCCTCGTGTTAGTACAGTTAAATGAAATGATCGTTTCATAAAAAATACATTGCTTTAATAAAATACACAGTTTTTAAACACACGGGTCAATGAACTATACAACGCGCGTCGCACTCGAGCGTTCGTTGATCAGTTCATTTTAGATTTTAATTTTGAGTTTCATTGCTTTTCTGCTCGTATGTTTCCTATTTTACTTTAAATGCGAAATTTAATGCTCTTCTAACTGGAGATTTCATGTAATATCGAAGCTTTTGAATGTTTATCATTATAGTACACTATGAACCGTTAAAAAACAGCATATCACGTTCCTAGGGAGAAAAATAAGGTAATCTTAGCTGTGATATTTTGAAAATCATGATACATATGCGTTGATAAACGATTTTTACCCACACCTGAGTTAATTTATAGTTCGAGCTCTACGAGTTAACTTTTCAATTTATAATTAAAAATTTAATTATGTTTTTGTGTTTAATACTGGCTTTAAAACTTCTATAAACAAGTCGTTGCTAGTAGAATGTAAGCGGGAGAAAACCAGCCACTTTGGACTGTCGCAGTAAGAAAAAACCTAATATAAATCTTTGTACAGAGAAATTTAAGAAAATATTCCAACGAATGCGTGGCGTGAGTTAGTGCAAAATAAATAACAAGCTGCTACTTGCACAAAATACGGATATGTCATATTAAAGCTATATTTTCTTGCAGTGTTTTCACGTGCATCCTTGTGATATGATGTTATAAAACTTTAGCTTTGAAGTCTTCCAACATAAATATATACGGAACTTTCCTTCTTGCTTTACCAAACTAAGCGGGATTTCATATTTCTATTTCAAAAACCTACAAAGTAGGTGCAATTATTTAACTATTGCCATAAATACATCCAATTATACTGAGTGTTATCTCGTGTAAGTAACTTCGCTCGCGTAAGATTATAAACTCAGGCAGTCTTTATGCTCTGACTGTAGGTATACCATATACATGGAGATATATTAAGATATGCAGATGCTTAGATGCTAAGATGGTTTGGACACGTAGAGAGTGTGAATGAAAGGATACTGACAAAAAGGATTTATGAGTCAAGAGTGAATGCGAAGGTTGGAAGGGGAAGATCAAGGCGAACGTTCTTGGACCAAATCTAAGACATTTTAAATAAGGGCCTGTTCAAAATTACTCTAAACCGAGCAACTTGTATGAAATGTTTAATGAGAATGAAAGAAGCGAAGGATTGTGGCAAGTGGAATGATGTGGTCTCCACCTACCCTGATAGGAATGAGGTGTGATATTACATATGTATGTATGCAGATGCGTAGAAGAAAACCTTTTTATTACGTTGGGAAATGATTTTGCCCAACCACATTCACCAACCAACTCACACGTTATCTGTGAAATACCAGGCTCAAGAAGAAAGGAGTTGAGGGAGGATGCGTTCGTAACGAAGGCTTTTCCCGCCAAGCCTCCTTCTTCAAATACAAATTCTAGATATCTTCTTAAAAAGAAGACTGGTCTTGGTTAAAAAGAAGACCGCCGAGCGAGCGCGATAGTGAGCCGATCCAACGCGGAGACGGAGACGGAGGGGTAGTCGTTGAATGCTCCAGCCTTCCCTCTAAGGGGTTGCGAGCGGTGAGAGAGAGGGTTTGCACCGTTGTTTAACACACAACCCCGAGACTTATGTAGCTTAAAGTGACCTTAAGCTACATTGTAGTAAAAAAGATCACGGGATGAGTAAGACATTGCATAAGGGTAACGCCAGATGAAAGTTTCTAGGAGAGCCTGTTGACGCCTTACATTTGCAGAGGAGGGCCGCTGAGGAGGTTTTAGTGGGTATAATCTAGGTCTTCTAAAGACACCCGGCCTTTTGGGGGAAAGGCCAGGTATCTTTAGAAATCCCCCCCCCCCCCCTGTAAAAAGGCCCTATAGATATTAGGCCTTATTTCTCTTGATCTGTCTGCTTCCATTGCCTCTTTGAACAAGATGACAGCCTCGCACAAGGCAGTATCAGCACTCCAATGCCGCCTAACTTGTCGGTGAGAGAACCCCGCCAGTATTTTTTAATGCTGACAGTTTAGTGTTTGACTGTAATCACACCTGATGGTTAGTGATACAGTGTAAGATTTAAAATGTAATTTTTTTGCTTAGCGGCATTATCTTCTGGCTCTAGCCATGGCTGCCTCCCATCAATCTAGACTCAGGCAAATTATAAACGCAGTTTCTTTAATTTGCTCAGCCGGAAACCGAACTTAAGGAATTTTCAAACCTTTAAAAGTGTTAGCTTTAAGATAATGAGACGAATATACATTTCAGGAAGAGGATTTCATTTGAACTCCCACTATGCCTTGGTGAACACGAGTGGAGGGGCACAAAGCACAACTCAAACAGAACCACGAACTTAACAAACACTGTATAATGTTTCCTATCTCATTTTCTCCCACGTTAAATCTTATGAATTTATGTACCTGTACTTTTTTACTGTCGCTTTTTTGTTTCATCGATTTCCAAATCACAATGATGCTAAGGAAGATTCATTTAAAAAAAATCCTTCAATCATCTTTATATTAAAGGCGTACATAAATACAATGTATATATTCACATTTGAAACTATTCCACATGATAAAGTAACTTAATCAAATTACGCATATTCACTGCAGTTATTCTTATTTTTCCAAACGAAGATATTAAGGTCCTAGAAAAAATACAGTTTATTCTCTACTTGGTTTTGAACTGGAAAATCTAAAATGTTTGAACAAAACGTAAAATCAATACGGGAGAAACCTTAAATAACTACGTTGGATGTTGGCGTCCGTACTCGACACATTTATTTTGTCAGATTTCATACCCAGCTTTCTGTAGTGCTACAATTCTGGACTAATTTTAAAAGCAGCCTACTGTGTCTGTAATTTACTTCATTTGAGATAAATTACTAATAATATAAAGGACTCCAATATAAATTATTATAAAGTCTCCAATGAAGAGGCCGTGGGTCTTTAAAGGGCTGCTACTTACCTTACCTTTTTTATCGTAGTATATTTTATAATTTCTTCTTAGTTCATGTTAAACTACTCATATAATTGTAATACCTAAACAAAATTTAGGCTTTGATTCTTGGTCAAAACAAAATCCATATCAGATCTGAAATGAGGCAAAATATTAGGTACTTACATATGAAATTTGCGTTTTGTGTACTGACCACTTTGATTTGAAATATCTCCTCTTTGGTAAGGAATTTAAAATTCAAATTAACAAATTAATTTAGCTAGTACATATGAGTTTCGAAAACAGTCATTCGTGTGTTTTTTTCTCATTATTCTTTTCTTGGGCTTCGCTTATTATGGTACAATGGAAAACATGAAATATCCTAATATTTACGAGTACGAGTTCTAAAGCAGTTCCAGTGCTGCAGAAACTGCTCGAAGGATTCATGATGTGTATGGCACTGGTGTCGGAAAAAAAAGCATGGCACGATTTTGGTTTCAATGTACTCGTTCTGGAATTTGGACCTTCAGAACCAACCCCGTGGAGGACCGAAGACCAAAGTGGAAAATGAAGAATAAAGGCTATTATGGAAGCAGATCCATCAAAGCACTTTAGAAAAAGCTGCAGGCTTCGGGGTAAGTGACAAAATCGTATTAATCGACTTGAAGCAAATCGGCAAATTAAAAATTAACTTGAACGATGGGTACCTCATGGATTGAGTGAATCGAACTGCTATGTTACGTTGCTCAACCGACACAATAATTAACAAATTTTAAATCGAATCATTACTAGACCTTGACCTTGACCTTGACCATCAACCTAAACTAAAATTGACTTAGAAAAAGTTACACATAGTTTTATGTTTAGTTTATATAAATTAATCTGGCTTACCTATGTAAAAGTCCAGTATCTCTGATCGGGACATTACGACACTATGGCCTCGCAGACACAGATTTAGACCTGATGAGTTCATATTTAACCAAGAGAACGCAAAAGGTCTGTGTTAACGGCAAGCTTTCTGCGGGGACTGTGACAAAACTGGGCGTCCCACAGGGTTCCATATTGGGACCATTTCTGTTCCTCATTTATATTAATGACCTTCCTTACTTTCTTAACGGTGATCATGAAATTGTTGTGTTTGCTAATGATACTTCACTATTGCGTAAAATTAATAAACGACAAACAAATTATGACGATGTAAACAACTCTCTTAATAAAGTAGTACAATGGCTTGAAGCTAATTCATTGCTCAACGGAAAGAAAACAAAACGTGTTAAGTTTACTACGCCTAATGTTAAACAAACGTAAACCAGCGTTAAATCTAATAATGAGGAACTAGACCTTGTAGATAGTAGCTCTTTCTTAGGTATTACATTAGATAAGAAATTACAGTGGGGACCCAATGTCTATCGAACAGGCTCAGCTCTGAGCGATTTACAATATGGGTCCAAGAGAGTCGCTAAGAAACAAATTCAAGGCAGTTAACATAATGACAGTTCATTGCTTATATATATTAGAAAACTTGTTGTATGTACATAAAAACTTTGACTCTTTAATAAAAAGAGTGAATGTACTCGTACATCATATAACTTACGATTGAAAATAGTATCAATAAATAGAATGACTTTTTAAAATCAGTCCAGTAATTTATAGCTTGATTTTATAAATTGTTATAAATATAAACACAAATGCAAAATGCAAAACTTTCTTTTATAATATTAGCGAAGAGCTTTATTTGTAAAACTTTATTGTCTCACAACTTCCATATACACAACATTTGACGTAGATTTATTTTATGGGAGTAAAATTATTTAATCGGAGGTTCGACTCGGGATACATTATTTTCTTAAATTGACATTTTTTAATTAATCATATCTTTAAAATGGAAATGGAATATCCGATATCAATAATTCAATAAGTATTTTACAGATAAATACATAGGTATGAAGGTTTGATTATTGTAGGCACTTTTCAAATGTAAAAAAGTAGTTATAGTGGCGTAACTACAGTAGTTTGATATATAGCATTTTGTGGAGATATTAATACGTTCTATAATACTGTAGAACATTTTTTTGTTCTATCATCAGTAGTTTCAGTAGTGTAAGCGATGGCAAATTTTCACACCATGGGTTACATCATTGCACCTTTTATTGGGGATCCCTATTTTTTTTGAGAAACTAATACTGCTTATGTCGCTCATTGAAAATACTTCTATCTAATCGTGAATAAAAGTTTCGTTAAGTTATAATATTAGTTTAGATATATATTGTTTATGTTGTGGATCCTTAAAAAAATAAATAAGAAATCCTAATAAACTACTTCATAATACTTTAATTTTAGTATGTGTAATGGTCGATAAAATCGTTAAGGTTTCATTTATACCTTTGCTTGGAATTCAGTTTGCACCGTATATTGTAAACAACACTACCTGTATTTCAACTGTACAGACAAAAACTTTCTGCTCGGACATGTTTTGATGAAAATCTCTATTCAGTTTTTTTCACATTGTCATTGATATTCGTTTCCCATCGAATATTTGTCTGTACGAGTCAGAAATATAACGGTAGAAATCTCAGCCGATTTTTTATATTTCTTTTTATTGGACGAATACAATAGCATACAGTAAAAAATGGATTACAATTCCACGAGACGTCTTTATACCGAATGATCTTGTGTGTTTAAGAAACTAGATTTTATTTGCAAAAAAATATTTTTTTCTTACATACTAAAAAAAGTTCAAGCATCTTTTTATCGAATAGTTCAAATAAATATCACAGAAATCCTTTTGTTATTTATCTTTTCTTAAAAAAATATTTCAATTTGTGATTATATTGTATTAAAGCAGTTGTTTTTTGTACAGGTTTATTCATAAATCAACGTTTTGCCATTAGGACGTGATAGAGACGACTATTTGCGCGATAATTTAAACCCATGAACCATTGAACCATCTTTGAGCTATCGTGATTTTTAGTTTTTTTATAAGTAATTTGAAATTGCGTCTTCAAAAGTAACAGAAAAGGTATTAATTTAAATCTCATTATTTCATCTGATTAAGAAAAAAAAAAGATTAAACGTTGTTGTTATTTACCAATATTAAAGCCATGTGATATCAATATTTCTTTCAAGTTACTTTCCACAAAAATGACTTAAAAATAAAAAAAAGGTTATGCGACTTGACTTGCAGATTATTTTAAAAACATAGCCACAGGAGGTTGGGTGGTAGGAGGCGTAGATATGCACTTCTCCTTCCTCCTTCTTAAGTTTCCCAGAGGAATTTTTCGGAAGTAGATAGTGTCTACCGATCCTCTGGTGCTCCACAAAAGGATGTGATTTAGACCCATTAAGAGCCAGCGATACCCTCTATCGTTGGGTTTTAATGGCTATTCTGGCTTACCAGCGAGTCCCACAATCCCGATAAGGTTTGACGTTTGATCAGGGTGCGTAAAAGTATTTCCAAGCGGTGAAATTAAATTAAACCCCATTAGCGTCCAACTGCTGGGTACAGGTCTCCTCACTTATAGGAGAGAGGATTTTTTAAGCATAAACCCTTAGGTAGGTTGGCAGGTATAGTACAGAAACGCACTCTCTTTTCTATCACTCTCATAGCCCAATGTGACGGGAATCCGACACGACTGGAGAGAGATCAGGTACAGGACCAACGGCTTAACGTGCCTCTGAGGCACGGGTTGTAGTTGGGGCACTGTTAACTTTCCAATTTCGGACAAATGTTGTCAAAATCTTAATAGACAACTTTATATCGGTTATTTTGAATGCACCCGACTTGGAGCTTAATCCCAGGATGTCGGTATTGGAACATGCTAACCAATGAGGCAGTAATAAGTATCATATAACTATACTGTTACTACTTTATATAAATGATATTTACCTCAATATTATATTCCAGTACTTCTTGTCTGCCTCCATGGCGTAGTGGTTTGAGTACTTTATTTGGTAGCAGAGGTCCCGGGTTCGATCCCACGTAGAGCGAAATTAGGAATTTGCATAATTTATTTGAGTCTGGACTGGGACACTTCAACTGTAGTTACTTACCATTCCACCAGCAAAAAAAAAAGATTAAGATAAATATGTCTTTGTTTTGACATTACAAACAGATAAAATTCTAATTTATATTTACATGTGTGAATGATATTCAATGTGACAGAAAATTCATAGCAATTATTATTAATGAGGGCTGTGCCATGAAATACACATAACTGAATATGCAAAGCGTAAGTCAAACGACAAACACGGGGTCAATTGTAAGAAAATACATGAAAGAAAAATAACAAACAAAAGAAAATGACTTATATTTTGTATGGATTTAACAAAGGCTCTCTTTGTCCGGGTGAAATAAAAGGCGATAATAAAAATACACTTTTATTCCAAAGTCATGCACATCTACAATTTGTTTTCTAAGAGTAACATTGTGATATTGTGCTATTTATATCGAAAAATCTATCCAGTCTGCTTTTATGAAATTTATAAAATTATTTACGAGAGTATACAATCGACAGCTGTTATGATTTCATAACATTTCCACGCTTTTTAAATAAAAAAGTAGTATCTAAAGGATTCTTTGGTTTATTTAAAGATTAAGGATTTATTTATACAAAGATATTTTTATAGATAAAAGCCTTTCACTCATTATAAGATGAGTTTAGACCCACCATGTTACTGAACTGACAGTTGGCAGGCTGCATATACCCAATATTTGCTACAGATATATGCAGGATTCCTCACAATCTTATTCTTCACTAAAAAACACATTAATTTTTTTTATAAAGATTGGTTAGAAGTATCTGTATAGAATTCGAACCCACGAGCCTCTTTCTGCTATACTATAATGGCTTCTAGAGTCTTTAGGTTTATAAAGTGTTCCTGGTGGGAATTAAACTCATTTACTCAATAACTATATCAATAAACTCTCGCCATTATATCATAAAGATCGTATAAAACACTAAGCAATATAATAACAATTAAAATACGTAAATGACGCCTATCAAATAAAACATTAACACAAAATAACACTTTGAAATTATATCTAAAGATATATTAGATTAGAATTAATTAATTAACACATAATTGAATTGCCAGAAGTTAAATTTAAAAACATTAAAAAACTTTACATTTTTATTTATTTTTCTGCAATCTATCTATCACATGTTGCATTACAAGTGGGGGTAAAGTAAAAGGCGCTCGGAACAGTAAAGTAAGTAAGTAGCAGCCTATTTAACGTCCCACTGCTGGGAACAGGCCTCCTCACTCATATTGAGAGCGTTTTTAGAGCATAAACCCACCACGTAACTCCACTGCGAATTGGCAGGCATAGTACACAAGTGCACTCTCTATTCCTTCACTCTCATAGTCCGATGTGACGGTATTCCGACACAACCCGAGAGAGATCGGGCGCAGGACCGACGGCTTAACTTGCTCTCCGAGGCACGGGGGTGGTTCACACCGCCAACTTCCCAACTTCGAGCAAATATTGGGAAAATCTTAATATAAAACGTAATATCCATTTTTACATTGGCCCGACCCGGGACTCGAACCCAGGATCTCACGTCTGTAGCCGAACATGCTAACCACTAGACCAATATAGTCGTCAAAGAGAAAGAATATGGTCGTCAAAGTTGAATAAAATGTACAATTAGTAGATTGTTATTTATAATTTATGCAAATTTAGATTCGTAAAAGCCGACTCTGTTGAAATGTCTACAAACAAAGCCTTTGTATACAGGCAAACTATTTTAGACTATAGCATCACCATCAGACATGTTGACAGCTGTTCAATTTTATCTTTTAAGCAAAATAACAAAGTATTCTTAATGAAATCATATTTTTCTTATATACCTTCTGATTTGGGAATTAGGAATACACATTGCATTAATTGTTAACCGCAATATTTCTTTAAGAATCACCGACAATTTAAATGTCTGTTTTACGGGATACGCACCCTGTTGCGTAGTCCGCCATCTTAGATTTATGGGTAAATTTTTGTTTATTTATATATAACTCGCTTATTTTTAACTTTACGTAAAAAATGGTCATAAACAAAGTTGTTGTTATTAGTTAAGTTCTACAACTTTTGTTTTCATATATTTTTCCTAAAATGAGTGATATTTTTATTTCTTCAATATCCGGGATATTTTCAATTTTACGCCAAAAATAATAATAACCAAAGTTATTCAGACTTAAATTTACTACAATTTAGATATATATAGTTTTTCCTAAGATTAACATAAGTAATTTAAATAAGCAGAAAATAAATTATAATATATATAACAGGCTTTGCCATTAAATAATCAGGTCTCACATGAAGAATAGTAAGTTTTTGTAGCAAAATATTGATGTTTCAAATGAAGGCAATTCAATTTTGAGCTAAACAACAAACACAAATAATAAGGCTTCGACGAAATTGAAACAATACAATGTAATAAACATGATAAGTCACTGTCATAATATTCTTAATGTCATCGTAATTTCATTCTGGGAATATTATGAGTTATGAATGTATGTAGACAAAACAAGTCCACACTAATACGACTCAAGGCCTTTTCTCTATATATTAAAAGAGAATATCGCACGAATAACTTAATATATCACAAACATATTATATAAAAACAAGTAATAAAAACATTGGGTTGGTTTTATGAAACCACGACGTAAATGTGACAGCTGATACGAGCTATAGATGCGTTTATATTGGCCTTGGTTTCTCTGCCAATGCTGATTGTAATACAACATGCAAAAGATGCATAAAAGATATAAAAAATGAAGCCACTTCCTGCGGCATATCTAACACAAACTTTCTTAAACTCATTACAACAAAAGATACTGTAAAAGCTTTGACATGAGCTTTTAATAGATGGAGTTATATATTGTAAAGAAATACAAATTAAGGTATTAATACTAAAAACTGTATTAACATTAAGTCTCATCCACGATAGACTTGAGATTGTAATCTAACAGTTGGTCTTAATTGGCCTTGGTTGCTCTGCCGAGCGCCTTACATATTATCCCGAGGCTGGTTGTAATGCAACGTGCGATAGATCCTGGAAATATAAAAAATAAAGCCACTCCTAAAACGAACTTTCTTAAAATTATTACACGAAAGAGCTAAAAGCTTTCACGTGAGCTTTTAATAGCGTTATACATTTCTATACAAATTAAGGTATTAATGCTAAAAAAACTTGGTCTTAATTGGCCTTGGTTGTTCTGCCGAGCGCCTTACAATACCCCGAGGCTGTTTGTAATGCAACATGCGATAGATACTTGAAATGTAAAAATGAAAGCCACTCCTGAAACGAATTTTCTTAAAGTTATTACACGAAAGAGTTAAAATCTTTCACGTGAGCTTTTAATAGATGGCGTTAATGTAATTGTAATTCCTATACAAATTAAGATATTAATCCTAAAAAAAACTGTATTAAAATCAAGTCTCATCCACTGCATGTTAACTTAATATAGACTTGAGATTGTAATCTAAGATTTGGTATTAAAAAAACAATATAACAATCGAATATCATAACAACTGACGACTTCACTCTCCATAGATCAACCATTATTTATTGCTATACATAAAAACGCGTTACAAACAAATAATAAATAAAACAAAGTCTTATTACAAAAGATAGACATATTATGTATAATATTTCCCTATAGGTTGTTCTGGCACTTTCTTCGTTACATCGTGTTAAGCTTTCTTGAGATACCCTCAAGAGAATTTATAATTTGAAACTTCGTTAATGCGCTTTTAACACAGGTGGGACCGAAACTATCTTTTCTCTTAAGATGTTAGTACTTTGACGCAAGGATGTTACTCCTTCTAAAATTTTAACATATAATATATAAATACAAAGTAAAATTCATGAGAAATACCCTGAGGAACTTAGCTTGGAGGTGGAAACGTGAAATTTTGTAATGTGGCACTGATTACAAAGTGCTTTTTATTTATCTTACAGGTGAAATATTATAGTACAAAATAGGGACCAAATATTTGGTAAAGAATGTATTCAGGTGGATATTTTAGGTAAAATACAGGTTAAAATTTAAAAAAAAATCTTCTGGGGAGATGTCATGACGCGGAAGGAGATGACAAAACGATTGAGGGAGGCGAACGAGACCACTTCGACCGTTCGCAGGAGAAGGCCGGGAAGGAGGCGAGAAGCCCACGATCGCCGTCTCCCTTCTTAGTGGTGACCTTTGGGTAACCTTTGGGTAACGGAAGCGGGGTCCGTTGCCCAACAAAGAAAGGCCTCGTGAGGTGGTTGGTGGCTTGCCAGGTGCTCCAGGCAATCCACCTCCCGAGTATTCCAAGTACCCACTAGGATTTCCCAGCGTTAAAAAAAAGGTTAAAATTAAAAAATAAAACCCACAAAAATGGTATATTATACTTCAAGTGAAGTAAAATGTAAGCGTTATTTAATTACTTTTTACTCATAAGAGATAATAATTGGGTTAGAATAAAACAAGTTATAGTGAGCTAACCTTAAAATATAGACAAATACTGTCTTAAACTTTTTTTAAGAGCTTTTAAAGAGGAACAATTCTATTTTACACAATTTTTGCGAAACTTTAATCGTTTACGCATTGCATCCAGCGGAAGCACACAAAAGAAAAAAAACCCCGATTTTAAAATATTCTTCATTGATACGCAATGCCTAAAGAATTGAGCCTGATGATATATAGTATATAATCTTCTTCAATTAATGGTCTTTCTAAAACTGAAAAAAAAACTCACATCGGACCAGTAGTTTCTGAGAATAGCGCATTCAAGCAAACTGACTCTTCAGCTTTATAATATTAGTATAGACTAGTCTATAATAATATCGTAAAGGTTTTATAAAAAGTCATCTTATACAGTTATAAAAACTAAAATACACAAAAATCAATGCAAACTTAAAGTCCAACTTTTAATAGAGCTTTCTGTATTTGACTGTTTGTTAAAATAGTTTGGTTTGCTAAAAGAAAACGATGCCAGATATTTCAACTGCCTGTTAAAAAATGGGGGAAACTTTCGACAAAATAAATTGATACGAAGCAAGTGCCAGTAACCAACGATTCTATTTTAAGGGAGATACCCTGATATCGATTTTACGGCGCCGCATACACGAACGAGAGTGTAACCATTGTCTGTCTGTACCACCATCTATATAGGTACCTAATATCCAGAAAAAATTATATAAATACTATAGATTTTAGCACATACAATATATTAAGGTAAAAAAAAGTACAATTTTACTTATAATAAGCATTTTTTTGAGCCTCTAGCAGAAAACAGGATGTTTTTCTGCTCTATCTGTAAGGTATATTTTTATTTAGACAACTTGTAACAGTCAGAAATAGTAGCTTTATATATGTATTTATAATCTTATATATATCTAGGATTAAAGTTCGAAGCATTATTTTAATGGATGGGTTAAATTATGGATTTAAAAATCTTTATATCTATATAGTATTAAAAAAAAAAAGAATCCTTCATGGTGTATTCGTATCTACAGTTTTCTTAAAAGGGGTTTGATTACTTCTGCTTTTAAGACCTCTCCAGATAAAACAGAGCAATTTTTTTAAAACATCTACAGCTTATTTTTATAAATTTGTGAATCTTCTTAACTGAAACTACATTTTTAATTAGACACAAACGATATCGCGCACACAAACTAGTTAAATTGTACAAATACTGTCCTAGTTATCTAAAATATTACTTTGAAAGGCACAAAAGGCGTAAAGCAAACAAAATGATGGCTATTAGGATTTTGTGCCAAATTTAGTTCTTGAGACATTTAAGTGGCGGCGCTCCAAGCCGAATATAACAATGGCTAGATTGTTATGAACTCTGTGATCTCGTTTTTTGGTACTTTATCTATAGCTGCTATTTCGTAAAGAGATTAGCCAATGCAGGAGTGTGGGCAGACACACTTAGTCCGATGGGGTAGGAAATCCTACACGACCAGAGAGAGATTAGGAACAATAGCGAAGGCATGACGTGCTCTGGCAAGGCAAGGCAAAAGATTCCAACTTCAAGCAAACACTGAGAATTTCTGAACAGAAAACAATATCAATCTCGATTTAAACTTCTTTTGAGTTTTTTTTTGACAGGATTTCGTTTGATTATGATTTCATTAGATAGTAAGTTAGTTTCATATGGAAGAGATGGTATAGCTCTTATAGTTTCAAAGTATCGTACAGGAATGCAAATTTTCTGCTCGGCAGCACGTCTTTGCTTGTAAAGTGGTAATTAGCCACGGCCGACGCCTCTCACTCATTCACACTAATAAGACAAAGCAATTTCTTGAATTCACCCTGAATATACAACTGAAACTATAGTGGTAGCTCTGCTAGCCATGAAGGCTTCGCTGGGGCAATGGTGAGAATACTAGCTATGCTAGCAGATGCCTAGGATTCAATCGCCGGTATGTTGACTTTAGAAAAGTCAGACTAGGTTGAGAATGATTGAATGATAGGAGACTGACAAGAAGGATTTATGCGAAAATAGTGATTGGGAAAGTTGGAAGGGGAAGACCAAGACCAACTTTCCTCGACCAAATCCGGGACATTTTAAATAAGGACTAGATCAAACGTACTCTAAACCAACGAACTGGTATGAAAGGTTTAATGAGAATGTAAGAAGTGAAGGAGATATGCAAGGATCGTGGCAAGTGGAAGAACGTGGTCTTTGCCTACCACTATTGGGAATGAGGCGTGATGCTATGTATGTATGCTGACTTGGTGGGAGGCTTCAGTCGTGGATAGGCACCACCCTGTCAGCAAAGACGTACCCCCAAATAAAAGTTTAATTGCCTCTAACCAGATTAGCGCGCTTCCATCTTAGAGTGTATCATCAGGTGTAATCACAGGCAAGCAATAACCTGTCAGCAATAAAAAAGTGAAATATGAGAAACTTATAATCTTTGTACTCGTCATGGTACTGCTACATTGCTGTTAAACATGTTTATAAACATTAGTAAACATTTCTAAAAAAAATTGTTATTAAATTGCGAGCCAATTCCATGTGTTCAAGTATTATACATGTCTGTAAACATTTCTATCAAGGTAGGAGTATACAGACCCCCCACAAGGTGGACCGATGACATAAAGAGGGTCGCCGGTAGCCGCTGGAGCCAGGCGGCGCAAGATCGGGCCTTGTGGGCATCATTTCGTGAGGCCTATGTCAAGCAGTGGACGTCCATCGCTTGAAGCGACCACGACGAGGAGTATACAAAATATCTAACAATTTCTAACATCAGAAAATGTTTGTAAACATTTTTAAACAGCAGTGTGGCAGTACCATTACGTAATCCATTTGAATGGTTAAAACTCTACACTCATACAGCATTTTCTTTCCACTGATACCTGATGCTTCTTTATTTGATATAGAAGAAAGTTAAGCTATTAAATAATTGGTATATAGATGACCTACTTTAAGAGTTTTGGCATACAAACCCCTATATTTCTTTATTTAATGACAATGCGAAGTTTCCGTTACAATCTCGTAAGTGTAAATGGCGCCGTAGTTTTGTGATCAGATATTTTGCAACAGTAAATATTTATACTTTTATATATAAATCAATGAACTTGTAAATTTTTGTCCGGTTTAAAAATTTGAAGATAAATGACAAAGGTTATAGGGGAAATAATTACTATATAGACTACATTTGTACACAAAGAACTAAGCAAACGAAACATTCACTTCAGAATTTGAGACATTTCTTCATTAAATTGAATAAAATACAGACTGATTTTTATGAGACTTACTTGACTGGTATATAGCTTATATTATAAGGCGTAACATAAGCTACTTTATTATTCTATATGTATACAATAATAGAATTTTAAAAGCATATGAAATCATATTTAATACAGTCACATAGGTGGCAGGTTTACTTTTATAGAATAAACAAAAAGAAAGAAATAGAACTACAGTGAAAACCGTTTGATTGCACGACGTAAATACTCATGTAAACCTTTATACTGTGGAATAAAAAAATAATACACTTATTTAGACACATACTATATCACAACCTAGGATATTTTTTTTACTATGTCTCAGATAAATAATTTCCTGTGCAATATATCCGATCACTTTACATGTCTAGTTTCCATTCGGAAGTATATATAGTAAAATCTAATATTTACAAATTATTTACATGTTAAATTCTACTTAGATTATGAAAATCACTTACTTTTTTTATTGCATAGAAAATTGAAGAATTTAGCTTTACATTAGTACAAGTGAATGACTAAAACTGGAATTTCACATATATTGCATGACACCATCATTTGCAAGTTCAGTTAATAGTTTATAATATGTTTAATTTAATGGAAAAAGTTTTCTTTGTGCTTTTAGAAGATGATTTTCTCATACTCTAATAATAACATAAGCACAATTATAAACAAGTAACTGCAACTGCTTCTTCTACAACATATTTTAAAAGAGTTGAGATGACAAAAAGGCAATTGATGGAGATATAATAGAGCGAAATTCCAGCTTTACTGTTTTAAATACAATTTGGTATTACTTTGGTCGCAATAACTAATTAGGTAACTATAAGTAATTAAATAAACATATATGACATTCACATGAGACTCATTTTTAAAAAGCCAAATAAAGCTTTCTATAAATAATCACATAATTTTCTTAAAAAATATAGGACAAAGCATTAGTCTATATATCCTTGTGTCAAAAACTCATATTCAAATCGTCAAGAATTACCATTTTGTTTCATTTTTAAACGGCTCTGTGTGTTTTAAAACAGAGATATATGTGTATATAATTTCAGTCAGATAATATTATTGTTTAATGTGATAGCAGTATTGATTGATTTCAATGTCAAATCTAAACTAATATTATAAAGTGGTTTCCACTTTATAATATTAGTGTTTTGTTATTTGTGTTTTTGTGTCTATGTTTGTAACATCTTCAAACAAAAACTACTGGATCGATTTCAAAATTGTTTTCACCATTAAAAAGCTGCATTTTCTCTGAGCGGAATAGGCTACATTACTTTCTCGACAAAAATAGGGATCCCTAAACGAAATGCATTAATGTAACCCAAAGGTGTGAAACAAAAAATCTGTTATCTCGCGCACAGCGTAAACTATTGAAGATAGAACAAAACAATCTTTTACAATATTATAGAATCTATTAATATCTACAAAAAAGTCCATAATACCAAATATTCAACTACTGTAGTTATGCTACTATAACTACTTTATTTCATTTTATAAAGTAATAAAAGTGCCCACGATAATTAAACCATATTATTCGTACCTTTCTATTCAATTTTTTTAAATTGAATTTTAATTATTAAATGATGATAGGTATTGAAACCTATAAAATACTTTTTAAATTATTAAAATCGGACATTCCATTCAAAAGATATAACCAATTTAAAAATCTCGAGTCGAACTTCAGTGTCAAATGTTGTGTAAAGGGAAGTTCTGAGACAATGAAGTATTACAAATAAATCTTTTCTCTAATATTATAGAAGAAAGTTTTGTAAATTGTATTTTTGTTTCTATTTTTAACAATTTATAATAATCAAGCTAAAAATTTTTGGACCGATTTAATAAACTCTTTCAATCGCGTTGAGTATTTTTAAATTGACTGATGTCGGACATTCTACGTAAATAATGTTATCAATTTAAAAATGTATTAGTTAGATATATATTCGTTGTAAAATAATCTGTATATTAATTAAATTATGAAAAAAATAGTGTGTATCTAATAATTTGATAGTAAAACCTAATAAATAAATCTATAGTCCGACTTAGTAGACTTCCCACTGCCACGAGATCGGTATGTA
The DNA here is from genome assembly GCA_015832385.1 of Elymnias hypermnestra. NCBI lineage: Eukaryota > Metazoa > Arthropoda > Insecta > Lepidoptera > Nymphalidae > Elymnias > Elymnias hypermnestra. The sequence continues at coordinate 1,352,789 of JACTOM010000049.1, read as the reverse complement.
CGCAGGTGAAACCGCGGGATATCGTTAGTATCTTATAAAACAAATGTAATATCATAACATTGGCATTAATATTTTCATATAAACAGCTAAAACATTGTATAAATTGGGAGTTTATTAAATTTTCACGACTGGATTGTGTTTCGTCTGTGATTTAGAGCTTTACCATGGCCGTTTATTAAAACGTCAAACGTCACAGTTTTACGAGAGTCGTAAAACGACTTCGTTTAATGAACTTATTTCAAAATTTATTTAGCAATTGCTACACGAAAATGAGGTACATTTAATTTAGTTTTGGAATTGAAGGCACGTTTTGCTCTGCTCGGTAGGTTTATTAACTTAACCATTCAAAATACTATTGCAGAGAAATTGCTGGCTTTTCAGTGAAATCAATGTTGGTGCCGAGTTTATTTAATGCCTATGTAACTTTTAGGTTTCATAACTCAAACTCAAAGGATGTTATACTGTTGAGGAATATTTTTTATTATAATATATTTTCTATTACTGACAGGTTAGCGTTTGACTGTAGCCTCAAATCAAATCAAATCCATGTATCTTTATCGTCAAATAATATATATTTGTTTTTCTTTTCAATGTATGTCTGATGATGGTACTCCAGAACGACTTTAAATCTAAAGTTACGAGGGTTACTTCGCGCCCTGATCCGAGAAGAGCCCACAACAAACTCAGTCAGGTATTTTATTTTTTGTTACCATCATCATTACAATATCATATTATTTTAATATATTTCAATTCAAATTAGAGCAGTTCGTTTACTCCCACGCGATTCTATCATCTAAGTAATCTTGCAACTTATAATACGATTTTTTTATCAACTTTCTTTTAACAAAGACTTTGAATTTATTATTTGAGACCTCAAGAACGTCTTGTGGTAGTTTATTATAGAAACGTATACAGTTACCCTTAAATGAGTTGTTAATTTTATGCATGAATCGGCTGGACCGATTTTCACCGGCGTTTCACAGGCCAATAGCTAATGTTATAAAGAGTATATTAGGCTATTTTTATTATAAAAACGCATCTCGAATTACGCGGAGTACAACTTGCTTGTAATAAACTGCTTTGAACAGAGAATCTTAAGTATTTTCGTGCTATTCAAAATAAAAGTTATAATTTTTTAACAGATGTTTTCGCATATATGCCCATTTATTGGGAATTTGAGGAAATCCGTATTTAGTGACAGTGTAAATGGCGGAAGAAGTCACTTTTCGAGATTTTAATTCAATCATGAATAGTATTGACGATATCATAATGAGTTACTGAGTAAATAAATAAGTTTTCTGGTCTAAAACTATGTCTATATTATTGCCTTTCTAATGAAACCGGTTTGTGGTACGATTAAATGGCTTTAATGTCTATAACGGACATAGGTAGGAACAATTTTTTTTATTTTATATATTTATTTGCTACCATTTTCAATATCTGACTAAAGTTATATACACATGTAGTAATGTAACGAACATTGTGTTTAAAACTAAATTAATTTCGTGGCTAACATATTCCACTGTTGCTTTTGTTATTACTGAATTACATTTCATATTAATTATATAATATATGAAGTAATTGTTTTTAGCGAAAAAAAACAAAACATAAAGTACTTTATAAAAGAAAAACTCTCATGGAACGTTAGATGATAATATAAGTGAACATTTACGTTGGCACATTGATTCAATTTACGTAACCCAATGTATAAAAAATATTGTTGGAAAATATCGTAAGACAAATTACGTTATCCTCATATAAGACATTTAACAATATTACAGCAGTTATACATGATTTGTTTCATAAAACTTACAAAAACATCAGAAAAGGCTTTATGTCCCCTGAAGGTTTAGTGTAAAAAATCTAAATACTTAGTGGTTTATTAACGTAGCTCTTTAAAGAACAACTTTTACATGACAATACGTAATTTGAATAGGAATGTCTAAGCTTACAATTTATCTGCCTATAAAAATATAATAGAAATGATTAGCATGTATAAAAACACTTCGATTTATAGAATTTCATAGTACGAATGATTGCGCACAATACACAAAAATGTTATTCCTATCCGTGTATACCTGTTAAGCATATATACAGTATACTATTCTCATATTCAGTCGCTTTATCACTTTAGTAGCGTCTAAATTGCCCTGTTTACGCGTTATCATTTCGACGACGTCGTCAGATGTCGTTCGCATCTCCCACGTACCCCTCGTCAGGGCTTTCCGAGCATATATCCGAAGCACATTTGGCATTTGATACTTGTGGCAGTGGCTTTAACATATTTTCAGTTCCCTCACCCGGCATCCGAGCGTCCGTCGTCTGAGTATCAACACACCTAGTTTCAACCTGATAACATCTCCCTGGACCTTCAGGCATTCCCATTGGTACCATTACAGCACACGTTCCTTTTGGATTCCAGTTCGAGCACGTCTCAGTTGATGCACAACATTGAACTGGTTCGGTCTTATATCCTTCTGGTGGCGAAGGTACGAACTCTTCATTATAATACACCGTACCATTTCCAACGAATGCGATTGGGCGATTCCTTGGTATTGGGTAGCCTTCCAAGGTACGGCGTACGTTTGTTGCATTAAAAACCTCGAAGTTGGGACAAGCTGGTGGATTAGCATTGAATTCATTATCTTTTGCAAATTTACAGACTAGTTTTTGCCCTTTCGGCCTATTGTGGGGTAGTGTTTGGTAGAATGGCCCGACCACTGAATAATTTGACATCATAGGTGGTCGACATGGATGTTTTGGAAGACCATAATCGTATGGATAACCTTCGCTATCCAAGAAACAACCAGGATTGAGGTGGACATCAGCTGAATGCTGATACATTGCGTTTGGAGGTATACTTATGGGAGGCATACTTGTTAAGTTTTGTTGATCTTGCCAGGTAACTTGTCGTGGCACAGATTGTGCAGTAAAAGTAGTCTCCTCTTCAAAAGTATCATTAGCAGCTTGTGTTTTATATACTGAGAGAACCGTATTTTCGTTTTGAGCATTATTAGCAACAGTTTCAGCGTCACTAATTAGGTCGGGATTCCTATCGACAAAGCCTTTCATATTATTGCTTTGGTATGCATCGCTCGGCTCATATTCTCGGTTTGTCTGCACAGTATAATGCAAAGCGTGATGCGAATGTGCGTTCACTATCACGCTGCCATTGTTCTTGGGTAAAGATCCATTGTTTCTACTAGACGGTAATATTTGGTTGCATAATGCCACATCTTTTCCACTTTCTTTTTTCTTACGGCTTCTGGTATCCGTTTTAAATTTTAATAAAACAACGGCAATAATAGCTATCAATAAAACAATAATCAGAAATACTATGGTTATTATCACAACCAAATGTCTATGAGGAAATGTAACCACAATGACAACAGGTTCTTCTTTCACTAAAATTTTTATAGTATAATTCACACGTACTTTCCCGGCTGAATTCTCTGCAACACACGAATATGTACCGTTGTCATCGTTCCCGATATTGAATATATATAGCTCACTTTTCTTGTCTATAACACCGCTTTCAACGTAAAATACGTGATGAGGCTCCGCAGCAGACATTGAATAATTCCGAATAAGTTGTCCTTGATAGAACCACTGTAACTTGGCCTCTGGCACGGCCTTTACGATACACTCAAGGGTCACATTGTTGCCAACACTCGTTTCTAAATATACAGTGGTAGGGGTCAGTTTTGGTAAGCAAGCTAAATCGAATTCATTTACGCTTGTGATTGTACGTTTTTTCAAACGCTCAGGTAGGGAGCAGATAGGCTCGACCGCGTGTGGCATATTGAAATTCGATAGCCAATTATGTAAATCTCTCAAATTACAATCGCAATTCCAATTATTGTTTTGAAGATCAATACCCCGCAGTGTATCAGGAAATAAATTATCACCTTGAATATTTGATAATCTATTGCCATTTAACCTCAACCATTCCAAATGCTTCAGTCCAGAAAAGGCTTCCGGTTCAACATTTTCAATTTTACAATTGCTCAGCTCTAATGTATTTAAGTATGACAGATGTTGGAAACAGTGCATTTTTATATTCGTTATCGGATTATTGCTTAGCGAAAGTCTCATAAGGGAAGGAAAAAATACAAAATTGTTCGATGGAATCACGGTTATATAATTATTGGAAAGGTCCAATTCAACTAGATTCGCGAGTCCTCGGAAGGCATGATTATCGATTTTCTGTAAGCGACATCTCTGCAGATAGATTTTCTGTAAGTCCAACAGTCCTAGTTTGTGAAATGTTTCCTTTTGTAAAACTTGCAAATCATTTCCAGTGAAATCTAGGACTTGTGTTTCGGAGTCTAACGAGCTCGGAATCGTTTTTAGCTCTTTGTCTGTGCATTCGACATACCGTTTACCATTTTTCCATTTGCATATACACTGGGTAGGGCAAGCGATCACAGGAAGCAGGATGCACGTGGTACATAAGGCTATTAGCCTCACGTCTAGACAACGCTTGACTTTCATATTGCCTTAAGGCATTTGAGCGTCAGCAAAGTTGGCAAACATTATCTGAAACAAAAGAAATTTCAAAGCTGAATTATTACGTTCCTTTTTGTCTGTACTTTTGTAATATTATCGCGGCCTTTGTTGTACATCAAATAAATGTACGTTACATAATGCTTCATAATTTATTTTATAAGAGCACAATCTCTTTCAATTGAAGATAAACAAGTTTCTTTGGGACTTTTTTATATATTGCGATCATATGAGATAAGTTATTGGGAATCGTTTTCGTGCTATCATATTACTACCATGAGGATGTTTGTTTGTAATTAAAGGAAACGTTACTAACAGGAAATCTCACGTGTCTTAGCTTTTTTTATTTGTATAACAGTTCCGATTACATAATTAATTTTAATATTCACAATAATAACAGTTAGTGAGTTATTCCAGTAAATACAGTTACACGTAAATACATTAGTATATGTTAAAAAAAAATAAGGAGCTATTTCATTCAAGCTTGAATATGGTTTAGTTACATGGAATTATAATTATCAGATATACAAAGATCGCCTTGAAACCATTCAAAGGAAGTTTGAATTCCTCCTTTCTTACATCTATATGTATATATATTTATGACTCGACGACTCGCATATATATATATATATATATATATATATATATATATATATATTTATATCCCATTGCCTCATCACAGCTTCAGCTGGCAATGTACATGGATTTCGATCCTCGTTTGAAATACCTTAGAGACCCGTCATACGCCACAGGCGCACTATAAACAGGAATACGAGTACTCTTATTATGGGGAGGGAGTTCAGAGCACGAGTCGGAACTCATCGTCGCCTGGCGGGTGTGGCGCCAGTTGACCACTTCTGTGCCCTAATGATAATATTAATAATAATAGAAGGTACCGGAGTGCCCTTGATAGGAGTTTACTTAATCGGTGGTTATACCACTTATGGCACACCTTATGTGCAATATGTTAGTAGTCTGTTGAAAGACCTTCCTTGATGGTAATTATCATTTATCTAAACAATTTCTCACAGTTATCCATACGATGACTGTGATTTCTTTTATTAAAATATAAAAACTGTTCTGTGAATGTATCTTGTATATACGATTAATGTTCTAGAAAATTTATATATTATAATATATATGAGTATAATAATGTATTTGAATAAAATAATAAGAACCATGTTACGCCATCGCTTTACCTCTGACCTTCTAAAAGGATTTGGAAACAACATATTTAGGGGTTCTAACTAGCTAGACGATCACACATGACCAAATATATATATTTTATTATACTCCAGCAATGCCTTTAAACTATGTCAGATGCGCGACTCTGTGTATATGTATATATTTTATAATGTATTTCGACTGTACTAGATATTTACCGGAGAAAAAAAGATTATTATTATTATTTCAACGACTGCTCTAAAAAAGGTAAAACTTGAAGTCTTTCATCAAAACGTTTCACAATTAATGAAGAAAGTATCAGCTATACTTCCTTATTTCATATAATATTCAGTCTGTTTCATCTGGTTTTCTTATTTATTAATATTTTCATTATGTAATATTTACTTATATTATATAAGTGCTCAAGTAACTGGCTATAAGTGTAATTTAACAACCCTTTGTTTAGTTTTAGTTATTGTTCTAACGTGTAATTATGCTTTATAAGTTACAAATAAAATAAAAATATTTATGTCTTTCGGCTTCCGCTAATAAAATTTAATTATCAAGATTTCCGTTATACAGACAGTCAACTTAATTAAATACAAATACAGAAAGCCCCGAATGGGAAACATAATATTAACAAAAACGAATAAACACAAAATGTTAAGCTTTTAAATTAACTTTGAACACTGTATTCGTACAAACGCAAATACACTGTATACAAAGTAAAAGATTGCCAAAGCAATTTAAGCGGAATTTGAAATTAAAACTCGACATCAGTTGGCAGACGAGGGTGTTTATTTTAATTATTGGCCTCTATGCTTGGGGCCTGTGCGTGATATGTTGTTCCGATGTTTTGAAGGGGGACTAACGCAACACGAATATCTATAGCTCCCTAAGTATTATTAATGCATACCTATTCAAATTCAAATATTTTTCATTGCTGACTGTTTATTGCTAGACTGTAATCTCACCTGATGGTAAATGATGATACAGTCTAAGATGGCTGCGCGAAAATCTGGTAAGAGGCTTATGGTTTCTACTCATAATCGTACCGAAACACAAATCTCTTTATTTTAGCGGTACGTCTTTGCCGATAGGTTGGTAACTAACCACTGCCGAAGCCTCCAACCAGACCTGACTCAAAAATATTCTTTATTGAAGTAGGCTCAGATAGCTATTTTGAATCGTTAATAGTCTGTCCGTTGGTAAAAAATCTACCACCGTTCGGAAAGTTGATTCTGCTGAGAAGAAACCGGCTAGAAACTCAACAGTTATTCCTTTAAATACAGCTTCTGTACGTTACAATGTGTTTAGCTTTCATGTGCAACTGAAATCAAGTCGAAAAATCTTTGTCATTTAAATAATCTTCAATATTATAATAAGCTTTGTGTAATAGGACGTTATTAACATATTTCTTGTATCTATGTGGATCCAATTTTCTAAAACGAACCCGGGGCCTCTGCTACCAAAGCGAGTACTCGCACCACTTCGCAAGCGAGGTCGTCAAGCTTTGTTCAAGTAGGCCTTTATAGCACTTGTTAAAAAAAGATATTTCCACATATTAATTCCAATGTAAACACTGATGATGATATTGAAGCTAGACTTATAATCGAAAGTCACGAGGTTTCCTTGTCCTGAGATGAGCCCACAACAACCTCAGTCGAGTACCTTTTGATGTGAAACTTGAAACGACGAAACTCGTGATTAGAGTCACGAAGATGTGCAGCATTTTTTATACTAATTCGTTCGAAGGTTAGGTAGTTCTAATATTTACAAATAACATGTGGCATTTTAATTTGCCAATCATCATTTAATATCCTATTTTTTATAAACTCTTTTGTAAATTGTAAATTTTTAATATTGTAAAAAAACACATTTTTATTTACAATTCGTCCATTTTAGATATCGTTAAATTCATAACATATCTTCCTTTTTCCCTATCATTAAGATTTGGAAATGTAAAGTTTTAGATTTGTATAAATATAAACAAGACTTAAAAATTAGTTTGCCAAAGAAGTTTCACTTCTGACATGTGTACTTTGTACGCTGTCATTTTTAACTTCTTTTATAAACTATTTGTTTTTCCCTTAGACTAGTAAATTTTCCTGTAAACTAATTTTAAAACATAGCAACAATAAAGGTAAATTGAACTAGTAGATATAAACACGAAGGTTGAAAAGTCCGAAGTGACAAACAGGGCAAATCTTGTCTTTGTAACATGAGAACACTGGTTTCATTACGAGTTAAGTTTACTTTGGGGTGAGAAGTTTTCTAATTTCACTAAAGCTCTGGGCTGTTAGATTTTAGCTACATTTGCGTAACTAGTTTTATTTTGCAGGTATTTTTTAAGTGAAAACTTCTTTAGAAATAAATTCAGAGCAGTTAACATAATGACAGTTCACTCTATATATATGTCGGAGCATAAGAGAGAAGGAAGCATAAAACATAGGGGCATAGGGTTCTCCACCGACATCGTCATTAATGGCATCCATAATTTCCATACTGTGGGCCTTGGTTTAACACTTTAATTAACTCAGATTATAATGTTCATTCACTTAATATTCCCGATATCAATTTACACAAACTCATTAATTATAACAGCTGGGAACGCGACAGTTTCAATAGTCGACCACATCGGTGGGCGGTCACTCCAAGACTGGAGAGACGCACGCCTGATTGTCACTATTGACTCTGCCACACGCCGATAGACAGATGGAACCAGCGTTCCACAGACTATTGCACTCCGACATATATATTAGGAAACTTATTTCATGTACACAAAAATATTGACTCACGTTGGTTTACAGTTAATAATTGAAAATTAAACTCGGCAAAGACTAAATGTGCAGATTTCGCTTTGCCAAATATAAAAGAAGTCTGTAAAAATATCCAAATAGATGATTGTCTGCCTCATTCGTCTAGTCGTTAGCATGGTCGACTACAGACATGAGGTCCTGGGCTCGAGTCCTGGGTCGGGCCAATTCGAAATCAATATTGAGTTAGATTATTTCAATATTTGCCCGAAGTTGGGAAAAACTTGGCGGTGTGATCCAACCCCGAGCCTCGGAGAGCACGTTAAGTCGTCGGTCCTGCGCCTGATCTCTCTCCGGTCGTGTCGGATTGCCGTCACGTCAGACTATGAGAGTGAAGGAATAGAGAGTACACTTGTGTACTATGCCTGCCAATCCGGAGTGGAGCAGCTGGTGGGTCTATGTTATAAAAAATCCTCTCTCGTATGAGTGAGGAGGCCTGTGCCCAGCAGTGGGATGTCGCTAATGGGCTGTTGATTCAGGGCTTCAGTGGGGTACCCATATTAAGACTCTGGCAGGCAAACTCAGTTCAGCTACATTTACTGATAGAAAAATAAGGCAATACACTGATGATGAAACTGCTAAAATGGTGTATTTCGCTTATTTTTACAGAATTATGTGTTACGGCATACTGTTATGGGCATACTGTTAAATCTTTATATTACAATAAGGGCAATACGTGCTATAATCAATTAGGATCTCGTGTTTCCTTAAGAGAAGAATTCAAAGAAATATCAATTCTCACAGTACTTTAGCAATTCAGAGAGGAATGCCTCAACGAGCCTCTGGCTCCCTACTCATGGTTGACGATGGTCCCGCTGGGTTTTAGTGGATATTGCGAGTTCTTCCCCCTCGCCGAGTCCCACACTCCCGACCCCACAGTCGGGGTGCGTGAATGCATTTCCCAGCGTCAAAAAAAGTACTTTAGCAATATATATTGAATAACATTTTATATATCCATGATAACGTTCCTTTGTACAGCAAAAGGAGCGAAACACACGATTTTAATACAAGAAATAAAAACAAACTTGTAATGCCATATTTTAGAGTGAAGAAGGTTGATTTTCAATAAGATACCCGAATCACTTCTGAATCTGACTCCACATAGTTTTAAGAAATATGTTAAAAACGTCCTATTACAAAAAGCATATTGAATATTATTTAAATGATAAAAATGCGTGGACTTGATTCCAGTTGTACATGAAAGCTACACACTGTAACGTACAAAAACTAAATTAAAAGGAGTAACCTTTGAGTTTCTTGACAGTTTCTTCTCAACGGAATCAGCTTTCCGAACCGGTGGTAGATTTATTAGCAATGCACAGACAATTAACAATTCAAAAGAGCTTTTTGAGCCTACTTGAACAAATATTGTTTTGATTAGATTTGATTATTTTAATAAAAAGATGGAATGTACCTCATACAACTTAAGAAACAAAAATAAACTTGTTATAAATTCTAGTAGGCTGTATGAAATTAACAACTCATTTAAGGGTAATTGTACACGTTTCTATAATAAACTCCCAGAAGAAGTTCTAGTAATGTCGTTTAATAAATTCAAAATTTTTGTGAAAAGAAAATTGATTGACATATCATTGACGATAGAGACGCGTAGGAGTAAAGTAATTGCGCTAATTTAAATTCAAATATAATAAAAAAAAAATACAAAATACACTGTAAGACTGAGTTTGTTTTGGGCTCGTCTCAGGACAGGGCACAAAGGAACCCTCGTAACAATTCGTTCTTTGATACCATTATCAAAGAACGACTTTAGAATTCGTGTGTGAAAAAAATAATATATTTGACGATTCAAAAGTGCTATAATAGGTCTACTTGAATAAAGATATGTTGAATTAACGTGGCAGAAAATGAGATGAGATGATGCTTCCGCATGATATAGTGTTTTTATTATGGTTCTGTTTGTGCTTTGCTTTATATCCCCAAAACCACCCTCTCGTGTCTCCCAAAAGGCATAATGGGGGTTAACTATCAATACAAAAACCTACAGTTATCCTCTTGCCGGAATTTTATAATCGTCTCATTATCGTGAAGCTATATTTTTTAAGGGTTCACTTCTACCACGTGTGAATTGTACATTAGATTTTTATATAATTGGATGTCATGATTGTGTATATTATATTGATAATCAATTGTAACAGTTTTATAAATAAAGCAATAATTAGCCATTAGTACACGTAGGAGTATATAAATATGAACATTCATGTTTAAAACTAGTATTAAAAATGTATTTGTACAAAATACTAAGGACAGAAAACTATACAATTTGTGTTAAAATACAATTTTATATATTAGATTAGCAGATAATATGTTTTATGATAAATATTTTATAACTTTGAAAATTTTACTATTATTATCTTATAAATTTTTTAATTAATTTTTCACTGTTTTATTAATATAGTTTTACATATCACATCTCTTTAGTAGGTGTTATCAAATTTCTCTCGAAGTGTGTTTTTTTAAGAACAAAGATCGCTATTCAGAAACTATTGTCATTCTTATTTTCTAATCCTAATCTCTTATTTATTTCTGACGACATCATTTTCTATACCTAATAACTCACAAGTTATTAGCGATAAGCAAAGCATAAAAATAAATAAAATTTGAAAGAAATGAATAAAAAAAAACAACATATTTCGTATATAAAAATAAATTTCAAATTACTATCTGTCTCTTTGTTTTGTTTTTAAGTCTATATTTAATTTCGTAAAACACCGATCAGATAGCGATAAGTTAGACAGAAACACACTTAATCCATACGTAAGTGAGTGTCTTCTTGGTCTAGTGATCAGCTTGGTGGGCTATATAGACAAGAGGTCCTTTTTTTCGCTGGGAAATGCATTAACGCACAAACCCCGACCCATAGATCGGGAGTGTGGGACTTGGTGAGGGAGGAAAGCTTGTAATAGCCACTAAAACCCAGCGGAACCCTCTGCTTCCGTGAGTGAGGCACCAGAGTCTCGGATGAGTCCGATTGAGGATTTACGTAAGCAGGAGTAGGTACGCAAACGTGCGCCGCCTAGTATTCCGCCTCCGCTGCATACTCACTCTCTCGTGCCTCCTTTACAGAGTCTACGGTCTCGCAGGAAAATGCCACTCCCGCTCAATACCTCTCACTGGAGAGCCTCGCGCCTCCAATGCACCAAGAGGTGACGCTGAGATCCCCAGGCTGTGCAGTCTGCCACAGTGGCGTGCTGAGTCAATAGTTGCACCATTCTTATGGCAATTGGGCAAATCCTCTACAGACAAGAGGTCCTAGGTTCCGGGTTGTTCTTAGTATTTGCCCGTGGTTCTATTGTTAGTGATGTGCTCCACGATTGTGCCTCGGAGAGCACGGTAAGCTTTCGATCCCGCGCCTAATCTCTTTCCGGTCGTGTCGGATTGCTGTACCATGGGACTATGAGAGTGATGGAAAAGAAAGTGCACTTGTACTAGCGCCTACACTTGTGTACTACGCCTGCCAACCTGCAGTAGAGCATCGTAGTGAGTTTATGCTCTAAAAACCTTCTCTCCTAAAACAGAGGAGGTTAGCGGTAAGTATAGTATAAAATTCTATAATAAAAACAATTATTAGTGCACACAGACAGTCGCACTTTGCCAATTTTAGTTAACCTACATCTTTCCAAAAGCCGCATACATAATGTATGCAATGCATTATTTATCTGTGTCGGTCGACCCGTTTCGCTCTATCTACGATCCAGTTGTTTCTTATTTGTTGTTTTCTGATCTTTTGTTTACGGGGAAACTGGCATATTACAGAAATTACGCTACGAAATGGTAGAGGAATATTGTATATATTTACAGTTAATTTATTTAATAAGGTTGCAGTCAAACTGCAAGCTGATATGGTATCATATAATAAGATAGACGATAGACACATTATCTCGTAATAATAACAAATTTTCTTATCGAGAGAACTTCCAACTATTACTTTATCTCAATAAGAGTCATGATAATGCAAATGGTGATTGTTTCTTTGTGCTTTTCTGTGAAGGAAAACATCGTGAGGAAATATATCCCGGGAGTAGTTCTGGGGTATATGTAGCCCGCAGTGGAGCAGTATTGTGGATCTATGAAATATCCTCCTATGAATGAGATGTGCTGCTATTTAACTTCTTTTAATAAGAGTTACACAATAATTAATAACGTAACATAATGTACAGTTGGCAAGCAATTCTTACATATTTTACACCGAAGTATTTCCGTCTGTCAGTTTGGGATTAACTCAAAAACTACTAAACGTATTTTCATTTAGTAATCCAATAGATTGATGATGAGATTGCCTCATTGGTCTAGTGGTTAGCATGTTCGACTTCAGACATGAGGTCCTGGGTTCGAGTCCCAGGTTGGGCCAGTTCGAAATCGATATTGAGTTTTCTTTTAAGATTTTCTCAATATTTGCCCGAAGTTGGGAAAAAATTGGCTGTGTGATCCACCCCGTGCCTTGGAGAGCATGTTAAGCCGTCGGTCCTGCGCCTGATCTCTCTCTCCAGTCGTGTTGGATTGCCGTCACGTCGGATAAGAGAGTGAAGGAACAGAGGGTACTCTTGTGTACTATGCCTGCCAATCCGCAGTGGAGTAGCGTGGTGGGTCTATGCTCTAAAAACCCTCTCTCATATGAGCGAGGAGGCCTGTGCCCGGCAGTGGGACGTTAATGGGCTGCTACTTTTCTTTACCTTTTAATCCAATAGATAGAACGATTAATGGCAAAGCTTTACGTATTTAATTTGTCTAGATTTTATGTCTAATTGTTGGAATATAACGATAGTTATTGGAAGTGTAGGAGGAAATCAAATCGTCTGGAAATTTTTATCGAAATCACTGCCTAACCACACAGATATATAACAAAATAATGTATAGCAAGAAGATTCCTTTTTTATAGATCTACAATAAAGTCCACGATGACATATATCTATCTTTTACGGATAATGCACTATATATAAAAATTTTGATGGTTGCCTATTTTTAAAGATATTTCGGCAGTGTTGAAGACTCATTAGATTGAAATAATTCGTTCCTGTATAATAATTTCACATAACATTTTTTATAGAACATCATTGCATGTTGTAAACCTATTTCGTATGATAATTAACGTCTTTTTTCATATCTTAGTCTTAGATTTATTATAATAATTCAATAGTATAGTATATAATCTTTAATGCATGAAAATGTTAAGTATATTTTCAATGCAACATTTAGTATGTCAAGTCGTTATGGCTCAATTAATTAAAACCTGGATTCTTAATACGTCACGGGTTCAACTATGGACGCTTCTTTACTACAGCGCAGGAGGTTGAGAGGTATGAGGCATAGATTTGCGCTCCTCCTTCCTCTGTCTTAAGTTTCCCGGAGGAATTTTCCGGAATTCCAGGGTAGATTGCGTCTACCGATCCTCTGGTGCCCCACAAAAGGATGCAGAGGGTATCGCTGGATTTAAGTGGGTATTCTGGCTTACTAGCTAGTCCCCCACTCCCGATAAGATTTTACTTTGATCAGGATGCATAAAGGCACTTCCAAGCGTGAAAAAGGGTTCAAATTGTCATTGTAAAATTTATTTAACAATTGGTTATTTAACCTCATCCTTGTGGTTTTTAATAAAGGTAAAAAAATATCGTGAGGTAATTTACACGGAAACAATTTTAGGATATATGGTGCAACGTGGCGGGTTGTTGTTCCGAAAAACCTCTCCCTTGTAAGTGTGGACGTTTGTGCTCACAAAAGGTAAGTAGCAGCCCATTATAATAACCTTTTATTTTTAACTTTTTATTTTTTACATTACACTTACATAAAACAAGTAAAGTCGCCGCAGAAAAAAAAAATGTGATGCCGAAAATGGGAACACCGCTCAGCGATTGTTGGGTTTTCGTCCCAACGCTGGTTTTCAGCGGAGACCCATTAGCGTCCCACTGCTGGGCACAGGCCTCCTCATTCATAAGAGAGAGAGTTTTTAGAGCATAGACCCACCATGCTGCTGCATTGCGGATTGGCAGGCGTAGTACACAAGTGTACTCTCTATTCCTTCACTCCCATACTCCGACGTGACGGCAAACCGACACGACCGGAGAGACATCTCGGAGAGGCTTAACGTACTCTCCGATGCACAGGGATGGATCATACCGACAAATTTTTCCTAAATTCGGGCAACTATTGAGAAAACCCAGGACCTCATGTCTATAGTCGAACTTGCTAACCACTAAACCAATGAGGATGACAAAAAGTTGCTTTTAAATTATTTGTTTATTAAAAATTAATTTTTTTGATAGAAAAGTTCATTACGCACCCTTGATTTGGGGAAGCTGGTGAATGCGTTACGAGAGCGTTACGAAAAGTTTGATCTGGTGAGGTGAACTGAAGTCCAGAGGGAGATATAACTTAGTGAAGGCAGGAAGAGTGAGACTACACTAATTTTTGAAGCAAAACTTCTTTAAGCGCGTGAGGGTAACATTTTTAAGGATGAAACGCATGAATAGCGTCACGAATTTTTTGTTAATTCGTTTGTAGTGGAAGTAGTTTTAATATTACAAATAACATGTGGCATTTTAATTTGACATTCGTGCAATAATTTGATATACTATTTTTCATTAAATATAAACCAAAATTTTATTAATGTCGTCAAAAAACACTTAGCATTTTTAATATTTTAATGACTATTAAATTCAAAGAGGTTTCTTCTGACATGTGAACTTTATACACACGCATCGTATTTAATATCTACTCGTAACTTTAAAAGATCTCATAAAATGATATCCATTATTTTTGTCGTGATATTGAAATGAAAGTGCTGTAATTTATGTATTTACGATGCGTAGCATTAGTTCCCTTCTATCTTTTATTGCCTTTTCTGTACTAAATATAAAACGCCGTTTCTTTGACAGTGTCTTTACGATGTTCAATCTATCTAGATAACGTCAGAGTCGAAGAGAATCTTTGTAAACATCGGCTCGGATCTATTTTATTTATATGTTTGTACAAATAGGTTGAAGCGGTATTGTCCCTTTGCAAATGTCTGTTATTTGTGTATAAGAGGTTTTTGGCAAAAGAAACACATAAAATTTGATAACGCTTCCATGTATAAAAACAGCAGCTTGGTTTTCTCTATTCTTCTGTAATATACGACGGAAATGTTTAATAAAAAGAGTTCTATGGTAATGCAGAGTAAACATAAACTGTTTGAAATGGGTAGTATTATGGGGCTGACGAAATATTTTCAGGGGAATGAAAAAGTTTTTTTATGTTTATTTACGTCTTAGTGAAAGTTTTAGATCGTAAATATATCGAGTGATTTCTTATAATATCGTTCGTGAAAATGTTTATCACATTTATTTTCTCAAATCATCTAGTTTTATCAGAATTATTATTATAATAGTAGCATTATCCTTGAAAAACTTTTGCACAAATTGTTTTAACGGTAAACAAATCTCACGAATACTGATATATAAAGGACATTTGTTTTTAATCTAACACAAATAAAGCTACAGTTAAGGAGCTATAGTAATCTCATAGTGAAGCAAATTTAGTCACATGTAATCTCCCATGACAGTAAGTCTAGATCAAATCTAAGATGGTAACGTATCTGATAAGAATTACCTTTTTTTATCAATTATCAAGTATAGTAGCAAACAAACGCGCTAATCTTAAATACTACTGGTTCGATTTCATATATTCTTTCAGTTTTAGATAGTCCATTTATCGAGGAAGGCTAAAGGCTATATGTTCTCATGTTAAGACTAATTTATAAATTTGGTTTATTTCCTTATTTAGAGTTTCTGCTAGGTGTGCGGATTATACAGTTAAAGTTTCGCAAAAATCATGTAGAACAGAATTGTTTTCCTTTTATAATTTTAAAATCAAGTCTTCGACAGCCTATATCTATCTTTCTTCTTAGAGGTTCTTGCAGCTGTCTATCAGTAATAAATAGGTGCAAGGAAGAGGGCTCTGATAGAAAGATAGAAAGAGGACCTGAGGTCTCCTGAAGCGGGCATGGCCACTGTTGCGGCTATCCGTCCCCACTTGGAAGGTTGGTTTTTCAGGGGGCACGGTTCTTTGTCCTACAAGTACATGTGCTCGGGCACGGTTGTTTCGGTAAGTACCTGCACCAAATTGTGGACTGTGTAGAGCCTCCTGCTCACCACACTCTAGCAGAATGCCCGGCTTGGGGACCACAGCACCATCCTATGGTGTCGCTGGTTGGAAGTGATCTCTCTTTATCGAGTGTAGTTGGTGCTGTGCTCCGTGGGGTTCGACGTTGGAGGGCTGTGTCCTTCTTCTGTTAGTCTGGCATCTTGCAGGCATTAGAGAGGGAAAAGAAAATTGCTGTCCATGCTCCTCCCGGCCGCTGAAGGTGAAGTGGCGCCAGGAGGCACAGTTTTGCCCGCTTGCTCCCCAATCCTTGAGTCGGAGTTCATCTGGCATACAGCATACGGATGAAGAGGGTTCCGCTTGGTTTTAATGGGTATTCTGGTGCAGTCAGCGAACTCCACACTACCGGGTGGAGGTTAACTCCATCCGTCGTGCGCAAAGCATTTCCCAACGAAATATAATCTTTAACCAAATTTATTCCTTCTCTGTTTCCATTGTGAGTTGCACGGATCACCTAGTCGTTAATGAAATATATTTTTATTACCCTCTACTGTTGAAATACTTATTTTTATCCTTTTTGTAATAAAATTACTGATTATATAGTTCATCATTGTGGTTTTTACTGAAGGAAAACATCGTGGGGAAACCAGCATATCCTGGGAGCAATCTAGCATATGTGTAGCTTGCCAGCCTGTAGCAGAGTGGTGGGTATATGCTTTAAAAACCTGGCGTATACCCAGCAAATATAAACTCACCTTACCTTATAGAGAAAAAACATTTGTAAAATAATATACAGTGCTGTATATTGAAAGCTCACATGAAAGCTTTAAAGCTTTCTTTCTACATATATAGGCTTAGAAGTAGAAATAGGCACTAATTTTCCGTTTAGTAAAATTCCTCAGTGATAGTATGTGTTTTACGAATATAGTTGAATAAAATAGATTACTTAGTTGAATGGGTTCTAATTATATAACTACCAAAACACTTATCATGTGGTAGAGCTTAACCTCAGTGATTAATCGATTTTCACTTTCACAGCCGACTTTCCCCGTTACCCATCCTACCCGGGGGTGAATTTATATTCTCGTATGTATTTTCATTTAGAAACGGGGGTATGGAAATTGAAAATGGCTGGAGCTTGATCAAGAACGCGCCCATTAAATCAAATTCTCATTCCACATGTTGTCCTTTGTATCTCTAGATTATGAAAAATAAAGAGACTTCCTATTCTTTCCCCATTATTTTATACGTTTAACTCGTATATCGTAACTCCATTCGAAGCTGGATAAATATAATAAATATTGATACTAGCAAATCCGCGCAACTCTGTCTAACGATAAATAAATGGTGATTGGAAATAGGAGCATGAAAAATACATAACGATCTATTTCAAAACATACCAAATAAATATAAAAGAGATATAAAAATTGGCCAAACAGTTTCACTGGAGTTATCGAATTCTAATACTATATAACACGAGATTTTTATATATACGTTCCTAAAGTGGTAACCTTTTAACGTCCCACGGCTGGGCACAGGCCTCCTCATCACGCTGTTCCTCTGCCAGTTGCCAATCCCCCAGAATAACTCCCCAAATATCCCGACAATGTTTTCTTTCGCCAATAAACACTGTTGGATTGAAAACAGCTATCAAGTGGGTTAGTTTCATTTTCATAAAGGAAACCTTAAAGGCGACTGCTGTAGATTCGAATCCACGCATTTCACGACTAGACCCTTGTATTCATTATATTTGATTATAATACTAGTGAGTTTATAAATGGTGCCCTGCGCGCCTTTATGAATAGCCAGATGGTGNATTGAGAAAGGTATGCTTAGATGGTTTGGGCATGTAGAGAGAATGAATGAAAGGAGACTGACAAAATGGATTTATGAATCAAGAGTGAATGCGAAAGTTGGAAGGGGAAGACCAAGGTGAAAATTCCTGGATCAAATCCAGGACATTTTAATTAAGGGCCAATTCAAGAGTACTCTAAACCGACGAACTTGTATGAAAGGATGGATTGTAAATCATGTTAATAAAAAGTTTTCAAAACATATATCTTTCGTCTAATCATCAAAGGTATCATTACTATCATCAATCGTCGTTTTTCGAAAGCGGTCTCCTAACACCTCGTTTATTACATTAAAAGTCAGGAATAAACAGTAATAACATCATTACTGTTTACAACTTATATAAAATTAATTAACGACACAAATAAGTAGTACAATAGAAATAAAAAATCGTCGCAAATAAAGCCAGGAATTCAAATGGAAATCTCTACTCTCCACTTCAAAGGAAATCCACCTCGCAATTTGAGGTACAAAATTCGATAGCAAGTGAATCAATTTAAATGAGCCTTGCTTGGAATTGCGTGACAAAGGAAGTTTGATCGCAATACCTGTCTATAGTTATATTAAGCCCTAGTTCATTAAAGATGTATATGAATTTTAAATACCCTATATTTATAAACCTATATTGGTTTTAGCACTTTATTGAACTACATCACACTTTTAAAGATATAAAAAGGAAGCTTAAACTTAATCAATAAATGTCGCACAATAGGCGTTCTTATCGCTCTGAAGCGATTTTCAGACAACCTTAAAGAAGGAGATATAGTTGAAAGAGAATAAGTATGTGGTGCAAAACAGAGAAGTAATCCTTTACATATATGTCGGAGTGCAAGAGTCTGTGGATCGCTGATCCGTGTGTAATAGTCCGGCGTGGGGGCAGAGTCAATAAGTGGCAGTGCAGCCAGTCTCTCGGCAGTTCTCGAGCGGCGGTCGGCCGGAGTGGTCGACTGTTGAAACTGTCGCGATCCTAGCTAAAAAGTTAATGAGTTTTTGTAAATTGATATCGGGAATTTTAAGTGATTGAGCATTATAACTCGAGTTAATTTATAAAGTATTTGATTGCACCAAGATTACTCACGAACGCCCATAGATTAAGAAATTAAATAATGGATCCAATTAATAATGATATCGGCGGAGAACTCTACGCCCCTGTGCTTTATGCTTCTCCGTTCTCTCTTATTTTCCGACATAAATATAAAGTAGTGAAAAAAATTGAAGGATCTAAAATCTTAACTCTTAAGTTAATCTCGTTAAGACTTAAGAAAATTGGACTGATTTGCCTAATTTTGAATTTGAATTATTTATGAAAGTCCAGGAAAGGTGGCAACGGTGAATAAATATGAAAAAAGATGCTTGTAATACAGTTAAAGCAACAATTTCGCTTTCCCTCAGGAACTTTTCATACCTATCAAACATTAGATTGCTTCTCTGTTTTTCTAGGTTTTAAATGGAGACAAGACCTAATTACTCTAAACTTTGTCAACTTTAGAGAGGTAAAAAAAAATCTGACATAAATGTATATATATATATATATAATGTCATCTGGTTAATAGGAATTTATGAAAAGGAACTCGCATGATATCAAAAGGTAGTGCATTCTACAATCGTGTACCCCCTACCGTAAAAAAATTATGATACAATGAAACATTTTATATTTTTAACCAATTTTTATGGCTGGATTAAGGTGAAGGTTAATAAATTGAAGTGTGGCGGGCTATAATATAATTTTAATGACGTCTTTAGCTTTGAAATTTCAACTTCGATTCTATATACATTGAAACTGATTTAGAGGCACTGATTAATTAAATTTTAATTTATTTACAGTTTAAAATTATATATTTATATTTGGTAGGAAGGATAATGATGAAATATAACTCACTTTCGAAGAAGAAAAATATACACAGCTAATTTAAAAATAAGCATGCAAATACGTGTATTGTAACAATTGCTCTGTTTTTTCTTAAGGCGTTTTTTTAATCTTAATATATGTATAAATTGTTATATAATTTCTGTATAGACCTTTTATGATTGTTTATGTTATGTAAAAGTAAAATAAATGCGGTAGAGATGAGAGCGTTAAGAAGCATGAGTGGATTAAAAGTGAGTGACAGAGTAAGAAATAGTGTGATAAAAGAACGTTGTGGTATAAAAGAAGACGTAGTGACTAAAATTGAGAAAGGTATGCTTAGATGGTTTGGGCATGTAGAGAGAATGAATGAAAGGAGACTGACAAAAAGGATTTATGAGTCAAGAGTGAATGCGAAAGTTGGAAGGGGAAGACCGAGGCGAACGTTCCTGGACCAAATCCAGGACATTTTAAATAACGGCCAGGTCAAGAGTACTCTAAACCGACGAACTTGTATGAAAGGTTTAATGAGATTGAAAGAAGCGAAGGAGATATGCAAGGATCGTGGCAAGTGGAAGGATGTTGTCTCTGCCTACCCCTATGGGAATAAGGCGTGATGCTATGTATGTATGTATAAGATTGTTTCTGGTCCTGTTCCTTTTACATTTTATATGGTTGCATATTTACGTTCTTGTAGACAGTTTTGGCTTACGATATCAAAACTGCCGAGTTATTAGTTTAAAAATTTACACTGTAGTACTCTAACGAGACTAGGCTATGTAAGAATTTCATTAAAGCGTATGTAAAGGTACTAAACTCGTATGTAATGTGCACTTGGAATGCAGAATTGTTTGAATCTGGCGACTGACAAAGGAATTTATGATGTCCTTAGCGAGTTTTATTTCCTAGTTTCACGCAGACAAAGCGAGTGGATCAAATTTTATTATCTACATCGAATTTTTAAATTAACGTCATTCATTTATTATATTTGTGAATCCTGTAGTTTATAATTAATGCCCACTTTTGCTTTCAAGCGATGTTGTACGGTCTGATAATAATTATAATTGATTTATATTATGGTTTTCAGATAAGTGGATTATTTCCACTTTAAAATACATATTTAGCCTGTAAACCTAAATGTATTCAGACTAATTTCGTGATATATTGACTTTAAAAGCTAAAAAAACAAGTTTTATATTACAATCTTTCAAAATCAATAAGAATATTTTGCGGTTGCTTTTAGAGAGTACCTTTTTAATGTTTTATTGGGACTAAAACTATACTAAGATTAGCAATTTCTATAGTATACGTCTGTATTCTGTCTGTAGTCCATCTATATAAAAAATAATGTTATCATATGAACTAAATCTAATAAGAAATATGATAATGAATATAACAATTAAAACTTATTAGATAATTAAAGTATTGAGTTAGGTATCTAAACTACTAGTATAAAAAGCAAACATTTGTGTTCTTGCATGCATGTAAGTATCTATGTTTGTACCGTTTTCACAAAAAAACTACTGGGTCGATTTCAAAAAATTTTTCGCCATTAGAAAGCTGCATTTTTACAGAGCGACATATGTTATATGACTTTCTAAAAAAAAAATGGGGCACCTTAATACAAATGCAATAATGAAACCCAAGGTGTGAAACAAAAAATCTCTTATCGCATGCCCTGCGAAATCTACTGAAAATGCTCTACAGTATTATAGAAGGTATTAATATCTACAAAAATATCCATATGTCCAACTAAAGTAGTTATGCCACTATAGCTGCTTTTTTACATTTTAAAAGTTAATAAGAGTTCCGACAATAATCAAGCTATATTATTTACCACTGTATTAATTCTTATACCCATTAATTAATATTTTGTTAAAGACCGTATCAATACCTGTAAAATACTCTTTAAAGTATTAAAATAGGACGTTACATTGAAAATATACGAATTGATATAACGAATTTAAAAATGTCAATTTTAGAAAATAAGCCCGATTTGAATGAAACCGCGGCGCAATTCTAGTAATATATAAACTGAAAATTATATATGTCGGAGAATTAGATAGAAGGAGAGCCATAAAGAATAGGGGCGTAAGGTTCTCCGCCGAAATCGTCATTAATGGCATACATAATCATATCAATCATAAATCACATCAATTTCCATACTGTGGATATTGATGGGTAATGTTGGTCTAATCAAACACTTTATTAATTAACTCGGATGATAATCACTTCAGTCACTTAATGTTCCCGATATCAATTTACACAAACTCATTAATATTAATAGCTGGGAACGCGACAGTTTCAATAGTCTACCGCTCTGGGGGACCGTTACCCGAGAACTGACGAGAGACGCGCCCCGGACTGCCACTTATTGACTCTGCCCCACGCCGATAGACAGATGGCACCAGCGTTCCACAGACTATTGTACACCGACATATATATAGATTAGCTGTCCTCCGCCGTGTTGTCCAAAAAATTATTTTACTTCTACTGAACTTTACTGACTTATTTTTCCGATTAAAAGCACTCTGATTCTTTCAAAATATCATCTAATTGCCAGTAAAAGTACCATCACAAACGGTTCAGACATTAAAGGGAATAATCATATTGGACTTTGAAAGCTAATTAAAACGAAACATGCGAACTATGACAATTAAATATAAATAAAAAAGAAACCAATATAGGTAAAAGAAACATACAAATAGACAGCATTTATAATATATAGCTTGTCAATAAAGCTGTTAATCTGAAATTAAAGGCAGACGCTCCAGTTTTCTTTATTTGTATGAATGTGTTATCAAAACAGCATCCAAAATAGGTTGTTAAAACTTATTTACTGTAAATTTCCTTTCTATAATGAAATCAGTTTCCTGTGAAATGCGAATATTAAGTTAGATAGTACAGTAGAGATGTTCCGAAAGCAAATGAGACATTCGATTTGAAATCGCAAGCAATCTCAAGCTTTTCAAACGCAAATCGATTTAACAAAATCCACTTTGAGTGTCAAAGGCGAATGACGAATCCAAGACTCACTTCATCTATAAACTTAGTTTACGTAATTAGAATTGTAAGCAATGAAATTATTCTATTATTTCCATTTAATGAGCTCACTTTTAAAAAAGCCTTTCTTAAAATATTCAAATGACTTATCGTATCCCATTAATTATAATGTAACAAATGTGATAAAAGTCCATCAAAAAAAGTTATGTACAGTCTTCTTAGGAATAACCTTAGACTCTGGGCTTCAGTGGGGTGCCCATATTAAGATTCTGACTGGCAAACTCAGTTCAGCTGCATTTGCTGTTAGGAAGGTGAGGCTAAAATAGTGTATTTCTCTTATTTTCATAGAATTATGTCTTACGGCATGATGTTATGGAGTAAGGCGATGGATATTGAAACTATATTTATATTACAAAAAAGAGCAATACGTGCTATATAATAATTGGGATCTCGCGTTTCCTTAATAGAAAAAATCAAAGAAATATCAATTTTCACAGTACCATTGCATTACATATTGAATAACGTTTTATATATCCGTGATAACATTCATTGGAGCGGCAGCGCAGAAGGTGCCATCGTCCATGTGACGCGAGGGGAATTGGAATAAGTTGAGTGGACTGTATAGCGGTTTAGAAAGAAGAAAGAAGGAATTTAGAGTAGTGGCCGCGTAAAGGGGTGATAGTGATGAAGGGAGAAAAGAATCCCGTGCACGTACCTGGAGTATCAGGCTCTTCTGCTCCTTCCCGAAGTAGGGTTATGAACTGGCGTGGTAGCGGCGGCGAAATGCCCTATCACAACACTACCCGGCCAGGGGCTCACTTCTGCGATATTTCATGCAGTTACATCTTCAAGAGGAAGATACGAGCGGATTTATTGCGAAGATATCAGCGGTAGGCGATACACACCTTGTTGCGGCGAAAGTGTAGACGAATATATGCACGCGAGGGAAAAGGTCTGGTACTTTGGGAAAAGGAAACATTTTTACGCGGCACCCTCAAGTTTAAGCCAAAATACTACCGTAAGTGGCGTCACCATTCATTTATACAGACAAAGGAGTGAAAAACACAATTTTAATACAAGAAATAAAAAAAAAACTTGTAATGTCATATTTTAGAGTGAAGTGAAGGTTCCGGAGTCATTTGTCGGGTTATACGCAGTTTTAATAAGATACCCGAGTCACTGTTGGGTTTGCCTCCAAATAGTTTAAAAAAATATATTAATAATGTCCTATAACAAAAGGCATATTATGATGTTGACGATTATTTAAGCGACAAAGATGTTTCTACTTGATTCCAGTTGCACATCAAAACTAAACGCGTTGTAACGTACAAAAGGTATGTTTAAAGTAGTAACCGTGGAGTTTCTTGCCGGTTTCTTCTCAGCGGAATCAACTTTCCAAACCGGTGATAGATTTGTTACCGATGGACAGATTACTGACGATTTAAAAGTGCTTTTTGAGCCTACTGGAATAAAGAATATTTAGATTTTGATTTGAATAGTTATCTCTCACATTGGATAACTAAGATTGTGATTTTCATATTAATACTAGCAGACCTGACCACTCGTTGCTGTGCCTAAGGTTTTCAATAGACAAATAATTTGCAATAAAATAATACTGTGACTTTAAATTAAGATGTAAGCTATCCTATCTTTTAAGTTAGATCAAACTGCACACGGTGTGCAAATTTGATTAAAATCCCTTAAGTAGTTTAGGTTTTAATTTAATTACGGCGAGAACAATTTCAAAACTTTTTAAATGAAGACATTATAGCGGGATTTATAAGGTGAAATACGATACTATCTCCTTAAAAGATTTTCCTTTTAAGTTGATGTGTTGTAAAGTACCTTAATAAGAAAAATTTAATTTAGAGGAAGGAAAATTTTTGGCAAGGATACCCAGGACGTCAGTTCCAGTAACTTAAGTCGAGGCCGACGCGCCTCGCGTGATCTGAAATCTGAGAGGATCGTGTTTTAATCTCTCGGGTTTTCTCATACCTCACGTCACATGAAGTTGTCGGAACGGCCCGCTCTCTTTTCAACGAACATAAGTACCAGACAGTCTGTATGAAAAATGTTTTTAAATAGCTATAAAGAGAAAATTGTATAAAGTCTCTTATTATATATGTATAAAGTCTCTTATTGTATAAAGTCAAAGTCAAAGTCAAAATATCTTTATTCAAGTAGGCCTATTACAGCACTTTTCAAATCGTCAAATATCGTTTTTTTTTTTTCTATTTATTATTTAAATGAATGACTGATGATAACACAAAAGAACGACTTACAATCTAAAGTTACGAGGGTTCCTTCGCGCCCTGATCTGAGAAGAGCCCACAACAAACTCAGTCGGGTGTACGTTTTTTTTTTTTTTGTTATCATCATTACAATATTTAATTTAAAAATATTCTATATCTATATATATATAGAGCAATTCATTCACTCCCACGCTTTTTTGTCTTCTAAGTATTCTTTCAAATTATAGAATGATTTCTCAATTAGTTTTCTTTTAATAAAAGATTTAAATTTATTAAGAGACATTTTTGTAACTTCTTCTGGGAGTTTGTTATAGAACCGTATACAGTTACCCTTGAATGACTTGTCAATTTTATGTAGCCTACTAGAATTTACAGCAATTTTATTTCCATTTCTTAAGTTATATGAGGTGCATTCACTTTTCTTCCTAAAAGAGTCAATATTTTTATGGACGTACAACAAGTTTTCTAATATATATACGCCGTGAACTGTCATTATTTTTACTGCTCTGAATTTGTTTCTTAGCGACTCTCTTGGACCCATATTGTAGATCGCACGAACGGCCCTTTTCTGCAGCACAAATATTGCATCTATATCAGCAGCATTACCCCAAAGTAAAATGCCATATGACATAATGCTGTGAAAATAACTGAAATAGACCAGCCTGGCAGTTTCAACGTCCGTAAGACGGCGAATTCTTTTAACCGCGTAAGCCGCAGAGCTGAGCCTGTTCGATAGACCTCTTATATGGGGCCCCCACTGTAGTTTACAATCTAAAGTAATGCCTAGAAAAACGGTACTATCTACCAGATCAAGTTCCTCATTATTAAGTTTAACAATGGTTCTCACTTGCTTTACGTTTGGTAATGTGAATTTAATACATTTTGTTTTTTTCCCGTTCAGTAATAAGTTGTTTGCTTCAAACCATTGTACTACTTTATTGAGCGAATTGTTTACCTCGTCAAAATCTGTTTGTTGTCGATTAACTTTGAATATTAGAGAAGTGTCATCAGCAAACAAAACTATCTCATGACCGTCCTTGACAAAATAAGGAAGGTCATTAATGTAAATGAGGAACAGAAATGGTCCTAATATGGAACCCTGTGGAACACCTAGTTTCGTTACAGACCCTTCTGAAAGTTTTCCATTAACACAGACCTTTTGTGTTCTATTAGTTAAATAGGAACTCATCAGGTCTAATGCAGCGTCTGTGATGCCATAGTGACGTAATTTCCCGATCAGAGTTTCATACTGGACACAATCAAAGGCCTTAGACAAATCACAGAAAACACCAAGCGCGTCTCGTGATTCCTCCCAGGCCTCGTAAATATTATGTAATAACTGTACACCAGCATCGGTTGTTGAACGAGCTCGCGTAAATCCAAATTGCTTACTGTGTAATAGATTATATTTTTGAAAATGTTGTAGCAATTGGTTCAATATCATTTTTTCGAATACTTTACTGAAAGTCGGAAGAACCGATATTGGTCTAAAGTTAGAGGGGTCTGAAGTACTGCCCGACTTAAACATTGGTATAATTTTACTGTACTTCATTAAGTCAGGAAATATACCCCAATCTACACAGTTATTAAAAATTTCAGCCATGTCGTCTGCAAGGATGTCAATTAATGATCTTGCTAGGTTAACAGATAGACCCCATAAATCATTTGTTTTCTTATTATTGATTAAATTAAATGACTTAATAACGTCCGAGCTATTGACATGGTGGAATTTGAAAATATTATAACATTGAGGCACACTACAAGCCAGCCAAGAGAGAGCAGTGGATGGTGATGAGTTCAGAGATTTAGTCGTCGAGATAGGAGCGCTAGTGAAGAATTCTTCAAATTCATTAGCAACTTCTGAATCCAATGTAATGTTCTTATTGTCTATCTTAAGATTGAATTCATTAAAGCGCGAGGATGCTTTTCCTGTTTCTTCATTGATGATCCTCCATGTTGTTTTAATTATATTACTGCTATTTTTAATTCTAGATTTAATGTATTGCGATTTTGCTAAAACACATTTCTTTTTAAATTCTTTAGAAAATGATCTTACATAATCTCTGAATTCATCACTAGTGTTATATTGACGCTTGTCATACAGCTCATATAACTTTTGTCTACTTTTGTGTAGATCAACTGTTGCCCATTCACTGAATGCCAATGTGTCAGTACACATGGCCGATTTACTCTTAAATATAGAATTAAAAATTTTATTAAATTTGTTAAAAAAACGGTTGTATACTTCATTGGGATTCAGAGAATTCAATAAAGAAGAAGAATTCCAGTTTAGTATTAGGTTTGATCTCATTCGCTCTATACGCTCAGTAGTGATTGGGACATAAGTGATTTTACGTTTTTTCACTGTTTTATTTACGGTTGGAAAGCGAATGAGTTGGCCACAGTGATCAGAATCTAAATTAGAAATTATCTTTTTGACAGTTGGTTTTATATCTGTAAATATATTGTCTATGCAAGTAGCACTAGTTGAAGATATTCTTGTAGGCTCCATAAACATATTTGTTAAATTGTATGTACTGAATAAATTTAATAATTTCATGCTTGAAGAGCTACATTCCAATATATTTATGTTAAAGTCACCACAGACTATTAGATTTTTATGTGTGTTTGATATTGTAAACAGTACTTGGTCCATTAAATTTTCAAATTTTTCAAAGCTTGACAAGGGTGGTCTATAGACAGTTACTATAATAAATTGCTCTAATTCAATAGAGGCTAGCTCTATTGTCCGTTCAACAGATAGGCTCAATATATCTCTCCTTTCTTTATACTTTAAAGATTTGTTAATTAGGTATAAGTCATAAGAGATGTGGTAAAGAATAATAAACGTCTTACGGACGTTCAAATTACCAGAATATGGTATTTCAACTATTATCACAATATTCAATCATTACAACAACAAGAGAATAAGTGGAAAATGTTAAAGAATTTGTATAAAAAATGTAAGTACCCCATTACCGTCCCACTGCTGGGCACAGACCTCCTCACTCATAGGAGAGAGGGTTTTTAGAACTTAGACCCACCACACTGTTCCACTGCGGATTGGCAGGCATAGTACACAAGTGCCTTCTCTTTTCCTTCACTCTCATAGTCCGAAGTGACAGGAATCCAACACGAGCGAAGAGGCAGAAAAGAATCAACTTGCGATCTAAATTTACAAAAGATGTAACATGTGAAAGTGATATTGAAAGCAGAGTGAATGCAGGGAATATGGTAAATGGTGTTCTGCACGCCTTTATGAATAACCAGATGTAGAAGCTAGATAATAAAAGTAAAATAAATCCGGTAGAGATGAGAGCGTTGAATGAAGAGTATGAATGGATTGAAACTGAGTAACAAAGTAAGAAATAGTGTGATAAGAGAACGTTGTGGTATAAAAGAAGATGTAGTGACTAAAACTGCGATGGTTGGAGCACGTAGAGAAAATGAATGAAAGAAGACTGTCAAAATGGATTTATGAGTCAAGAGTCAATGAGAAAGTTGGAAGGGGAAGACCAAGGCGAATGTTCCTGGCCCAAATCTAGAATATTTTAAATAAGGGCTAGATTATGAGTACTCTATACCAACGATTTAGGAGGTATGCAAGTCGTGTGATAAGTGGAAGGACGTGGCCTACCCCTATGGGAATGAGGCGTGATGCTATGTATGTTTTCAAGTTTCAAGGACATTTTTTGAAGTGAAGCTTTTCATGGCTCGGTTGAGAAAACATTTCTTTACGTGTTACGAGAGATACGTATGTGTCTGCTGGGTCTACATGTTGCTTAGAAAGAATAACAACGAAATACTTAAACTACTGGAACGATCGGCATGAGACCATGACCATTCGTACCATAATTGCAGGTGAAAACCCTAAAAACAGCCCTTGTCCGTTTCCCATACATACGTTTTTTATTTCAATTAAATAAAGTCAATTTGACCTTAATTGATATTCAATAAAGTACATAATAAATTACAAGTACTCACTGTCAATTTGCACTTTATTGTTTCTGCAGGAAGTTCAAAATCAATTGAATAGTCATAAAAATGTAAGAGCTAAAGATATTTAGTACTGCTGTAATTATATTTCGAAAATCATTCGTAAAACTGAAATCTGCCACATTAAATACTAGTCTTAAAAATAAAATAGGCTACATAAAATTAACAAATCATTTAAGGGTTATACATTTTTATAACAAACTGCCAGACGACTTTGTTAAAAGAAAATTAATTTGAAATCTTACTATAACATGAAAGATTACTTAGACGATAAAAAAGCGTGGAAGTGAATGAATTGCTCTAACCTATCTAAACTAATATTATAAACAGGAAACATTTTTGTTTTAGTGTGTATGTTAGAATGTTTGTTACGTTTTCACACAAAAATTACTTTCTATATATATAAGAGCTGAATTTCATTGCGTGACTTTATCACTCTCTCAAATAAAAAATAGGGATCCCTAATAATGGATCAAGGTATCCATAGGTGTGAAAAAGTTTGACACAAAACAAATCTGACATCGCGTGCTCTGCGGAAACTATTGATGATAGAACAAAAAAAGTTCTACAGTATTATAGAACGTATTAAAATCTAGATAAAGTTTTCCATACCATACGTCCAACTACTGTAATTATGCCACTATAACTACTTTTTTATATTTTTAAAGTTAATAAAAGTGGCAGCAATAATCAAACCATATTATACATATCTCTGTATTAAACCTTATCAAATTACTATTTTATTAAAGACAGTTTCCATACCTATAATTTATTTTCAGAAATGATTGAAATCGGACATTCCATTCAAAACATATAACGAAGTTAAAAATAATAAATCTTAAAACAATTGTAGCGATCGTTATAACTGGGCCTGCGACTGATGAGTTAGCTCATATTCCAAGGATACCAATGATACTCACCGATATACCTATACTGTTTATTATTTAAAAATGTATTAGTTAGATATATATTTTTCAGAACTGCCTCATTGGTCTAGTGGTTAGCATGTTGGAATACAGACATGTGGTTCTAGGTTCGAGTCCCAGGTCGGGTCAATTCAAAAATCAATATTGAGTTTTCTATTAAGATTTTCTCAATATTTTCCCGAAGTTGGGAAATTGGCGGTATAAACCACCTCCATGCCTCGGAGAGTACGTTAAGCCGTTCGGCGCCTGATTTCTCTCCAGTCGTGTCGGATTCCCGTCACATCGGACCATGAGAGTGAAAGAATAGAAAGTGCACTTGTGTACTATGCCTACCAATCCGCAGTGGAGCAGCTTGGTGGGTCTATGCTCTAAAAACCCTCGCTCTTTGGAGTGAGAAAGCCTGTGCCCAGCAGTGGGACATTAATGGGCTGCTATTAATTTACATTTTATATTCGTAGTAAAGTAAAATCTGTATGAATGTGAGTATCTATTAATCTGAAAGGAAGTAATTTAAAACCAAGTGAAATAAAACTGCCACGTGATCAGTGTCTACGCGAGTGGAACCGCGGGGCATTGCTAATTTATTGAATAAAATAATAAAAGTTAAATTTTCCATTAGGAAAATCTAGGTGAATTTAAAAAGTCCGCGTTCGTGAACACGTACGACCGTAAGTGGTATACGTGTGAAACTGCTCCAAACATTTTCGTGTGTGGATGCCACAATATCTTGTTTATGTTCATCTGTATATTTATGGCGCGGCGTCCAAAGTACTGGCGTGGAATTTGAAATTCTCTCTTTGAGTTCCGCCCGATCTTAATATTACGTAACTTTGCATCGAACGTTGCCAACGTCAATACGTTAAAAGTATAATATTTAGATGTTCTAAGTCGTTATTCATCACTTGAATTGAACAAGTAGAATATAATACAAGGTAGCAGCCCATTAACGTCCCACTACTAGGCACAGGCTTCCTCACTCATATGAGATAAGGTTTTTAGAGCATAAACTCACCACGCTGCTCCACAGCTGATTGGCAGGCACACAAGTGTACTCTCTATTCCTTTACTCTCATAGTCCGACTTGACGGGAATCTGACACGACCGGAGAGAAATCAGGCGCAGGATCGTCGGCTTAACGTGCTCTCCGAGGCACGGTGATGGATCACACTGCCAACTTTTTCCCAACTTTGGGCAAATATTGAGAAGATCTTAATAGAAGATTCAATATCGATTTCGAATTGGCCCGACCTCATGCCTGTAGTCGAACATGCTAACCACTAGACCAATAAGTCAACAAGTAGTACTAAAATGTATTGCTGACATGTTAGCGCTTGACTATGATCACGCCTTATGGTAAGTGTTGATGCAATCTAAGATGGAAGCATGCTAATCTGGCAAATGGCTATTTAACTCTTATAATTTCTACACAGCATCGTAGCGGAACACAAATCTCTGTCTCGGTACGTCTTTTTTAGTTGGTAAATGTGATTTCCTTAAATCCAGGACCTTAGCTAGTGAAGCAAAACCCTATTAAAAAATAATACAGTGTAGTGAGTTACTCTATCTAATCATGAAAACTGCATGATAAATCCGTTTCGATTAAGTAATGTTTAAGTGAATCGCGAACGGGCAGGCATTGTTATATACTATACAAGGATTTGCCATTGCTATCGCCATATTTCTTGGAGTTTAATTGCTAAGTTCAATTGCTTTCTCGTAAAATATGGTTGGTTCAATTTGAATAAGTTTTCGACTTGAGTTACTCTTCAAAAATTGAGGGTTTTTCCATTCAAAAAGTCTCATAAGGAACGGAAAAAGTGGTATGATTCATTTTAATACTCCATTTTAGAGGTTTAAAAACCAGTTTAACGTTATATATATTACAGTTACACAATACGTTACAAATTTTGACAGCCTCTCTGGGACAGTGGTGTGAGTACCCGTTTGACAGCAAAGGTCTAGTGTTCATGCCCGGTAGGGCTAATTTAGGAAATTAGAAATACTTTTTCTAACTTTCCTGAGTCTGAGTTAATGGAGGCTTTGGCCGTGTCTAGTTGCCGCCAACCCTTAGATTTGTGTTCAAGTACGGTGCTGTGTAGAAACCATAAGAGCTAAATAGCCTCTTTCCAGATTAGTGCGCTTACATCTTAGACAGTATCATCACTCACCATCAGGTGTAACAATCTATTATCAGTTATGCGTTACATAAATGAAAATAGATTTTATTTACATGCGGAAGTTACTTATGACTTAGTTAAGTTTCATTATATGATGTGTAATTAATATCAAATTTAATTTTAGCGAAGTATACCTAGTCTCTAAATAAATTTTCAGTTCGGTGGTACATCGACAATTTTGCGGACGCCGATGTTTTCCGAGTAATTCCGTTATCTTGAATTCTTGGAAAATACGGATATTTTGCATTCTACGCCGGAACTTCAGACGCTGAGTCATAAATATAAAAGCAGAAATAAACAGCATTACGAGCTCCACAACTTTGAATCTATAAGGCAAAATATAATAGGAAAATTGAGACCCTGCACACAAAGTTATTAAAAATAAATAACATTCAATTAATGTCCCACTGCTGGGTAACGTTCGGTTTCTGAGCTTCATTTACCAAGCTGATTCGATATGATACATGGTCTAATAACAAAACCGTAAAAACTTGTATTTTTTTTTTTGTTTATTCAGCAGAATTGAGAGATTTCCGGAGGCAGTGATAGTATTTTAATTCTAAATCTAATATTTTAAAGCATAAAGCTTCAAATTGTTTTTTATTTGAGACCGGTACGATTATTTTCGAAGAAGACATTGGCATTTTCTTGATCATATATCTTAGATCATCTCCCTGGAGGGCACCAAAGACAAGGTGGTTGCGCAAATGGGATCTGGGAATTCGCCCAAGAATGGTTTCGGTATAGTCATTCTACGGAGAACCCAGAGTCATTTGATAATTGCAGAGGATGGCTACCGGAGGGGTTTTAGTGGGTACAATACCACATCACTCGACCTATCCCTCAAAGGTTGGGTATTATTCGAAGATTTCCCCTTCGATAAAAAAAAGATCATCTCCTGGGACGAAGAGGTTTCCTCAAAACAAAGTGCGTGATTTGTCCTGCATGTATAAACATAACTGCCTTATTGGTCTAGTGCTCATCTTGTACCGCTACAGACATGAGCGAATTTAAAGATTGATATTTAGTTATTTCTTAAAGAAATTGTCAGTATTTGCCCGAATTTGGAAAATTGGGGGTGTGCTAAGCCCCCGTATCTCTCCAGTCGTATCGGGTTGCCGACACATAGAAGTATGAGTGAAGGAATAGAAATTACTCTTAGAACCCTCTGCTTTAAGAGTCTAAAGCAGTGGGACGTTAATGTGCTGCTACTTACTCATAACATTTATAAATGCGTTGAACGTTGTGGTTTAAAAACGATGTATTAGAAGTATCTGCGATGTAATTCCAATAACTTCCTGTAGACCTCTTTTTAAAAAATTAAATGTGTTAACTGTATCTTCCCTATACATATATGAAGTGTGTTTGTATGTAAAACACATTTAGACCAGTTTGAAAAACGGTATGATGGGACACAATTTAAACGATTTAGATTTGAAAATCATTTAGTTAGACCCAGTACAAGAACACAGCTTTATGATAGAAACTGTCACGTCATGGCTGTTAAAATTTATAATAAATTACCTAACCCACTTAAAGACATAAATAATATTAATATATATAAACATAAATTGAAAAAATGGCTAATATCTCAATGTTATTACTGTATTAAGCACTACTGAAATGAAAGTCAAAATAAATAAAATAATTCATACGAGACGCAGTTTTTAAGCTCACTCATACTGTTTTGATACGTTTTCATATAAAACTGTAATATTATTTATTAATGTGAATATTATTTTAAAAATGTAAATACCTGCCATAAGGATGAAGCAATTATTTCAAAATAATATTATTTTGTCCTATTATAGATGTTGCACGCCATTGTATGGTAGATTGTGTGTTGTACATTTGATCTTGCAATAAAATATATTTGATTTCATTTGATTTGATTTAAAACAAGATGTACTGACTAAAATTGAGAAAAGTATGCTCAGATGATTTGGGCACGTAGAGAGAATGAATGGAAGAAGACAGACAAAAAGGATTTATGAGTCAAAAGCGAATGAGAAGGTTGGAAGGGGAAGACCAAGGCGAAGAGTACTTTCAACCGACAAACTTGTATGAAAGGTTCAATGAGAATGAAAGAATCGGAGGATGTAAGGATCGTGACAAGTGGAAGGACGTGATCTCTGTCTCTTTTTTTTTGTCGCTGGGAAATGCAATTTACGCACTAACCCTGACCGATGACCAGTCAGGAGTGTGGGCCTCGGCGATGGAAGGTCTCGCAATACCCACTAAAACCCAGCGGGACCCTCTTCATCCATTAGTAAGGCACCAGGTGATCAGCTTTCGAACTCTGCCCTGGTGTCCCGGATGAGTCCGACGGAGGATTTACAGAGGTGGGAGGAGATGCGCAAACATGCGCCGCCTTATATTCCTCCTCCTTCGGCGGTGAGGGTGTGCATACACTGCATTCTCCCTCTCTCGTGGGCTTCCTTCAGCGAGACTACGGTCTCGCAAAAGAAGGCCACTGCCGCCCACCATCTCTCGTTGGAGAACATCGCGCCTACAAGGCTTCCCAACGAGAGGTCACCGCCGATCAACGCCACCAGGTGGTCTCTGCCTACCCCTATGGGAATGAGGCGCGATGCTATGTATGTATTTAGAAAAACTCAATTTTCTTGATAATACACGTCTATTTCAAAACAAATTAGAAAATGTAACCTTCTAAATTGAATCTGGGCTCTTTGCAATCGAAGTGCTTTGCACTATTACAACAGCGAGGCTGTCAAAAGTTTTATTATATGCTACGCAATCATTCCACATTCATGTCTATTTCATTCATTCACATATTCCCCCCATTTGTATTAACTTTAATATATTCCGGAGCGATAAATATAAATGTATTCCGGCGAAAAAAAAACTAATGTTATTTTTATATTCGAGTTTATTTTTCGCAATTGCACAGAGTTTTTGTTGTCCCTTACAGTCTGTTGTTATTTTTATATTAGAATTCCTTTTCATGCCACCCTTAGGTATATTAAAACGGATGATGTAGCAAAAATTGTTAATAACTTTGGAGATTAGCTGCTGGGTCGGTGGCGCCGTTGTCGTGGGTATTATAAAAGATATCTATCTAGGTCAAGTGTAAAGATAATATATTTTTATACGAGCTGCCAATTGAATCCAGGGAGAAATGAGAAAAGTGTAATTACTACTTAAAAAAGAAATAAATCACTTCCTAAAAACTATATTAGCATCAAATATCACTCATTGTAAAAATGTTCTATTAAAAAAATAAACGATAATTAGATATTCTCCAATACCATGAATGTCAATGTTATATAACAAAGATGCATTAGAGATAGATATTTTTTATAATAGTTTTTCTGAATTTAAACGTAGGATGATGCAATGTATTTTGGCCAATGTATTGTAGTTTTTTTTTATATTTTTAATATTCACATGTACTTAACATTTTCCTTTAATTAATATGTTCATTATTAATTTAATTTTTATTTTTGTTTGACATTTAATAATATTATCATCTTATGACATTATATATTTTTTTAACGCTGGGAAATCCTCGTGGATACCTGGAATAATCGGGAGGATGTTCCAGGGTATGCTGGACTCATACCGGCTAAAAACCAGCGGTGCTCTTACATCACTCGGAGACGGGGTCACGAGAACGCTACTGACAGACATTCGCAACCCCGACAGCGATGTGCCTGCTTAGGCCCAACTCGGTCAATGACCAAAACTTACTCCGAAGGTGGATTAGAGCACCTGGCAAGTCACCAACCACCTCACGAGGCCTTTCTTTGTTGGGCAACGGACCACGCTTCCGTTACCCAAAGGTCACCACTAAGGAGGAAGACATTAAATATAATTTAATTTCCTCTGACTTCATGTATAATAATTATCGCATGCTGTGATAGTCTATTATTAGTTGGACATATTCAATGTATCTAAGTTTTTTTTATCATAAAATAAACGTATATTATGTACCTGCTGTTGGCTGTCCAAAATAAATAAAAATATAAATAAATAGATATATCGTTAGTTATATTAGCTAGCTGTTTTATTATCATAAAAAAGGTTCAATTTATCTTAAAAGATAGAAGTTCAATTTAACCCAATGAAGAAACGAGTGTGCATTTTCACAGCCAAAAGAAATACCTTCAACCTCGCACCCCGCTTTCAGAACTTTCCCCTCACCACCTCCAAAAGCTTAGAGATCCTTGGTGTCGACATTTTGATTGAAGACCAATTCCGCGATCACTTGGAAGGCAAAGCCAAATTGCCTTCTAAAAAGCTTGGGTTGTTCAATAGAGCCAAGCGGTATTGCGGTTGCGGCGGCGCACAGGTTACTTATGTATAAAGCGCACATCCGACCGCCCTTAGAGTACTGCTCCCACCCATGGGATGGAGCTCCCCAATACCAACTCCTTCCATTTGACCGGATACAGAAACGGGCAATTCGAATTGTGGACGATACTCTATTGACACGTAAACTGGAGAAGCTAGAGCACCGTAGCAGCGTCAGCTCTCTATGTGTGTTCTATCGTATCTACTATGGGGAATGTTCTGAAGAGCTTTGAATTGGTACCACCGTCTCGGTTCTATGATCGTACATCTCGTCGTCGATCGTCCACATAACCTGTGTGCATGGTCTTCAGCTACAGTCCGATACCGTCGATCGTTTTTCCCACGGATATGCAAAATGTGGAATGAAATCCCACCTGCGGTATTCCCGCAAGACTATGATGCACATAAATTCAAGAGGCAAAAAGTGGCCTTTAAGGAAGTAACAGCTTTTTGTTCTGTCTTTTTTATTGTTGAGAGTTAAGTGCTTGATTCTGATCACACAGTGAGTGATGATACAAAGAGAGAGCGGGCTAATATGGTCTAAATCTTATGATTTCTACACAGTATCGTACTGGAACACAAATTCCTTTTATTTGGATTTACGTCTTTGTTGGTAAGGTGGTAACTTACCACAGCCAAAACCTCTAATCAATTCAGATTCAGACAAATTAGATAAAGCAATTTCCTTATGCACCCTACTAGTTAACGAACCTGGGATCTCTATTAACAAAGCTAGCACTAGCACTACTTTACCAGCGAGGTATATTAAAATCTTGTTTTCAAGAAAAGGCGAATAGGTTTTTGGATACTAATAGTGAATATAATAAGGATTAATGCAGAGGTATGAATAATATTGTTTGTTACATACTGTTATCGGCGCTATTATTAACTTTTAAAATTAAAAAAAGTAGAGATGGCATAACTACAGTCGTTAGACATATGATATGATGAACTTTTTTGTAGATTTTAATACGTTCTATAATATTGTAGAACATTTTTTTGTGCTATCATTAAAAGTTTCCCCAACGAACGCAATGACAGATTATTTGTGACCAATTTTTTCACATTAATGCATTTTACTAGCGATCTTAATCTTTTTTAAGAAAGTTATATAGCCTTTATCGCTCAGTGAAAATATAGCTTTTTTATGTTGACAAAATTTTTTAAATCACTCCAGTAGTTTTTGTATACATACATCCAAAAATACAAATGTTTCTTCTTTATAACATTACTTTATATATTATCTTGACTTCCCTTATTTTGTGTCATATAAGAGGGAGTACACAAATGTAATTGCCATAAAAAAAAATTATAATGAGTCCACCTTAAAAGATAGATATGTACTTACCTGGATTTCTTTTACAAATCTTTTAAAGGCACAATTCCAACGTACATGATTGTTGCATGATCGGTGAGGGATCTAATATTCCTTCCATTCTTGATAAAAAATATTTTAATCGCTTAAATATAATACCAGGTTTTAATAAATTAATACCAATTACATTAATAGAATATTTTACAAAAGAATCTCTTATAAGCTTCATCAATTCACTCGCCTTTTACAAGATTCAGCTATTTTGCATGATACAACAGAGTGCCTTTATATGCAATTTAATGAAATTCTACTCTCGGCTTAATCCGTCCTCGTTGGAACTTTATTTCACCCATATCATGTTCCCACTTACATTTTAAACGGTTAATTTAAAAGACTCAGCATTTATAGGGCTTTCGATAAGTTTATCTTTAACAAAGAGGTTCATTATCTATCGACATAGTGACGATTTTGACGGCTTTATATTGGCTTCGCTGGTGTGGTGTTGCGAATGCCATCAGTGGTCGAATTCCGGAAATTGCATTTTGTAATTTGTCTGGACTGGTGAAAGCTGGCTTCGGCCGTGGTTAGTTACCACCCTACCAGCAAAGAAGTACCGCCAAGCAAAGAGATATATGTTCTGGTACGATACTGTTTAGAAATCATAAGAGGTAGAATTGCTTCTTTATAGATTAGCACGTCAAATCTTAAGTTGTCCCTATTTTGTTGTAAGGAATAAAAATAAATATCACAAACCCGTACAACTTGGTTTACATTTAAATGTAATTAAATGATTTCTGATGATGACATAAAGGAACGATTTAAAATCTAAACTTACGAAAGTTCTTTATAACCAAGCTCGTTAAGGTGTATTATATTCCATGTACTTATGATGATGACATAAAAGAATGATTTCAAATCTAAAATTACGAGAGTTCCTTATAACTAAGCTCGTTTAGGTTTATTATATTCCATGTACTTCTGATGATGACATAAAAGAATGATTTCAAATCTAAAATTACGAGAGTTCCTTTTAACTAAGCTCGTTAAGGTTTTTTATATTCTATGTACTTCTGATGATGACATAAAAAAAACGATTTCAAATGGAAACTTACGAGAGTTCCTTATAATCAAGCTCATTATGGTTTTTTATATTCTACGTACTTTTCTGATGATGACATAAAGAAATGATTTCAAATCTAAAATTACGAGAGTTCCTTATAACTAAGCTCGCTAAGGTTTTTTTATATTCCATGTACTTCTGATGATGACATAAAAGAACGATTTCATATCTAAACTTACGAGAGTTCCTTATTACTAAGTTCGTTTAGGTTTATTACATTCCATGTACTTCTGATGATGACATGAAAGAATGATTTCAAATCTAAATTTACGAG
Organism: Elymnias hypermnestra; assembly: GCA_015832385.1. Classification (NCBI taxonomy): domain Eukaryota; kingdom Metazoa; phylum Arthropoda; class Insecta; order Lepidoptera; family Nymphalidae; genus Elymnias; species Elymnias hypermnestra. The sequence goes on along the minus strand of JACTOM010000049.1, from coordinate 1,313,135 downwards.
AGTTCCTTATAACTAAGCTCGTTAAGGTTTATTATATTCCAAGTATTTCTGATGATGACATAAAAGAATGATTTCAAATCTAAATTTACGAGAGTTCCTTATAACTAAGGTCGTTAAGGTTTATTATATTCCATGTACTTCTGATGATGACATAAAAGAATGATTTCATATATAAACTTACGAGAGTACCTTCTCGCTCTGTTCTGAGAACAATTCATAACGAACTCACCTGGATATCCTTCCATTACTTCAATTCAAGTTCAGGTTCAGGTTCAAGCAATTCCTTCACTTCTTTTTTATCGTCTCAGTAATCCCTCAAATTATAATACGATTTTTCAGTTAGCTTTCTTTTACTGATCTCAATAACTCCTTAACGAGTTTGTTGTACAGTTACCCACAAATGAGTTGTTAACTTTATGTAAATTAGACTTTTATGTCCTGTATGAATTGAGGTGCAACGACTTTCCTTTTGAAAGTGATAGACACTAATCTCTAAATTCCTCTTCGATGGGATATTTATAAGCAGTTCTGTTTTTTATTTAGTTTTATATTCTGTTTAAATGTCCATATACAAACAGGGAAATTTGTTCCCGGTATCGGTGGGTTAGGAGGGATGCGAAATTCGATTAAAACTTTAAACTTAGTTTAACCACGATGGTTGGAAACTAATGATTCCTGCAAATCCTAAAATAGGTTTTAGAGAAACTGTTTGCATTTAAATTAATAATTTTAACGTATACTACAAATAAAATGTTGACGTAAAACACTTTTTTCGTTAGCAGAGGTTAGATTCCCTAATTTGTCTGAGTTTGAACTGGTAGGAGGTTTCTGCTGTGTTTAGGTACCACTTTACCAACAAATAATCGTTTACCAAAGTTCCGGTATGATACTGTGTAGCAACTATAACAGGTAAAATGCCCCATAATAGATCAGTGCGCTTCCTTCTTAGACTGCATCATCTCTTACCATCGGGTGAGATTACAGTCAAGCACAAACATGTTAGGAAAACAACAATCCAAAGTAATTCATAATAAAACAAATAACTTCTCTGTGTCTCTTATAAGAAATTAAGTCTTATGAAAAATATTAAAATATATACTTTAAAATATTGTCAATTACACGCATTACGATATAAAATATTAGTTTAGCTATAAAATCAACCGAATTAAAGCTTTTTAAAGTTACAGAACTTGAATTGAATCTTTAGGCAGTTTTATTTAAATATTACTTATCTACTTGATTAAGTTTTATGACCATAAACTTTCTTTTATAAACGTCGCCGCTTGAGAAAAAATATCTATAAAGGCTTCTTCAGTCGAATTGATAACAATAAAATATTACACCAGCCTCCAAAGGAAAAAAAAACGCTTGGCAAAGTTTCACACGTACGAAGAAGTACATTATATTGTAACAAATATATTCTGTGTAAGTGGAAAATATATTCCGAAGTATTTTATAAGCTTTGAGACATTTTTTTCCAATGGTATATTATCACAATAGAGTACCGATTCGCGTTATAAGACGTGCTTTAGAGATTATCTTTATATGTTGATAAAGGTTATATAAAAATATATATTTTGTAGTATTAAAAATTAGTATTTAGTGTTTTTTTTCGGTAGAAAATCCTCAAATGTTACTGTAACACAATGGAGTAATGCTGTTGCGGGGAATGCTGGACTTGTACTGAGTCAAACCTAACGGTTCAACTGCTCCAAGATCAATTTGTTGACGAGGTCATGGGATATTTAGTGGCACGCTATCACAGCCCCTTCAGTAACGACGCCTATAAAAGAAACTTGTTAATTTTATCGTCCATGACCCTTGGCTCTAAAGCACTCTTAGCTCTGTCCTGAACAAGCACCAGAGGTTCAGTAAAGACATTACTCTCTGGGACCCCGGATATCGTCTTTTACGACCATTCCGAATTGGTAGGAGACACGCAAAAGCACGTCTCCTTGCTCCCGGTCTCCTACTATGGATAGAGGTGGCCTCAGCTGCAGCTCTTTCTCCCTCTCTGATACCTCTTAGATAACATTCTCACCGAAGAAAGATACCGTTTGCCAAGCACTTTTACTGCTGAACATATAGCTCACTATGCTCATTAGCGAAAGCTGCCCCCCAACCAAAGACATCAGGGAGTACTGTTAGGATTCCTAAGCCGGGCATTCTGTTCTGTTCATTCCACAGTATGCTGTGATGAGTTAACGAGGGGTCCACACTCGTGACAGGCGGGTGAGTCTTCACACCCAACTATCTGGTGCAAGTACTTACCAAAGCATCCGTGCTCAATCAGTTCCTGCACCAGTCTAAAAGAGAGGGATCCATGTTTCCTACATAACCACTGCTAGCAGTGGGGTCAGACTGCTTCTAACAATACCCGCAGATAGAGACCCAAGGGGTTAGCATTCCGCTGACTTGCAGCCCCGAGGTCATTGTTCGATAAGAAATAATATATACCTTACATTGTTTTTTTAATGCCGTCTAAGTTTGTTACGTCAAAGGCATAGTAAACACTACATTATTTTTGTCTAAGTATGGACTGTGGAGGGTTTAGACCATGGCTAGCTATTGCTTTACCAGCAAAGATATGCAACCAAGCAAAAAAATAACGATCCAGCATGAGGCTGTGCAGACATTGTTAAGAGATAAAATACATCTTACCAGGCGCTTTCCTTCTTAGACTGTATTATCATTGACCATAACCTGAAAGTATTAACTGTAAGCAATTAAAAAAATCTTGAAATTATTAAAATTACTTTGTAATTATTAAAATCTATATACGCAACAACGAAAACTTTGCTTCTACCTCTATTAAACGTCACGTTCTCCAAAATGGTTTCCTTACAAAGTAGTTTTAGACAATTCATTGGGAATGTAAACTCACTAACTCCTAACGACATTTTCGTTTCATATGTGTGACTTCTGCCACAAAGCCTTCTCCAATAGCAAGGAAGGGCTTCAGCCTCTTGCTCCCTTAGCCTCTCATTTGCCTTCTTCAGCAAGATGACGCCCTCCACCAAACTTCACTGGTGAGCATCACCCACATTATGCTCTTCACTAATAAATAAATGAAATCTATAAAATACTGCTACACTTTGTACCATTGTAACTAGACTTAAATCTTTTACTAAGCTTTTTAAAATATCTTTACGAAATCATATTACTAAAATTATTCATTGTAGATTGCGATTCACCGTTAATCGATTCCAAAAGAGCTTGGGCTCTTGTGGTTTCTAAAAACTTTGGAAATTATAAGTTACTTTTCCGTCTTAGATTTCTGATCACGCAAGACATCGCCGGCGGTTCTACTTAAGTTGCCAGGGATGAGGCTTACATCGCAACAATTTTCCTTAAAGAATTAAACAACTTTTTTACCTCATTTTTAATTGCTTTTCCTGCCCAAATTATTGTAATACATATATTAACTAAAAAGTAGTAAACGTTACTAATGCCTAGGTAAAGTGAAATTCTTTTTTACAAATGTCTAGTGACATTTATTTCCTATCTGTAATTTTCCCGCGCTTTTTAACGGAAATAACTGTGGCCTGCCCTGCCCCGCACGTACGTTTTTGCATTGAATGACGCTAAAGTGGCTCTTGGGACTTAAATGTTCATGAAAGACAACCAAATGTTATGATTTTTATGTTTTCTATTACTTAAACTATACAATGTTATATTTTGTTTAATAAATTAAGACTCTGGTGTAGCGTCATGTTGAGCTGAACTTTGAGATAGTGAAAAAATTTCAACTTATATTTACAGGCTCATTCATATCTTAAAAATCAAAACTTACCTCAAGGGTTTTCATTTTTATTCACATCACTTATATAATCAAAAACACAAATATCACAAAAAACTTAACGATCTTCGACGCCACACACGCACCGTTAGTAACGGTCACTTTGTAACTATGTTGTTGTTGTTTTTGTGTGATGTTTTGCTTTTTCTATTGTCTGGTGTTATCTCTAAGTATATTTTGTTATGACAGTTACCGAGAAGAGAAATCGATAATACACATTATGACTTAAATAGTAATAGACGCTTATATATTGGGTTATTCTATCATTCTGCTCTTCAGCAGTAATAGAAGATATATACTATATATATATCTATAGCTATAACTTTTACACGGCCTTCAAATATGAAGAATACAACAGTGAAGATGAAGAGAATTACTGAAAATGACTTTGTATTTCAACATGGTATCATGAGGCTTAATCGAATCAGTCTGGACTTAAACCATCCCAGCTGAAACGTTATGTCGTCCATATCACGTGCTTGCTTACATTTTAAACGTCTAATTTGTAAATCCCTCTACAGTGTCGAAGCTTTAGATGACTTCATCCTCATTCGTAGTCATAGCGTATGTCTTAGTTTTGTAGCTGTTTTAGTTAGTTCTGTATCTTATTTAGTCTGCTCTGGATTTATATCAAGACAATATAAAGACTATTGTACAAAATGGGATGTAACAAATAAGAAAAAACCTTGTGTGCAAATTACACATGGTATAATTGAAACCTTCAAAAATTTTTGCATCTAAATAAAATTAAAATGTCGACAAGAGGATTATTCTAGGTAATGATTTAATTTTAATTTCCACTATGAAACCGACATCCTTAAGTTAGCCATAGTCAACATTGTAGTTTTTAATTTATTATATAACTTGTTAGATATTTTGTGACATTGAAAATATCAACCTGACATTCTTATCAAAATATACTTTCAGACTGTTGAGTCTGAAAGTATATTTTGATAAAGGTAAAAAAGGTAAAACCGTAGAAACCGTAGAAAAGGTAAAAACTCAACCGTAGAAAAGGTAAAAAAGGTAAGTAGCAGCCCATTAATGTCCCACTGCTGGGCACAGGCCTCCTCACTCATATGAGAGAGGGTTTTTAGAGACCCATATACCCATCACGCTGCTCCACTGCGGATTGGCAGGCATAGTACACAATTGCACTCTCTATTCCTTCACTCTTATAGTTCGATTTGACGGTAATCCGACACAACCGGAGAGAGATCGTGCGCAGGACCGACGGCTTAACGTGCTCTCCGAGGCACGAGGGTGGATAACACCGACAACTTCCCAACTTCGGGCAAATATTGAGAAAATCTTAATATAAAACTTAATATCCATTTTTGGATTGGCCCGACCCGAACCCAGGACCTCATGTCTGTAGTCGAACATGCTAACCACTAGACCAATGAGGCAGTCAACCGCAGAAAACAGATAATAAACTATTTATATCGAATAAAAATCAGTTTACATTTATTATTTCCGAATCTTAGGCCTTTGCCATTGAGTGAACGAATGATGGATGTATTTATTGATGTGACAATGAACAAAAACTACGGCGTGGATTTATGGTTAAAATTTCGAAGATACTAACTGTTGCTTATATATTATTTTGCATTTTTTTTATACAATCAAGCGTATATTTATATAAGACATAATATAATCGCGCTAAAAGTTGTGCTATCATAATAACTGATAATTTAAAAGTTCCGAGACAAAGTTTACGCATATCATTGTTTCAAAAGATTTTTATCTTGTTACGCCAAAGAAGTATCACTTCTAACGTGTGTGTATAAGTACACACACACTTTTTTTTGAGAAAGTAATATAGCAAATGTCGCTCAGTGAAAACGCAACTTTCTATTGGTGAAAATTTTTTTTTAATCGGTCTAGTAGTTAAACCTACAAAGATCAATGTATAATTAGATTAAATTCCGTGTATGATGATCTATCAATTAAATATTTTGTTTTATTTCATTTCCTTTTGCTCTAAATTGTTTCCTTTGATTTTATAATTTTACATCTTTTTTGTTGTTGTTTCTAGATTAAGAACATACACGTATATGCGTCCAATTTATTTAAAATATTGTATCTCAAATGAAGCGAATTTGTAGTTTAAATTCTCATGAGAGTAAATTCTTTAACCACAAATAAATATAAATATTCCAAATATATAATATATAATTGATATCCAGGTATCTATTGACTCATAACGATATCTCTGGAACCAAAAGGCTTGAAATTTAGTAGGAATATACCTTTTGCCCAGTAGAGATCAGCTAAGAATGGATTTTATAAAATTACACCCGCAAGGGGACTTGCGGGAGTGTTTATTATTGACTCGTCATGATATATCTGGAACCATGAGGCGTAGAGACTTGAAATTTGGTAGGAATATTCCTTTTGCCGAGTAGAGGTCAGCTAAGAATGGATTTTATGAAATTCCACCCGCAAGGTGTTTGCAGGGGTATTATACGTACTCGTATACTTCTTATTTCTAAAACAATTAGCGTAAATTAATGAAAATGCTACCCAAAAAACATTCAACGCAGACGAAGTCGCGGGTTCATCTAGTATGATTATAAACCTATCTAATAAATATGGCTTTTGTCATGCATATTAGCTCAGCGCTTTTGGAGCTTTAGCACAAACCATATTTCCCAAATCCAAAGCTACATTCAATTTTTGGCGAGCACTCTCATATATTGAGGCTGAATTTGATTTAATGATTGCATCTTCAATCAAGTTAATGCCATTTTCATATTTGCGAACACCATTTTCTGATGAATATTTCACACATGTAAAGTTTGAATTTGTATTTACTCCTTTTGTACTATAACATTTGCGGTTTGATGAGTTAACGACATATTTATTTATTTATTTATTGATAATCCAACAAAGTTTTAACAAGTTGTTGAATACCTAATATACTTAAAATATGGCCAATTACCGGTTACACTAATTACTATGTATATAATATAATATAATATTTACTGCCTCATTGGTCAAGTGGTTAGCATGTTCGATTACAGATATGAGGTCCTTGGTTCGTGTCCCGGGTCGGGCCAATTCACATATCAATATTGAGTTTTCTATTAAGATTTTCTCGATATTTGCCCGAGGTTGGGAAGTTGGCGGTGAGATCCACCCCCGTGCATCGGTGAGCACGTTAAGCCGTCGGTCCTGTGCCTGATCTCTCCCCGGTCGTGTCGGTTTCCCGTCACATCGGACTATGAGAGTGAAGTATACTATGCCTGCCAATCCGCACTGGAACAGCGTGGTGGGTCTATGCTCTAAAAACCCTCTCTCCTATGAGTGAGGAGGCCTGTGCCCAGCAGTGGGACGTTAATGGGCTGCTACTACTATATACTATATACAAAAATATTTAAAATAAAAGAATAGATATTAAAAACAGCCGAATTTAAGAGTAATAAAAAGAAAAGTTAGTGTGAGTTATGTGGGCGTGAGTGAGTATGTGAGAATGAGTGAGTGTTTTTGTGAGTTAATCGAGAATTAGTGTGTTTTATTAAAAAGGATATACGTTTACATGGTTTGTAGAATGTAAATAATAAACAAAGCTAACAATAATGCCCCCAGCTTTAGTTATTTTATTTTGTTTTTGACTTAGCTCCATAAGCTTTGATAATCTCCTTTTTTAAGGATTCTTTAGGTAGGTAAAATAAGTTGAGGTGTGAATAATATTTCTTGAAAGTTATTGAGAAATGTGGCATCATGGAATCAAGAGCATAGTTGATGGAGTAATTGCAACAAAGGTCTGACGTATTCCAGTAAACAGGATATTTATTTTAGCTGGTATTTCATTATGGATTGTAGACTTGACTAGACCAAGTTGCTATCAAAGATGTGCCATCTAGCAAAAAAATTCGGCACCAATACGATGTTGCGCAGAAATTATATGATCCTGCTCACAATACCAGAGGAGGAGGCTTCAGGTCGTACAGAACAAATGCCTTCGCCTGATTTTAGGAGCCCCCCGATACGTCCGCAATGACGTCATACATCGGGACACGAGGACGCCCACCGTGGAAGTCTTCGTACGAACAATGGCCCGGCGCATGTTTAAACGCGCGGACCAGGGCCAGCACATTCACCTCCGCGGGTTCGCCTCACTTACTAATCTACCAGCAACCGGGCGTCCCCAACCTCGGGAGCTCCTCGCATCTCCACCCAATCCAGGCGAAGAGGATGGCGTAGCAGAGGACGACGCAAACACCGGAAGATACCACTATTCACCAAGATTTAAGAAGAAACCACAGGCCTCGATTGGCGAAATTCAGCCGCGTGCTAGAAAAGCACGCGAGAGTAACGGCCCGGGTAATGAGGTTAGCCTCGAGGCCCGTAACCACCAGCAATAGGCTGGTGAAGAACCCCACGGAAGAACCCCACGGAAATTATAAGAAGCAAATTACCTCTTAATAGGTTAGCGTGCTACAATCACTGTAACATCACTTACCATCAGGTGGGATCACAAACAAGGGCTAATTCTATTTAGGTAGCATCTCAGCAACTATTAGACATTGCACTGCTGTGTGGCTTCGGCGTTGGCTGGTTACCACACAGAAAAGTGTCGCCACGCAAAAAATTGTGTATACCGATACTTTCTTTACAGACATTATTTATTAACTTGTTACCTGATTGTAGAGTGTATCATGACTTACCATCAGATGCGATCACAATCAAGCATATATCTGTTAGCAATAATAAAGTCTATATAAGCTTTAAATTTTTATGTTATAAACTTATAGCATCTGATATTGGAACGATATTTATATATTGCCAAATTAATCATACAATCTTTGCAGAAACTATAAGACTAGAATAACTTGCCATCAGACGAGATCACAGTTAAGCACAAATCAGTCAGCAAGAAAAAAGTTTAGATTTGGTTTAAACCTTTTAGTACTACAATGGAATATGTAGTTTGAAAGATTTGTAAATTGCCAAATTAACATTCAATAGATTATTCTAGTTAATATTTCAGTGACTATTAAAGATCCAAATGCTGGGAGGCTTCACAACCTAGTTCTAACTAGCCAAGAGGCTAGTTAGAACTAGGTTGTGTAGAACCCATAAGTGGTAAATTACATCTTAGCTGGAGAGCGCGCTGTAGTCAAATCAAGTAGGCTCAAAAAGGAAAGTTGATTCCGCTGAGAAGAAACCGACAAGAAACTCAATAGTCACTCCTTTAAACATAGCTTTTGTACGTTACAATGTGTTTAGCTTTCATGTGCAACTGGAATCAAGTCCAAACATCTTAGTCGCTTAAATAATCTTCAATATTATAATTTCCTCTTTGTAATAGGACGTTTTTAATAAATTTCTAAAAACTAAGTGGAGGCAAACCCAGAAGTGATTCGGGCATTTTAATAATATGTTTTTTTTCTTGTATTAGAAGGACTTGAAACTACACGAACGAGTAACAGCTTAAAGTAAGTACCAACAAGAAACAAAATCACATACTACTACTATTGCTTATACTTTTGTGAACCTTTTATGCAACAAGATAATTTGTATTATATTTTATACCATCAGGTACATATACTTTGATATACACGTTAACAGAGATAATTATAACCCTCTCTAAATACAACAGAATAGTCTGTCCTTAGTATAACAAAGGAAAATATAGTAGAAAAGGAAAATCGGTGACAAATCCTATCCATTCATTAGGTCCACAATTATTGCGTTGGGGCGAGTAATTACTCAGTCGCTTATTTACGGAACGGACATAATAGCCCCTTTTATCTCCCAACGCATTCGTCCAGTAATGCATTTTATTTCCTTTGTTTATATCTACCCTATTTCTCATACAAATGACTTAAAAGAAATCCAGTCATTATATAAAAACTGGGAGATATAACACTTTTATTGTACACAATAAATACAAAAAAGAAAAGCGTTATTTAGTGATCTTTTCCAGGCTAGAGAGATTTCTGAAAAAGTGACATATAACCTAGTAAAAATATATATTTCAATTATTATATAAAAATATACTCATATATAAAGATATCTTTGTATATTAAATAAAAAACGTTGTATAAAAGAAGATGTACTGATTAAAGTGTGAAAGTGAGAAAGGTATGATTATAGTTTGGGTACGTAGAGAGAATGAATGAAAGGAGACTGACAAAAAGGATTTGTGAAACAAGAGTGAATGGTTGAGGAACATTGTAGGCGTGATGTTTTCCAGTGAGAGAAGGTGGGCGAAAGTGGCCTTCTTTTGCGAGACGGCAGTCTCACCGAAGGAAGTCCACGAGAGAGAGATACAGGGAGAATGGAGTGTATGCTTCCCCTCACCAACGAAGGAGGTGGAATACAAGGCGGCGCATGTTTGCGCACCTCCTCCCGCCTCCATGAATCCTCTATCGGTTTCATCCGGGACATTAGGAAAGAATGCGAAAGCTGTACACCTCGTGCCTCACTAATGGATGAAGAAGGTTCCACTGGATTTTAGTGGATATGGCGACTTACCATCGCCGAGTCCCACAAAGCGTAAATTGAGTTTCTCAGCCAAAAAGGGCCAAGAGTACTCTCAACCGACGAACTGGTTTGAAAGGTTTAATGAGAATGATAGAAGCGAAGGAGATATGCAAGGATCGTGGCAAGTGGAAGGACGTGGTCTCTGCCTACCCCTATGGGAATGAGGCGTGATGCTATTATGTATGTACAAATTACTATATAATATTGGAAATAACAGAGTAGATATAAAGAAGTAAGAATTTATAAACGATTAAAAGAAAAAACTGAGGTATTCGCTACTCAGGAAGAGTTACTGTGTTTTATGTACGTGTGAGTGGGTATATAAGAATGTAAGTGTATTTGTATTTGTGAGTTAATTAGTATTTATTGGTGAAATAATAATGTAAGAAGAATTAGTGTGCAATTCAAACTCTATATTGAGTTTTCCATTAAGATTTCCATTTTAGAGGAAGTTTGCGCTGTGATCCATCCCTGTGCTTCGGAGAGCACGTTAAGCCGTCGGTCCTGCACCTGATCTCTTTCTCCGGTCGTGCCGGATTGCCGTCAGATCGGGCTATGAAAGTGAAGAAATAGAGAGTACACTTGTGTACTATGCCTGCCAATCCGCAGTGGAGCAGCGTGGTGAGTCTATGCTCTAAAAACCCTTTCTCATATGAGTAAAGACGACTGTTCCTAGCAGTGGAACGTTAATGGGCTACTACTTACCTTCTGGGCGTATTGCTATAATTACTGGGTATACTATCAGAGTTATGGAGTTAAATTTCATTAAGAGGTAAATTATATATTATCAGATTAAGTCAATAATTTAAAGCACAAAAGACGATAGCCTTTTTTAATTAAAAGAGCTGTACATAGCCAAGCGTGACGGTTTACATCCATTCAATATCCAAAAAATATAGTAAACAGTACTCCTAAAAATCTTTTCATATTAAAAACGTATCTATAAATATACTATAAACATTTAACACGCTTTTAGCAGACAGTTATTCCGAAGCTAAGCCAGGTTATGTAAATTAATGTGTGGTCGACGCAATTTATTGACGTCATTAATCTTTTCAAGTGTTCGGTTATCTATTAAACAACGGATAACATATTAATCTATCTAATTTAACTTACGAATTTCGGTCACTAATCGCTTTGGCGGGTTCTCTTTACTTATGTGCTTGGTACTTTCTGTTCTCCACGAAAATAACTAATATAGCATCAGTGCAACATATTCTTATTACAGAAGCTAATTATAGGCATTAGTTATTTCTGTTTTTGGCTAATAGATGTTTATACAAAAAATTAAAGCCTCTTTTACCATCTAAGTCCTTAATTGGATTAAATGGAAATCTGAGCATTTTAATTACAGTACATAAGATCTTCAAAAATAATGTATTTTCATAAGATTTTTTTATTTCAAGATCATCCGAGGAACAAGTACTAGTATTTAAAAAAATAAAAGTTCGTACGTACAACACACATATGTCTGAAGTGAAACTTCTGTGGCAAACAAATTTTTAAGTCTTGTTTATTTTTATACTTAAATTTGGAGGGATAAGGAAGATATGTTAGGAGTTTAATGGATTTAATTGTCATTAAATTATTAAAAGTGTCGAAAATTAATACAAATACTTTATTGAAATCTCAAATTACTAAAAAATGACTACATTTGAAAATTAGCTACAAATTTTTCTCTAAAAATAATAAATACGATACTGATTCGGGTGATAATGAAGTTCGTTTGTCAGATACAATATCGCCGGTAGTGGAAAATCATCACTTTCAGTCTAAATATTTTCTAAACGAAAAGTATATTATTCATCAGACGAATATTTCGATACACAATTTAAATTATTAAAATAGAAACAATTGAAAAATCATAGATATTTCATTAATTTGCGAATTATTCAATTTTTTTTAAATTAATCGTTTCTAATTACGAATCAAATATTGATAGTCATTTCGATTCTATTCGAACGATTATTCGCACACCTCTAGAAGCCAATGGATAAATCGTACTCGAATTTGAAGGATTATTTGGACGATAAAAAAGCGTGGGAGCGAATGGATTGTTCTAATTGTTGCGGATGGGAGCACCGAGCCTAGTGCGTCGCCGGCAGCGACTAATTCTGATTGGTCAACCGCCGGCGATCCCCATCTCTCTCCTACCTCAGCACCCGCGATCGTCCTCTCTCCAGCGCCTTACGCCGTATGTATGTGCCGAGTAGGAGAGTTGTATAAAAGGCCTCTTCCAAAATTCTTTTGACACATTTCGCCTTAGACCCCCGAGCAGAGTAGATCCCCTACTAAGCCGACTTGTGAACATCAACAACCAGAACTTGAACCGAACCATGAGCATTGAAACCCAAAGACCCAAGCCTGAACAACTGACGACTGAACCACCGAACTCTGAAGACCCAATCAACAAACAACCCGGAGGGATTCGTTTGATCCAGAATCCCTCCCCAACACTAATCATAATAGAATAAATTATAATGTTAATGATAAGGAAGGGACACACGACTGCATTTGTTCTGGGCTCTTTACAAAACCTGGTGCTATGGAATAGACTTAGTCGTTCTGTAGTAGCATCATCACTTGTACATTAGAAAAAAATGTATTTTTGACGATTGAGAAGGGTTATAAAAGCCAACCTTAATAATGATCTTTGACGTGAATACGAATGATAACAAAATCGGGGGATACAGTTTGGTGTTGTCGCGACATATCTATTACCTCTATCCGAACGAAATTCAATTACACCACTGGATAGCTAATAGACCAAAGAACTTATAAGGCTAAGTAAACAAACAGCCGTGTATACGAGTATAACACATTTGAATTTGGTGCTAGATATTTGTTGGGATGCAAAGGGCGTCTTATCTCTTTGATAAATTCTAAAGTGAACAATGACTGACAACTAAATGTCAAATCTTTCAAATTCAACATCTGGAGACGTACAAAACGTTAAGGGTATGCAATTTTATGCATAGAATAAGTTCCCTCCCCACTGCAGGTGATTTGCCGTGCGCTTTTGACACTTGGACCGGATTTTATGGAATCCATTTATGTTTGAAAGGCTTTGAATTTGCTGGCGATTGGAAATCGAATATCTCGGCTGCTTTTGAAGGATTTCCCGGATTGCTTTGATCCAACTTTCAAGACTGATTGAACTTTCACAAAGTTTTAAAATAAAAAATTTTTCGCAGATGAAATTTTCCTTCCTTTTTGATCTTAAAATTCTGGGTAGATTATACACCTTCCCATTAAACTTTAACGTTTTTTGTGTACCTTATTAATTTATACAAAAAATCAAAAGTGCCTGCGTACAAAGTACACGTGTCAGAACGGAAACTTCTTTGACGATGTAACTCTTAAGTCTTCTGTATAAATATAATTATACAAATCTAAAACTTTAGATTTCCAAGACTTAGAGGGAGGGATAAAAGAAGATATGTTAAAATTTAATGAAGTTATCATTAAGATATTAAAAGTGTCGAAAATTAGTACAAATAATTTATTGAAATGTCAAATGACGAATCGTAAATAAAAATCCCACGTGTTTTAATCAATATTAGAATATGTTTTTGAATTTAAAATTTAGAAAGAATATTTTATGAAAAATAGTACATTAAATTATTAAATGACATGTTTTTGTAAATATTAAAACTACCTAACCTTCAAACAAATTAGTATAAAAACGCTGCACATCCTCGTTACTCTAATAACGTGTTTCATCCGTAAAAAAATTTACCCTCATGCGCCTAAAGAAGTTTCTCTTCAATAAATATAATAAAGTAATACATTTGTAAACTAAATCCCTTAAAAATTAATTACAAAATTAAATATTCCACATTCGTAAGAGTTGTTTGTAATTAACTATACGAATTGCTCCAGTTGCAACGAGTTTTACAAACTCGTTTCAGTTAAGGATTCTGAATGAGTTGGAAACTAGTCTAGCTATTTTTACGGTGTGAAATAAACCATATGTATAGTAAGTAGTAAGTGAGTGGCAGCCCATTAACGTCCCACAGCTGGGCACAGGCCTCCTCACTCCAAGGAGCGAGGGTTTTTAGAGCATAGACCCACCACGCTGCTCCACTGCAGATTGGCAGGCATAGTACACAAGTGCAGCCTCTATTCCTTCACTCTCATAGTCCGATGTGACGGGAATCCGACACGACCGGAGAGACATCAGGCGTACAACCATATGTATAATAATTGTTAATTCTTTAATCTATTAATCAGAAATTTACCAATTTTTAGACAGAAGAAGATACACTTAGAAAACCCTATCAAAATCAAATCAAATTATTCTTTATTCAATGAGGGTCAGAAAGCACAAACTACTGAACAGATTTAAATGCGTTTTTATTTAAAGATAGATCATTTCAGTATAATCTGAAAGTTCCATCTTCCGAAGTGGTTTTAAACGTATATCATTTCTTCCAAACTATTTATTAAAAGTCCACAAATATTTAATACAATATATTATAGACTACATGACTTCAGAACCCTATATATATTATTCAAAACACTTTAATTATTTATTACTTTACTAATTTCAACTCGTACTATTAAAAAATATGAATTGCCTCGTGGATCTTTATATTGCTTCCCCGTGGTGGGGAGAAACATGGGTAAAGATACACGAAAGAGCGCTTCCGCTTCCTTTTAAACAATAATTGCAGTAAATTAATAATTTTACTACTACCGCTTTAACAATACATCTCCCAATAAATTAATACTTTTTCAAGGTGTGTAAAATGAGTGAAAAGTAACCATAATTGTAGGAAGTGTAGGTGAAAACCATATCTCCTTTGACATTGTCCAAACTCCTTCGAGCTTTTATCGAAAACTTAATCCTTTAGACATGTGACAAAACAATACATGGTGGTATAATCCTCTTTTATAAATTTACTAGAAACTCTGCAATGGCATACATATAGGTCGGAGAGTAAGAGAGAAAGGTGAGCATAAAGCATAGGGGCGTAGGGTTCTCCGCCAACATCGTCATTAATGGCATTCATAATTTCCATTTCCATGCTGTGGGCGTTGATGGGTAATGTTAGTAATAATGTTCAATCACTTAATTTTCCCGATATCAATTTACACAAACTCATTAATAATAATAGCTAGGAATGCGACAGTTTCAAAAGTCGACTGCACCAGCGGGCCGTCAGCCGAGGACTACCAAGAGACGTGCGCCGCATTGTCACTTATTGACTCTGCCCCACGCCGATAGACAGATGGCGCCAGCGTTCCACAGACTATAGCACTCCGACATATATATCTCTTAAGCATAACTCATTATACCTATAATATAGTTTTAGTTTTATCTTTTAAAAATTATCTCAGGATTTTTCCTTATTAAGTTAAATATGCCAGTTATTATAACCGTTTAAGTGACCATCCGTATTATTTTTTTAATGTCGTGCCGCTCCCGCACGCACGTTTTTGCGTAGATTGCCCCGCGGATCGAATAATGCTAAAGTGGCTTTTGAGACGTAAATGTTCATAAAAGACTACCAAATGTTATAATTTTTATGTTTGCTAATAGTTAAAATATACAATGTAGTATTTTGTTTATTAAATTAAGATTCTGGTGTAGCTGTAAACTTTGAGATAGTCAAAATAGACGGTCTTGTATTTATAGGCTCATATTTTAGAAATTAAAACTTACCTCAAGGGCTATCACTGTTATTCACATCACTTATAAAATCGAAAACACAAATATTCATTAATAAACACTCACAGTTTATATAATACCACAAAAAAACTTAACGAACTAAGAGATAAATTTAAAGAAAAATAAATTTTCACAGTACCGTCTCAATATATATTAAATAATATCTTATATATCCGTGATAATATACATTTATTCAGTAAGAAAAGTGAAATACACAATTTTAACACAAGAAATAAAAACAAACTTGTAATTCCATATTTTAGAGTGAAGGAAGTTCAGAAATCATTTGTCGGGTCGAGCATACGCATTTATAATAAGATACCTCAATCAGTTTTGGATTTGCCTCCACATAGTTTTAAGAAATATGTCAAAAACATCCTTTTACAAAAGCATATTATAATGTTGAGGATTATATAAGCGATAGAAATGTTTGGATTTGATTCCAGTTGCTCACAGAAGCAATATATTACACATTGTAGCATACAAAACTATTTTTAAAAGTGTAACCGTTGAGTTTCTTGCCGGTTTCTTCTCAGCGGATTCAACTTTCCGAACCGGTCGTAGATTTGTTACCAACGGACAGACTACTGACGATTCAAAAGTGCTTTTTGAGCTTACTTGAATAAAGAATATTTTGATTTGATTTGATTTGATTTAAACTTCGACGGGACACACGCACTGTTACTAACGGTCAGTTTGTAACTGACTTATTTTCGGTTTTTTGGACCATAGTTTATACGGGCAATCAAACGGATAATAAACCATCCTACATTTTAACTTCCTTGAAGATTTTTATCCATTTAATTCGTATTGTGAATTCAAAATGTTTTGACTTTTCTTTTTACTTTCCGTTGAATGACACGAGTAATATATCATAGGGAAAAGGATTTAATGTTTTTTGGAATTATTACTAAACAGTGTTGTGATTAAATTAGAAACTGATTAAAAGTAATTTTACATAAACCAGTGTTCGTGTGTTCCTAATCCTTGTTTGATGTTTGAATGAATACCTGTCTTAAAGATGTGTACACAATGTTGGAAGATATCCAAAGCTATGTACTCCATAAACATATCTACTGTTATAGCTACATGTTATTGAACCACTGTCTGCATTCTGTGCCTGAGTTATGGCTAACACATAACGATTACGGCATATGATGGCTTGTAAAGCCCCGTCTGCATCATGGGCTTGCGTAAAGCAATACACAAGGTTGCCAACTAACACTGACTTATGTGGTATTGCGGTTATATGACTCAGACTGGAAATAAACAGTATTGCGTAATACGTATTAAGATAAATACAGAACAATATAAAACTCCTTATTGTACACCCAATACATAAAAAAACAATACAATTAAGACTTCCAGGCAACCAAAAATGCTTAAAAAAAACTATATAGCACTCAGTAATTAATAATATTATTATTAATTAGTCAATATCGTTGATCATTAAGAACTCTTTTACTGAGCAGTTTCAAAGAAGAGCAGCTCGAACTGGGAATGATTTATATAAAAAGTGGTAAAACGAGAAGGAATTTTTAAAACTCAGTTTTCTTGCGAACAGAGAATTCCTGTAGCTCATTAGCAGATAATGCAAGTATTACTTGATCATCAGCGTAGAGTAAACGTTTGATGAGTAATTCATTCATTCTTACCCTATATATACTTTCTTTTGACTCTCTCAAACAGTTATCCATGAATAGGCTGAACAGCCACGGTGACGCAACACATCCCTGTCGAGCAGCTCTTTCGACTGGAAATCACTCTGTGTACGCTCTGTTTATTATGACATAAGCTCTCGAATCCTCATAGAGAGATTTTAATGCTTGACTCAGATTACCGCTAACCCTATACGTAGATAACTTTGACCATAGCTCATTCATCAACACTCGATGGTAGGCCTTTTCTAAATTTATAAAAGCGCAATAAACTTTTTGGTGCTTAACCAAACATCTTTCAGTTATGCAGCGGAAAAAAAGATCTGTTTCGTATATCCCATTCCTCTTCTAAATTCCTGCTTGCACGTCCCATATTTTCTCATCAGTTTCATTAATCACTCTTTCATTATTATCTTTGCATGCCATTTTCCGGCGACACTAAGAACGCTGATACCGCGGTAATTTTTGCACTCCTGCTAAGACCCTTTTTCTTTATATAGAGGGACAATTACTGCCTTACTCCAATCATTTGGGACTCGACATTTCTCCCAGCAAACATTGAAAAGGCAGTACAGCTGATCTGCCACAATACCAGTCAGCCTTCAGCATCTTGACTGATATTTTGTCGTACCTAACAGCCTTACCGGATTTCATACCTTTTATCGCTTTTATAATCTCATCCATACTAATATCGCTATCATTTATCTTATATTCATTGCTTTCCACAGAGGTCATTTTTGCCTCTGCTTCATTTATTAAAAAAAAAACTTTCAAAATGATCCTTCCATCTTTTCAATATCTTCAATATCCTGATGTAATTGACGGATATGAACCAGATAATTCCGTTATTTGAGTAAAGTCAACATAATCATAAATATTATATGTTAATTTAATAGGAATCATACAAATTCACATATAAAATAAAGTCACAAGCATAATGCTGCTATTACTATTGGAAAATATAAGCGGAAACTTATGAATTGTATACATAGGTATATCCCTAGAGAGACAGAAAAGGAAATGCGGTATCCAAACTCTCACATCATTACTATAACCATAAATGTTACATTATTCTTGGCAAATAGAAAAAAGGTAATATCAATAAGAAATTTCAATAAAATCTTATTTTATAGCCATTAACTGTTCCCTAAGGTGTCACAAGGGTAGTTCGCGATCCAGTTTGCATGTGGAAAAGTACACTCGCTGACTACATTGCTGAAAAGTCTCTATGCAAAATTTCAGGTCAATAGTGAACTGTTTTTAAGTTCATATTCTGAGTTAGTGAGTGACTGAGTTTAGTCTAAACCTATCTTCGCGTTATTGTATTTTTAATGTGCTCAATTTGGTACACATCGGTTGTATGATTTGCAATTGTATAACGAACATAGATAGAAGCAATTTTTGTGTTTTATTTCTATAGATCATTCCATTAAGTAAAATCGATTTTATTTTTTATTGATTTTGCATATGTAGATAGGTTAAACCTTTAAAATTAACATATTAAAATTTTGAATCGGTATCTGAAATGGTTTTTGAGTTATGGCCATTCAAAAATAAGCCGCTCGTCAGGTTGTGAGTTTCAAATCAAAATATCTTTATTCAAATAGGCTGTAATAGGCACTTTTGAATCGTTAGGTATAATATATTTTTTCCACACAATAATTCTAATGTACGCCTAATGATGGTATTAAAAAGCAAAAATTTTAGCGAACTTTCACAAACAAATTCCCATGTTTTCTGGGGCTTTACCTCTATAATAATACAAATAAAATCTTGAATATATACAATTTAAAAAAGCACGAGTGTAAAATATACACATAACATTACGAACAAACACACAAACCCACACACGCACACACACACACACACACACGCACACACACACACACACACACACACACACACACAAATTAGTATCTACAATAATAACATGTCACTTCATATACCAAAATGTAAAAAAAAAATATAAATATCGAATTTGTGTAGTTTTTTTCAGCAAAAACAACATAAGTACGAAGCTAATTTTGCTTGATAATAAAATTTTAATTATTGCTTCTCCTATATTTAAGATGTATAATTACAACAACCGGGAGAGGCCCTGGTGACTTGAAGCACAGATTTATTCTAGTTCAGGCACCAGTACCCAAATTATAAAGTGCACATAATTTATATTGTCACTAGTAAGAATTTTTTTTATAATGTTATGTAATGTGGAGAAAAATAAAATATTCATTCATTCATTAATTCATTCATTCATTAAAGAACGACTTAGTACAATTCCGTGGGCATTTGGAAGACAAAGCTAAAGTGACTTCTAAAAAGCTTGGGGTACACAATTGAGCCAAGCTTAGATAGGCACTTTACGCCCGAACACAGGATGCTTTTATATAAGGCCCAAATCCGACTGCACCTAGAGTACTGCTCTCATCTATGGTCTGGAGCACCCCAATACCAACGGCTTCCATTTGACTGGATACAGAGGCGGGCTATACGAATTCGACGACTCCCAATTGTCCAGTAAGCTGAAAACGCTGGAGTACCGTAGGGATGTTAGCTCTCTATGTGTGTTCTTTCGTATCTATAACGAAGTATGTTTTGAGAAGCTGTTTGAGTTGGTACCGCCGTCACGATTTAATCAACAAACAACTCGACGGAGAAATAAATTTTATCCGCACATCTTGGATGCATGGCCCTCAGCCACAGTACATTTTCGTCGATCATTCTTTCCGCGCACATGCATAATATGCAACGAATTCCCATCAACGATGTTCCCACTTGGCTATGATTAACAGGAATTCAAGAGGCGAATAAACTCCTATTTATTAAGTTGGCAACGCATCGGTGGTCCCTTTGGTGCTGCAAGTGTCCATGGGGGGCGGTAATCACTTAACATCAGGTGACCCGCTAGCTCGTTTCCCTGCCAAGGCTATAAAGAAAACCTTAAAATCTAAAGTTACGAGGGTCCCTTCGTGTCCTAACCTAAGAAGAAGCCACGACAAACTCAGTCGGGTATTTTTTGTTACCATCATCATAACAATATCATATTGATTTAATATATTTTAATTCGTTCACTCTCAAGCGTTTCTATCGTCTAAGTAATCTTGTAACTTATAATATAATTTTTCTATCAACTTTCTTTTGACAAAGACTTTGAATTGGTTAAATGGCATCTTGAGAACATCTTGTGGAAGCTTATAATAGAAGCGTATACAGTTCATACTTTTAATCTCTAACTCTTTCATTGTGTAATAACCCGTGTTAACTACTAGTTAATATGATACGATAGTTCTGTCTCAATCGGGCAAACAGATATATAAGTATCTCTTTCTATTTAAGTCATAATGTATATTATTTATATTGCTTTTTGGTAACTGGTGTAATAAAACATGCGTAGAGATTACACCAGAAAATAATAATCCAAAAAAATCTGTTACAAAGTGACCGTCACTAGCTGTGCGTGTGACGCGTCGAAGGTCGTTAAGTTATTTTGTGGTATTTTATAAACTGTAAGTGTTTATTTGTCATTATTTATGTTTTTGATTATATAAGTGATGTGAATAACAATAAAAACCCTTGAGGTAACTTTTAATTTTTAAGATATAAACCTATAAATACAAAACGGACTTTTTTTCACTATCTCAAAGCGCAACATGACGCTACAACAGTCTTAATTTCAACAAAAGATAATATTGCATAGTTTAACTACTAGCAAACATAAAAGTCATAATAATTGGTTATCTTTGGTGATGAGTCAATAGATACCTGTATATCTTTTATATATATTGAATAGATAAATATGTTTTTAACATCATTTTCGTATTGTAACACAGCTAATTAAAGCATTTATTAAGCAAGACTACATGCTACTGCTTGGAATAGATCTTATATAAAAGAGAGTTTGGAATGTAAGCCCACCAGGCTGCTCTAATGTGGTTTTATGCAGCTTTCGTTACACCATTATTCTACACCAAAACCCGAAACGATGAACACTAAGTTACAGTTAAGTACAAAAGTTTTTAAAGTAACAGGAATCCATTAGGCCACATGACCCTCTGAAGATCATTTTAGATAAAGTATTCCACATTGTATATTTTTAGGAATTGTATGATTTAGGAATTTTTTTTAAAGAAAAGTTTCTTTATTACAGAATTATGTAAAAAAAGTAAGTAGCAGCCCATTATCGTCCCACTGCTGGGCACAGGCCTCCTCACTCCGAGGAGCGAGGGTTTTTAGAGCATAGACACACCACGCTGCTCCACTGCGGATTGGCAGGCATGGTACACAAGTGCACTCTCTATTCCTTCACTCTCATACTCCGATGTGACGGGAATCCGACACAACCGAAGAAAGACCAGGCTCAAGACCGACGGCTTAACGTGCTCTCCGAGGCATGGGAGTAGAGCACACCGCCAACTTCCCAACTTCGGGCAAATATTGAGAAAATCTTAATAGAAAACTCAATATTGATTGTTGAATTGGCCCAACCGGGACTGGAACCCAGGAATTCATGACTGTAGTCGAATATGCTAACCACTAGAACAATGAGACCGTTCAGATGAACCTCTTGCAGTCTAACATTAGGAGTCCACAGCGACGCGTGTCCAATGCATTCTCCTGTTCTCCTCACATAATTATGTGTGTGAGTCTAAACTTAATTTAATTTAATCCTATTGGAGTCTTCATTTTATGACACTGTATTGAACTGTATTCATTTTCTCGAATAATCCTCTCAAATAGTGGATGAAATTCGCAGTTCAAAGATAGTGAGATTATCTGTGGATAGATATTTCACCGTTATACGGAATCTCTGAAGTAAATCTCTGATTTTCTTTGAGCAGGGATTTTCCGATTGCGGATAAAGTAATTGGATTGCATTCACTAACGATATAAAGGTAACGATATAATCGAACTAAGAAGAGCTACTGTTTTGTGGACAGTTGAGAATGTAAATCAAAAGAAATAAACACTTTCGTCAAATATATTTTTTCAATGTACATACTATGATGTGAATGACGAACTACGTAATATTTTAATTTAGTGTCTTTCCAATTCTAATTTAGGTAAAAACACCTCCGTATTTTTATAGTCTACGTAAAATCAAAGAAGAAGGGAATGCTAGAAGTATGATTGATTTTGTAATTGTGGACGAAAAACTGAAGAAGAAAGTTCTAGATGCTCGAGTATATCGCGGGGTCGACATCGATACTGACCACTACCTGGTTGTTGCCCGAATCGGTGGTCTTTTTAATCGGTGGCGCCATAGAAAGAAGGAAACCTCGAGCATTCTTGAACGAATAAAAGTGGAGAGATTGCAAGAAGAGGATGTTAGAGAAGAATATCTGAAAAATTTGAGTGGGCGATTCAAGAGTGAAGACGAAGGAAATGAGATTGAAAGTTTATGGAATAAATTTAAAGATGGAGTGGTTGGTGCTGCTATTGATGTATGTGGCGTGTCTAAAAGGAGGAAAGGTAAGAAAGAGAAGAATTTGTGGATGGACAAAAATGTTCAAGCAGCTGTGTGTGAAAAGAAGAAAGCTTGGTCCGATTGGTTGGCTACAAAAGCGAACCAACGAATGCAAAAGGCAACGAATGATGACGTAAAAAAGGCAAGAATGGAATACAAAAGGGTGAAAGTAATCGTGAAAGAAGCTGTAAGAAAGAAAAAAGAAGAATACAGTGATATGTATGATAGGAGACTTTCTGATGATTTTCAGTCAAACAAAAAGTTTTTCTGGAAATCAATACAATTTGCCCGAGGGAGATCTACTTCCTCGGAGCTTTGTAAAATCAGAAGTTTAGATGGAAGTTTAATAAAAGGAGAAGAATGGATATTGAAGAGATGTCAAGAGTACTCTAAACCGACGAACTTGTATGAAAGATTTAATGAGATTGACAGAAGCGAAGGAGATATGCAAGGATCGTGGCAAGTGGAAGGATGTTGTCTCTGCCTACCGCTATGGGAATGAGGCGTGATGCTATGTATGTATGTATGTATGTAAAATCAAAATACTCTTAATACAACTATAAAAACTGTTTTAAATCGTATGATAACAAATCGCTAATTTCGATAATTGATTCCACTGGAAAGAAACTGGCGAGAAACTCAGCACTTACTCCTTTAAATATAATTTTTATAGGTTACAATATATTTAGCTTGCATCTGCCACTGGAATCCAATACAAACATCTTTATTGCTTAAATAACTTAAATATTTTAATGTCACTGTTAAAAAGATGTTCTTGACATATTTCTTCTTAAAAATTCGTATGATCAAACCGACAAATGATTTCTGAAACTTCTTCACCTTAAAATATGACTTTACAAGTTTGTTTTTATTTCTTATATTTAAATTGTCTAATACGCTCTCTTTGCTATCGTCGTTGTCGCTTCAACCGATGGACGTCCACTGCTGGACGTAGGTCTCACGAAATGATGCGCACAAGGCCCGATCTTGTGCCGCCTGACTCCAGCGGCCACCGGCGATCCCTCTTATATCGTCGGTCCACCTTGTGCGGGGTCGCCATTCCAGCACCTTCCGGCCCTAACGTCCATCGGTCCTTCGGACTATGTGCCCCGCCCATTGCCATTTCAGGTTCGCGATTCGTAGGACTATGTCGGTGACTCGGGTTCTACTACGGATCTCCTCATTTCTGATTTGATCATGTAGAGAAACTCCGAGCATTGCCCTCTCCATCGCACGCTGAGTGACTCTGAGCTTTCGAATAAGGCCCATAGTCAGCGAACACGTTTCCGATCCGTAGGGAAGCACTGGCAACACACACTGTTCGAAGACTTTAGTCTTCAGGCACTGAAGGATATTAGACGAAAACATCATCCGGAACTTCCTGAACTGATGAACTGAACCAAGCTGGACTATATGTCACAGGTATGTATACTCGTCAATAATTTCGAAAGCTGAGTTCTCAACGATGACTGGGTGGAGCGGAACATGGATATTAGACATAACTTTCGTCTTATCCATGTTCATTTTTAGGCCCTCCTGTCGAGAAGCTGAGGTCATCGAACATTGCTTTGAGGTCTGCCAGAGTCTCTGCCCTAATGACCACGTCGCCGGCTTGGCATATAAATAAAATTCTTAATAATTTCGCCTTACCAGCTAACAAGTGTAAATTTATGGATTTTCTTTTAACACTATCATACGAAAAAAATTAAGAACTCATAAAATTTACTACATAAATCCCAATGATACCGACTCAAATAAACATGCACTCGCTCATTCATAAATCCATTTATTACATAAGCACCCTTGCATAGCTGCGTATATATGCACTACATACATCTGTGCTCACGCACACGCGCACACTCACACGCACACACACAACCCAAATAAACATGCACTTGCTTATTCATAAACTCGTTCACTGCATAAATACCCTGTATGCGCGGCTTCACACACACACACTCGTACATTGTCCCATACATATACATATATTATTGTAGGTTTTTTTTATTGCTGACAGATTAGCGCTTGACTGTGATCTCACCTGATGGTAAGTGATGATACAGTCTAAAATGGAAGCGCGCTAATCTCTTATATACCCCTTACGGTTTCTACACAGCATCGTACCGGAACACAAATCTCCTTGTTTGGCGGTACGTTTTTGCTGGTAGGGTGGTAACTTGCCAGGGCCGAAGCCTCCCACCAGTCCAGACTCAGACAAATTAGAAAATACAATTTTCATAATTCGTCCTACCGGGGATCGAACCCGGGACCTCCGCTAGCAAAGCGTATACTCGCACCACTGCGCCAGCGAGGCCAAAGTTTTAGGAATTAGTTTTAGGAACAACATGTGTTTTATATAAGGGAGGACGTTGATTACTGCAACACAGTTTATACTTCTTCAGGATCATCGTTCCTACGCATTAAATATACCACTGTATTATTCTTTGAATAAATAAATAAAAAAAAAACTATTAAAAATGCGAAAATAACTCTGTTGGTATTTCGTGTTTTCATGCCAAAACTACTGAACCGATTTCAATAAAAAGTGGCACACAGATGGTTATAGAGCCTTCAAAAGGATAATAAGATATTTGCAGTGAAACACAAAAAACATTTTATTAAAGTATTTATACGTATGTACCTCATGAGCCTCATGCGAAAGCTCGGAGTTTCTCTACGTGATCGAATCAGAAATGAAGAGATCCGTAGTAGAATTAGAGTCATCGACATAGTCCTACGAATCGCGAAACTGTAGTGGCAATGGGCGCGGTACATAGTCCGAAGGACCGATGGACGTTGGGGGCTGAAGGTGCTGGAGTGACGACCCCGCACCGGACGGCGCAGTGTAGGCAGGTGGACTCCACAAGGTGGACCGATGATATAAAGAGAGTCGGCGCAAGATCGGACCTTGTGGACGTCATTATGTGAGACCTATGTCCAGCAGTGGACGTCCATCGGTTGAAGCGACGACGACGACGACGTATGTATTTTGTTTGTAAAATAATTAGTCTAAACTATTAAATATACTACCCAAAAACACAGCTAGTTATAAATATTGTAAGTTTTCTTTTCTTGGATTAACGGCTGATATAGAGTATTAAATTAATTTATTTGCGATCAATTGATGAATCGCCTTGAGTACTGTGATGGATGATGTAATACGTATATAGCAAAGGCAGGGTTGATTGATGCGTTTGTCACTGTTGGGGGAATACGTGGTGCTTTTAGTGTTTATTGTGCCTTAATCCGGGGTATTGAAATACAAGACTCACATTGAATTATAGAGAGAATAGTTGGCAAGTTATAACATATCAAATTGCTTATTTTTTTCCGTAGTTAAAAGCATATTGTAAGAAATTCACACGTATACACAATTTCATCCCTTTTTGCTGACAACTAAGCGCTTCATTGAAATTATTACAAAATTACAGAAATAAAAGATAATACTGACATTTAAAACAAAGTACCTAATCTAACTGCCTCATTGGTTAGCATGTTCGGCGACAGACATGAGGTCCTGAATCGAGTCCCGGGTCGGGCCAATTCAGCAATCAATATTGAGTTTACTATTAAGATTTTCTTAATATTTGCCCGAAGTTGGGAAGTTGGCGGTGTGATCCACCCCCGTGCCTTGGAGAGCACGTTAAGCCGTCGGTCTTGCGCCTGATCTCTCTCCGGTCGTGTCGGATTCCCGTCACACCGGACTATGAGAGTGAAGGAATAGAGAGTGCACTTGTGTACTATGCCTGCCAATCCGCAGTGTAGCAGCGTGGTAGGTCTACGCTCTAAAAATCCTCTCTCATATGAACGAAGAGGCCTGTGCCCAACAGTAGGACGTTAATGCGCTGCTACTTACTTTACTCCAAGATACTCGAAATGTTATCAGTGGCGTTAGGCGAGTCCGCTTTGTCTAAAGAAAGTTTTTAAAAGTGGTACAAGCGCTTTACAGAAGGCCGAGAAGATCTTGATGACGATGAACGTTCTGGAGTTGCCACCACATTACCAAGTGAAAAAAATATTAAAACATTGAAAAACTAACAGTTTTATAAAGTCTACTACAAGAATGACAATTTTGTGCCGGCCTGTGCCCAGCAGTGGGACTTAAATGGGCTGCTACTTACTTACTTACCTAATCACACTAAATCTACTGGACTGAAAGTTCTATTTTTACTGTATTTCTTTCTCCAAAAAATGAGGATCCCTAATAAAAATGCATTCGTCTTCGTTGTCGTCGCTTCAACCGATGGACGTCCACTGCTGGACATAGGTCATCTGGCGTCAGCGGACATCTGGACCCCAACACCTGGATGAAGAGGGTTCCGCTGGGTTTTAGTGGGTACGACCAGCAAGTCCCACACTCCCGGATGTTTATATTTCATCTGGCGTGCATAAAGCATTTCTCAACGAAAAAAAAAATTGCTAGTCTATATATATAAATCAAATCAAATCAAAATCAAAAATTTTCCTTATTCAAGTAGGCATATTGCAGCACTTTTGAATCGTCAAATTATATTTTTTTTGCCACACTCTGATTCTAGTATACCTCTGATGATGGTACTCAAGAACGGCTTAAAATCTAGAGTTACGACGGTTCCTTTTATACAAGAGATATCTAGATATTTATTGACTCATCACGATATCTCTGAAACCATATGGCGTAGAGATTTGAAATTTCGTAGGAATATTCCTTTTGTCGAGTAGGGGACAGTTAAGAACAGATTTTGCGAAATTCTATCCGCAAGGGGGGTTGCTGGGGTGTTAACTATTGATTCACCACGATATCACTGGAACAATAAGGCGTAGACTTGAAATTTGGTAGGAATATTCCTTTTGCCTAGTAGAGGACAGCTATGAACGGATTTTGCGAAATTCCACCCGCAAGGGTGTTGCGGAGCTGGTTATGGAGAAATTCTAATTTTCACATTAAAATAATTCAAACTTCACATTCACAGTCTTTTCTTTTATGGCATGTAAAATTTGGTCAGACTATTTTTTTAACATAACGGAAACTATCAAAGGTAAATTTTGGAAAATTCCACCCTCAAAGTGCGGGTATGTTTCTTATTTGTAAAACAATTTGCCTAAATTAATGAAAATGCTACCAAAAAACATTCCACGCCGACGAAGTCGCGGGTTCAGCTAGTATACTATAACTTAAACATAAATCTTCAATAGTCGTTTAAACGGAGATATACGAGTATATGATAAATGTTTCCATACTCGATTTGTAAAATGATTGAGTCCTATACTATAAGCATCATCCTCTTTTTAATTAATAAATTCAAATATAAAATCACTCATTAATTGCATCTCCTAACTGGCTTACTTGAATAAATCATGTAATCATGGGATATTTATTACAACAAGCTTAAAGTGATTTGATCTACAGTACTTTGGAAGAGGGGAAGAATTCTAGTGTGCAATGACATTTCAAAACGGAATTCAAAAGAGTTAGAAAGGGAAATAACTAGAAAAACCATTTTATTTTAGTGTACAATTGTATATGACGGGATTCACTTAAAATTTTCGCGACCAAAATTTATTTATGTCAAAAACTGTTTCGCCATTTACACGCGAAAATATACCTAACAAAGAGACACAATTATTTTATAATATTAGTTTGAAATTATAATAACATAAAGACTAACTATATTTTACTTAATTGAAATATTTAATAAAGATAAAACAGTTTTGCGGTGAAATAAGAGAAAGCATGCACTCGTTGATGCACCAATGTGCTTTTTAAATGAGTTTTTTAATCAATGCTTTTTTTATAAAACTAACAAGCATTCGTATCATCTAATATGAAGAAGAAATTGTCTATAGATTCTCGTTTAATAACCTGTGAGGTTTATTGTCCAAAATGACCCTCCGTATTAATACAACAAATCAAAACTTCTCAATAACATATTCTGTTATGTATATCATATTAAACAATGTATATGTTATATTAGCTGTTCCCGTGGCATCGAAAAGTATGAAATTCTGGGTTTATTGATTAATCAAGCTATTCGCATTTTCATTTAGAAGGTGTAGCAGCCCATTAACGTCCCACTGCTGGGCACAGGCCTTCTCACTCATATGAGAGAAGGTTTTTAGAGCATAGAACCATCACGGTGCTCAACTGCGGATTGGCACGTATAGTACTCAAGTGTTTTCTCTATTCCTTCCCTCTCATAGTCCAACGTGACGGCAATTCGACACGACCGAAGAGAGATCAAGCGCTGGACCGACAGCTTAACGTGCATTCCGAGGCACGGGAGTAGATCACGCCACCAAATTTTCCCAACTTTGGGAAGATATTGAGAAAATCTTAATACAAATCTCAATATTGATTTTAAATGGGCCCAACTCGGGTCTCGAACCCAGGACTTCATGTCTGTAATCGAATATGGTAAGCACTAGACCAATATGTCTCATTTTCATTTAGATAGTATTAATAAGCTAAGAACAAAACTTTCCACCAACTTTCCACCATATTCAGACTCAGGCAAATTAGAATATGCAATTTCTGCTGTTATAGGTGAAATTTTCAGTTGAGTTACAATTTTAAGTAGAAAACTTAGACTAAATCACGACTTATTTATCAATCAGAATATAAGTTTCTCTATTTCTATATAAGCTTCTCTATCTCTTTTTTTTAAAGTAATAACTTGTATTTTCTATTTGGCTTCATCAAAACTGTCGTAACAAAATATGCGTGGAGATACCAAACAAAAAATAAATCAGTTACAAAGTGACCATTACTAACGATACGTGAATCGCGTCGAAGGTCCTTAAGTTTTTTGTGATATTTTATAAACTGTGAGTGTTTATTAGTAATTATTTGTGTTTTTAATTATATGAGTAATGTGAATAACAATGAAAATCCTGGAGGTAAGTTTGAATTTTTAAACTCAAAGTTTAGCGCAACATGACGCTACACCAGTCTTGATTTAATTAAAAAAAAGTTAAAATTGTATAGTTTAACTATTGGCAAATATAAAAATCATACCATTTGGTAGTATTTCATGAACATTTAAGTCCCAAGCCACTTTAGCATCATTCAACCCGCGGCGTAATGAACACAAGAACGTCCGTGCGAGGCAGAGCAGGCGACGGTTGTATCAGTTAAAAAGCGCAGGTAAATTACGGAGGCCAATAAATGAAAGGCTATGGAAAAGAACACAGTCAATGACTAACCTGTCAGAAATGTTGTAATGAGTACACATGAATTAAGTAAAACTGTCTTGACTTCGATTATAATAAAACTAGCAGACCCGACAGACTTCGTTCTGTCAAAAAGATTTGGAATGTGGCAGCTTTCAGTTTAACAAATACGAATAAAACACAATCGATTAAATGACACACAAAATCTTTTTTGTTTTAAAACAAAAGATAGCGTAAATAAACGACATCTTTACATAACCTATGAAAGATGAATAATTTTGAAACAAAAGATAGTAGCATAAATGAATGCCATATTTACATAACCTAGAAATGAATTAACAAAACCGTTGCTATAGACAACGGTCTAATAATTCATGTCATAACCTTGTGGATGCGTGGGAGTGCGTGGGTGGATGCGTGGAAGTGCGTGGGTGGATGTGTGGGAGTGCGTGG
This sequence comes from Elymnias hypermnestra, assembly GCA_015832385.1. Lineage (NCBI taxonomy): Eukaryota > Metazoa > Arthropoda > Insecta > Lepidoptera > Nymphalidae > Elymnias > Elymnias hypermnestra. Next base: position 1,282,443 of record JACTOM010000049.1, on the reverse strand, counting down.
GTTAATGCGTAGGAGGGTGTGTGGATACGCGTTTATAAGCATTGAAGTTACGTTAGACATTTTACCAGTCTTTGTGCCCTCGAGTTTTCGTACTAAAACCAAATGACTGTCTACATAAATTTGAAAAAAATGGTAAGGGTTAATGGAATTCAAAAAATTAATAGCCTAAAACTTTCTACAATTAATTTCGCGTCAAATGGTCATGGTCTCATGCCGATCGGCCCAGTAGATTTCAAAAAAGAGTTGCTTTTATATATATAAAAGAAGATATATAAGAAGTTATCAATAAACTTGAAAACAACTGGACTGGTCGGCATAAGGCTACGAAAACAAATGAACATCACTTCTTCTTCATACTCGAGCGCACAAAAACCGGCAAAATTTTTGTAGCAGAAACAGATGACTATCCGAATAAATTTGAAAAAAAAATGGTAAAGGGTTAATGAAATTCAGAAAATGAATAGCCTAAAACCTTCTACAATGAATACCGCGTCGAATGGTCTCATGCCGATCCGTCCAGTAGTTTTCAAGTTTATCGATAACAAAAAAAAAAGAGTTGCTTTTATATATATAGATTATAATTCAAATTCGTCTAATGCATAAGTATCTTTTCGTAGTTTTTTCTATGCGATTCATCTGTTTACATATTTACTCAAGAAAGGAAAGTTACAGGAAACATCCAACGTATACATATTGACACAAACACGTTATGCAATTTTTTCCTTACCGTGGCATAAGAGGTTTTACTTCAAAAGTTACAATAATATCTTTTGTGAAGAGTGACAAACAAATACTTTTTTTAACCTACTGCAGAATTCTCTTTGAGACAATTTTTTGAAGTGATTAGTCGCCAGATTGCGAGGAAACGTGTTTGCATATCGCTACGAAATCAAGTCTTTGATCTTTTGACAATAAAATATGAAAAAAGTCAGAACCAATTGGAAGTCGTTGGGCTCAAAGGTTCAAACAGATTGAAAATGCGGAGGCTAAGTTGGTAACGTTCAAATATTGAAACAAAATCGAAAATCAAGGCCGAGATTTATTTTTTCCATCATATATTTACAATGTAATGGGACAATGGGAATATGGAACATTTTGTCGATATTTCAATCCAGTTACATGGATTGTGGTTGCGACGTAACAGCTACTAAGTTGAGCTGTCAGCGTCAGCAAACATTTGGCCCTCAGTCTCCGGATGAGACAGGTTTCTGCTGGGTGTCAGTGGGTTTCCTGGTGTCACCAGTGAGTCCCACAGGCCTTTTTTTCGCTGGAATATTTGTTTACGCACTCAAGTGGGTGACTCGGCGAGGGAGGAAAGCTCGCAATACTCACTAAAACCCAGTGGAATCCTCTCCATCCGTGAGTGACACACCAGAGCGCATTCCTATGCTGGGAGATATCGGACGTAAATATCTGGCGTAGTTTCCCGAACGCTGCCCAACCGAGTTGGATTCGGCGGTTGATGTCCTTTTCGAAATTGGACTTACCAAGCTGGTCTATATGTTACAAGTATGTGTACTCGTCGACAATTTCGAAAGCTGAGTTCTCAACGATGACTGGGTGAGGCGGTACATGAATATTAGACATTATTTTCGTCTTATCCATGTTCAGTTTCAGGCCCACCTGTTGAGAAACTCTGCTGAGGTCATCGAGCATTGTATTGAGATATTCGAGAGTCTCAGACATAATGACTACGTCATCGACAAACCGTAAATAAGTGATGTACTCGCCGTTAATGTTGATGCTTAGTTCGTTCCACTCCAGAAGCTTAAAATGGTCTTCCAGCGCGGCAGTGGAAAGCTTCAGGGTGATAAGGTCTCCCTGTCGCACTCCACGCTGCAGTTGGATGAACTGTGATTGTTGAATAATTAAAGTGTTTCAAACATCAGGCCTAAATTGCAAAAAAACATTTTTATATTTACACAGAACGGGATAAAATAGTGCAAAAACATTTACGTGTCCATCTATAACAATACGTCGCGGCGGCTGACCGGCTCTAGAAAATGTGAGCAGATCAAACAATGTCGTTTACATGCGTCACGCAATTGATTGCGAATCAATACTGCGTTGATATTCGGATGTACTGCTGTATTTTGTTTTTATCAAGTTACTAGCATTGTTTTATTAACACAATAACTGACTATGCCCGGATGTATCATCCGCATAGTTTCCAATCTCGTGGAAATATGACGAAATCTCTTATTGGATTGCATCCTATAGAACAACCAATAAAGCTAAAAGACTGTTATTATATAAAAGAATAAGGAACAGCAGTATTAGTGTCTTAATTGTGCCTTTAACTAGTACGTACAATTGTGGATTAATTCTAATACGACTTTGCATCTACAGATACTGTTTATCACCAAAGTTATCTGTGAGAAGTTACTAGAAGGTATAAGAATGTATTAACTACTAAACATTTACAACACGAAATTTTAGAAACTATAGGTCCAATTGAGTTATAAATTGGCAAAGTTGCTCCTATAGCAACGTAAACGCTGGTTATGATCGGGTATCACCATATTTTCGAGAGAGAGGAGTATATAAGTGAAAATTTTAGTCAAAAACTATTCACTTGAAATTCACCAAACTCTTAAAAATGGATTTCTATTCTGAAACCACCCGGTATCATTACGAAAGTAATAACTCACTCACTTATCAAGAGATCTTGAAATGGATTAATTTTAAAATTAGCAACGAGACTCCTTTATAAGCAGACACTAAGTCCGGAATTTCCTATATTCCTTCCAGTCCAGGACAAACGCAGATAACAATACAAAAAACAAGTAGTATACTGTACAAATAAAAATATCAGTAAGTTCCGGTAACATGGTAAGTATCACCTTGAATTGGGAGTGTCAGAGGCTCCCTTGCGCATTCACTCTGACACTCCCGAATGAACAGACTGAGAATTTTCAAGGAGGAGACAAGAGGCGTTCGTAAAGACGCCTCCAGCCAGCCAGCCTCTTCCTCCTTAGGGGAGCTGCATCTGTTGCAGCTTCTCGTACTCGCTCCATTGCCTCTTTCAGAGAAATGATGGCTTCGCAGAAAGAGGCTACTGCATTCCATCCTATCTCACTGTCAAGCATGGCGCCAGGTCTTATTGTCTAGTCCTTCTGCGAAAAATTCAAATTTTTCCGAAACCCTTAATTATGCCGGAGTACTGACTCGGCATCATTTCGTGAGACCTATGTCCAGCAGTGGACGTCCATCGGTTGAAGCGACGACGACGACNGACAAGAGGCGTTCGTAAAGACGCCTCCAGCCAGCCAGCCTCTTCCTCCTTAGGGGAGCTGCATCTGTTGCAGCTTCTCGTACTCGCTCCATTGCCTCTTTCAGAGAAATGACGGCTTCGCAGAAAGAGGCTACTGCATTCCATCCTATCTCACTGTCAAGCATGGCGCCAGGTCTTATTATCTAGTCCTTCTGCGAACAATTCAATTTTTTCGAAACCCTTAATTATGTCGGAGTACTGACTCGGTCGGTGATCTATTAAAAAAAGCAGCATCGTAACGTTTTAATCAGCAACAAAAAACCTACTTTTGCTTGATTGATTCCTGGCCGCAACAAAAAGATACGATAGGATAAAGCTAATTTTCCGGTCCCCGGGATTGCGCGGGGAATCGAAAATCCTCATTAAGGAACTCCGCCCGAGAAATATGAGCACAATTGGATTGGAAGCTGAGACGGCCGTATTAAAACTAAATTAAAAGACTCCCCCCTACAAATCACTGTGGGATATAAAAAAGTTGAGATGTTTCAATTGAAAACAAGATTTCGTGAGATCACGTATCACATTCGAGGCGCCATATTTTTTACGAATTTTTACAAAGAATATTATAAAACATTCTAAATTCGCTGTGTCTGTCTATCTATTCAGACAAATTCAAAAAGTACGAAACGGATTATCATGCAATATTCATCAACAGATAGCAACTCTTGAGAAAGGAAATTCATAATATGTTAAATTTTTGTGTAAATAGCTTGAAGTCTTTTTGTGTTTGTTCGCAATCAACTCTAAAACTCCAGTATATATCTTCATTTGGTTTACACCAGTAGATAGAGTATATCATGAGGAAGGTTTTGGTATATATTTTGTCTAGGTTTTCTTGTAAATTATTAGACATTCAACCATAAATATCGAAAGAAAGAAAATCAAGCTGCCTGGAAGCTATCAATGAAAACTCTGGCTAATCTCTAATGTATATAATTAAAAAGTATGTAAGGATTATTTTTCGATAAATCTACAAAACAGTCTGCAATGGCATATATCTATCTGTTAAGGGTAACTCACTATATGCATTTTAAAATCTAAGAAAATGATGACGTACATTGCGGTAATAGAAAAGTTATACTATGATCTTTATCAACGTAAATACGTAACTTACCTTAAGCTTTTCATCTACATTATTATTATTACTTAATTAAAAATATTTTTTTAGCAATTACCCGAACTCAGGTAAAACTTGTCAATGTTGTATATAAATAAATATTGAAATTCGTTATATTGTTTACAATATCTGTAGAATACATTAATATAATTGACATTTAAATCTAATTTACATATTCCAGGTATCAAGATGATATAATCCTACGACAGACAAAAGATTACGGCATAATATACTGTGCTATCCATAAAAAGTCAAGGCATGTTACTAGTTAAAAGTAAATGAAAAGATTCCCTCCCTATAAACCGTTGTAAGAAAAAAAACAAGTTGAGATATTTCAATTAAAAACATGATTTCGTGAGATCGCGTATCGTTTTCGAGATACCATATTTTTATACAGCTATTTATTTTTTTAATTTACTCTGTGACATTATATTAAATTTAATATCGCTTTTTTTTTCGTAAGTGGACATTTAATATTGAAATATTTGTATATTTCTTTTTATTAACTAAACTTTTAAAAACTAAAAATATCTTTCGTCTATATTTAAATTACTACTAATATCATTTACTACTACTAAAGTTACTCTCGTATGTACTACGTGTTACATAAATATCGTGGACGGCAGCAACTCTGCTGGTGGGCGATCCCCCTTGGGAATTGAAAGCGGAAGTTCTCGCAGCTTCTTACCAGTGCAGAGTAGCTGTGAGGGTCAGAGGGGAAACACCTAACGCCGACGAGGTCAGGAGGGTCAAGATTATTGCCTTGATCGAAAATCGGAAAGAGGACCTCGGGTCCCCAGCAGCCGGTAGGGCCATAGTAGCGGCTGGGTAGACGACAAAGAGTGCGTTCCTACCGTTTGGTGCAGGTGCTAATCAATCATGGCTGCATTGGAAAATACCTGTACCGAATCCTTGGCTGTGAACCGTCGGCCACTTGCCACGAGTGTGGTGCTCCTGTGGACACAGCGCACCACACAGTGGCCGAATTTCCTGCTTGCGGACCTCAGCGTCATCTTCTGAAGTCGCAGATAGGTGCAGACCTCTCGCTGGCAAGTATTATAGGCGCAATGCTTGTTAACGAGGGGGCCTGGAATGCTGTAGCCACCTTCTGCGAAACTATCATTTCGCTAAAAGAGGCACAGCAAAGAGAGGGTGAATGCCGTTGAAGCACATTTCCCCCGACGTAGGGATATAGGAAATAGGAGACGGAGGTATATCCAAGGTATATACAATGGCTACGCTGGGTTTTATAGGTATTCTGGTACTACCGGCGAGTCCTACACGTCTATCTCCCGTCTACACGTGAAAACTAGTGGAAGAAATCACTGTCATTCTATTCGTTAGATAACTGTATTTCTATATTATGCTGAGGTCTTAAAAATAATATTAGTAATGCCTTGGGTTTTCCAGCCACGTTTTTCATTGGCTCCCGTAATTTGTCCGCGCTTTTTAACGGAAATAACCATCACGTATCCCACCCCGCACGGACGTTATTGCAACGATTGCCCCGTAGGTCAACTGACGCTATAGTGTCTTTTGGGACTTAAATGTTCATGAAACTACCAAATGTTATGATTTTTATGTTTGCTAATAGTTAAACTATACAATGTTATATTTTGGTAATTAAATTAAGAATTTGGTGTAGCGTCACGTTGCGCTAAACTTTGAGATAGGGAAAAAACTCCGTTTTGTATTTATAGGCCCATTTCTTAAAATTTAAAACTTACCTCAAGGGTTTTCATTTTTATTCACATTACTTATATAATCATAGTCACAAATAATCACTAATAAACACACAGTTTATATAATATCATAATAAAACTTAACTACCTTCGATGCGACACACGCACCGTTTGTAACGGTCACTTTGTAACTGATTTATTTTTCTATTGTCTGGTATTATCTCTATACATATTTTATTACGACAATTACTGAGAAGGAAAATAGATAATACACGTTTTATTTAGATAGAGATGCTTATACATCTGATTGCCAGCGATTAGGCAAAACTATCGTATCATGACAACCAGTAGTTGACATGTGCAATCCTAACGTTTACACGTGTTACTTCCACTTTCAAAAAATTGTTTCAATATTAATCACAACTTCCGTTTGAAGTTATTGCTTTAACGTCGACTGATTGGTAGAGTGATTATGTTCGAGTGGAGTTTTGTTACGACGGAAAAGATTCATTGTATTAGTGGCACGAGAATAGTAAAGTATACGTTATCATTTTGGAAAATGGAAAATGGTATTACTTATCTTAGAAAATTAATTGAACCTGACCTACCAACACTAGACATAGTTGAAGGCTCTCATTAGTCCAGACTTGTAAAGCACAGCTTATAAAATTGCGCCAAAGTGGTCGTCGTTAGTATAGATTTCGTAAACGTTCGTATAGTTAATCCTGTTCCAATAGTGAGCATTGTGGAAAGAGATTAAGATAGATTTCTTTGTGAGAATAGGCTTTCTGCGGGATAATTAAACTTAGCGACTAAATCTTCCTTGTCGAAGCCACGAGCTCGTATATTACACAAAAGTTGCCCTTTTCTGACTTTCATTTTTCGATCCAGATTACTGAAGCTTAACGGAACTTTGAAAAGAAACGATCTTTCACAATATTATTCGATCTCAAGGGAAAAGTTCCAAGTTTATACAATACACGGAACTTTTAGTTTGATTCATTAAGTCGTAAAACCCTGCATATGTTACTTCACTTGAGGATACTTTAACTACTGATTTTTTTTATAAATACAGATGTGTAATTATTGTGTTTTTTTACTTTTACGTGCATCGGTATGAGAATTGGATATCTAAACTTCTAATATAGTGGAATAATTTGTGTTTTTGCACGTATGTATGTTTGTAATGATTGATTTCAATTTTTTTTTACCATTAGAAAGCTGCATTTTTACTGACCGACATAAGCTATATTACTTTTACAAAAAAAAAATAGTGATCCCTAATAAAAATGCCTTAACACAACCCAAAGTGTGAAAAAATTGGATACAAAAATTTGTCATCGAGTGCGTTGGAAAAACTATTGATGATAGAACTAAAAAATGTTTTACAATATTATAGAATGTATTAACCTACAAAAAAAGCACGTGATATCAATGTCCAACTACTGTAGTTATACCACTATAACTATTATTTTGAAATTCAAAAGTACATAAAAGTGTAGACAGTAATCAAATCAGATTATATATATCTCTATATTAATCCTTATCCTATTAAAGACCGTTTCAATACTTGTAAAAAACTTTTTAAAATATTAAAATCGGACATTCCATTCAAAAGATATAACAGAAACTAAACACATTGTAATCTACAAAAAACTATATTTACTGTAGTAACCGCTGAGTTTCTTGTTGGTTTCTTCTTAGCGGAATCGAATTTGCGAACCGGTAGTAGATTTGTCACCAACGTACAGAATACTGACAATTCAAAAGTCCTTTTTGAACTAGTACTTTAATCATATGTTTTACCTCAATTACAAATTTATGTTATTACCTTATATTTGACATATGTTTTGGTTTTATTTGGGTTATAACTGATGACAATCGACCAACGATATCATTTAGCTGGTTTTAAAAAATAAAGGGTTAACATACCAACATTTTATTACATTTAATTTTTTTAAATAAGCAAACATTAAAAACGGTAAATTATCCGAAAACATATTTCACTGAAATCAGACGAACGGCGCGTGTCAAATGTCAAATGGAATTACTTATGTATTTCATTTCGCCATCGATCGTAATCCAAAAAGCCGCCCTTCTTCCTGATACAAATTGCTGTTGAAATCCCTCTGAAATTCCGCATGGAAATTTCATGTTTCGTAGGAACACTGTAGTACAATTTTTACTTGCAGCATTTTGGTTATAAACGCTGCTTCGATGATTATATGATCGTTGTAAGTTTTAAATTAAACATACTTTAACACCGTAGAATAAATGTATGTGTCGGCTTTTTATGTGAAATACATTAAGCGTTTAACTCATTGTATATTACGAAAGGGCCACGTTTGCCAATGGCTTTTTAAAAGGTGACGTCGTCTCATGACTTGACGTGAACATTTCATTGTAGAGACAATGATTTTCTTCGTACAAATACAGTAAGTGTGCCCAAATCAAATTCAAGATATTCAAAATCAAAAATCACAATCAAAAATATCTTTATTCAAGTAGGCATATTACAGCACTTTTGAATCGTCAAATTATATTTTTTTTCCACACTCTGATTCTAATATACATCTGATGACGGTACTCAAGATCGGCTTAAAATCTAAAGTTACGAGGGTTCCTTCGCGCCCTGATCCGAGAAGAACCCACAACAAACTCAGTCGGGTTTTTTTTTACCATCATCATTACAATAACATATTAGTTTACTATATTTTAATTAAAATTAGAGCAATTTGTTCACTCCCAAGCGTTTCTATCGTCTAGGTAATCTTGCAACTTATAATGCGATTTTTCTATCAACTTTCTTTTAACAAATACTTTGAATTTATTAATTGACATCTTTAGAACGTCTTGTGGGAGTTTATTATAGAAACGTATACATTTACCTTTATTTAAGTAGTAGTATATTCTTTATTTAAGTAGGCTTAAAAAGCACTTTTGAATTGTGAATAACTCTTTCCGTTGGCAACTAATCTACCAATACCCACTAAAACCCAATGGAACTCTCTTCATTCATTAGTGAGGCACTTGGTGTTCAGTTTTCGCATTCTGCCCTGGTAACCCGGATGAGTCCGACGGTGGATTCACGGAGGTGGGAGGAGGTGCGCAAACATGCGCCGTCTTGTATTCCGCCTCCTTCGGCGGTGAGGGGAAGCTTCCACTGCATTCTCCCTCTCTCTTTTGTGGGCTTAATTCAGCGAGACTAACATTTCGCAAAAGAAGGCTAATTCCGCCCACCATTTCTCACTGTAGAGTATCGCACCTACAATACTCCACAACGAGAGGTCGCCACCGCTCAACCCCACCAGAAAGTGACTCCGCGGGTGACTCCTCCCGGCCAATTTGGTGCAGGAACTTTCCGAAGCACCCATGTCCAATCAGAACCTGCACCAATCTGTAGGAAAGCGTCCCGTGCTCCCTGGAAAGCCTGGTAACTAATCTACCGCCGGTTCGGAAAGTTGAATCCGCTGAGAAGAAACCGGCAAGAAACTCAAGGGTTATTCGTTTAAAGATAATTTTGTATGTTACAATGTGTAATATATAGCTTCTGTGAGCAACTGGAATTAAGCACAAACGTTTCTATCGCTTAAATAATCTTCGACATAATAATATGCCTTTTGTAAAAGGATGTTTTTGACATATTTCTTAAAGTTATGTGGAGGCTTAATTTATCTTAAAAAAAATGCGTATGCTCATCTCGACAAATGATTTCTGGACCTTCTTCACTTTAATATATGGAATTATAAGTTTGTTTTTATTTCGTGTATTAAAATTGTCTATTTCACTTTTTTATTGTATAAGTGAATATAATCAATGTCTATTAAATAGCTACGGTCTTGCTGGCGCAATGAGACTTCATGGGTTCGATTCCCGCTTAGGACAAATTTAGGAAATTGTATTCTCTGAATACTCTCTGATATCTCTTTAGGTCTTAGGTTATCTCTATTCGAAGCTGCGACTTTTCTGTCACGTGTCGCACCATTAGGTCATCATAGCTTCGAATATTGACATGTGTGTTGTAAATAGACAACTGTTTTGGTATTACAAAAGGACTATTCATCTTTATTTATTCATACAGAAATAAAATATTTATATCCCCTTGTTTCAGTTATGAGTTAGGACATGTTTGTACGAATAGACAATCTAATTCGAAGGGAATCTGGGGATCGTATGGGATTTATCTATATACGTCCTCTATCTCAGCATTATTACTCTACCTGTCCGCAAATATGTGACCCGTCAAATATCTATAAAATATGGCTACGTACCTTTCCAGTTTTTACGAGTTTACAGTCAATATGTATATTCTTATATTTACACACGTCTTTTATTTTCACGCCTGTATTTATACAATTTATATAATTTTAACGGCCTCGAGTTAGACGTATTTATGAAATTACATTTTCTGATTTGTCTGAGTCTGAACGGGTGGGAGGCTTCGGCGGTGGCTAGTTACAACCGTACCAGCAAAGAAGTACCGCCAAGCGAGAAGTATGTGTTCCAATACGATGCTGTATACACACCATAAGAGATATATTGCCTATTCACAGATTATCATGCTTCCATCTTAGATAGTATCGTCACTTTCCATCAGTTATGGTCAAATGTTAAGTCAATTTCTATGCTATTTAGTATAAAATTAGCTAACAAACGAAGTGCGTGGATAAGACCTTTAGAAATAGATAACTATTTGTAGTAGTTAGTTTAAAATAAAACAATATTTATCTAATAGCAGCTGTATACTGTAATGTTGAGGAAAAATAAATCAATTTAGACTTGAAACAAAACCTAATAATATATACGTAGTATAAAATATAGCCATTTCTGCTGTTTCTTCACTGAAATCTTTAAAACTTTCCAACGGATTTTAATGCAGTTCAGCAATATATTGAGTATTTAAATAGAAAGGTTTTTATTTATAAAACATATATGTAATAGTACAGAAAATCTTAGAAATTTAAAGATTTCTAATATGACGTCGTAATAAAACATTTTTGAGCGCTTAAATCGCAAACGCTGGCTAAACCTTACGAGATAAATCAAGTTAATATTCTACGTAATTGTATATTAAAAAAAGATTGATAAAAAGTTCACAATGGTATATATTTATCTCTAAAAGATAACCCACAGTTACCATTTTTATCTTTGATATAATACAAAAAAATATGTGTTATTTACAAAGCTATTTTATGCAATATAGTATTAATTCCTATACAATTAAATATATTACTTACATTGTATATTTAATGTAGATTAAAGCTGCTTTTAATAGCAGTTCACTAAAATAGATATCTTAGAAGATATCTTAGATTTAAAAAGCGTTGGCGTCGGACTATACTTTTCATGTGTAGATGGCGGAGGCATTTTATGTATATTAGTTGTAATATAGCGTCTTTTGTGATTCAGGTTTTTAGACATTATTAAAAAGCTTTTTAAAAACAGAGGTAAATAAAAGTTATCTTTTTTACGGTCCATAAATCGACGAAGGTCCGTAATGAAATGGCCCTATAGCGTTTTCATTTCACTTTGTAATGAGAGAATATAAAATTCTTTTGATCTTTCATAGTTAGCGAATTACATTTAAAACGATGATTTTCAAAGTTAGGTGAGAACTTGGTGAGATTGCATTTTCTTTAAAGCTATCATTTCTTGTTTATAAAAATATAAACAAGAAAAATTGTTATTTGTGGGGTAAGCTTGCTGACTAAACTTACTTTACCTACAGAAACAAATAAAATTATGTGCATCTTCAACAGACACCTCAATTTTATTAAATTGTATAGCAGAGAAAACTATGGTTGGCTACATAAAAAACTAGAAGTAGACAGTGGAGCAAAAACCATTTATCTGAACCTTTCGAAGACCCTCGTCTTCCGGATTTACACATCGAAACCGTAATTTGTTTGAATATGAAAGATTTTCTATCTTCAATAAAGGCTTTATTTCTTGTTTTTATTTTCAATCAAAATATTAAAAACAAGTGCGATTATTAGCTGAATTAACTCAAATATAATGTTTGCATATAATAGGTAGACTAGTTTATATCATTTAAAAATTTACAGTATTCTAGCGTAACCCACATAACTTTGTATGTATAAATTGAAATGTAGGACTTAAAGTAAGATAGCATCTATTTTATTATAGATTTAAATGAAACCTATTCTATGTCCTAAACCATTAATGAAACCAGTTAGAGGGAAAACACATAATAATCCGTTGGGCAGTTTCGGAATAAATCACAGTCAAATAATGTGACAGAGAGTTTTTATATATTACACCTTCTTTATTTCAAAATATAAAGTTTTATTATATTTTATTATATTAGTAAAAAATAGTAAACAGGAGCCATATAAGGTTCCACGACTGGGCACAGAACTCCTCACATGGAAGAAATAGGTTTACCAACACATTGCACCACTATTTACACATTTCCCAGAATTATCAGAATATGAAGGATTCCTTTTTTACATTACGAAGAGGTTAGCGCTTGAACAGTCAACCACTTACCTCCACCATACCATCAGATAAAATCACAGCATATCATCTGATGGTAAGTAATGATATTGTATAAAATGGTAGCGCAATAACCTGGAGGAGGTAAAATACCTCTTCACTTTTTACACTTCACCATAATGAAAGTTCAATTTATTTAGAATTCTCTGCTGGCAGGATGTTTATTATGCTACCAGACGAATCGGGAGTCTTTCCTGATTTGTCTGAATACAAAATTTGCGTTGTCGGAAATCAAAGCCAGGATATTGTAAAGCAAAACGAAAGCATTGCATCAATGGAGTACTGCAAACGTTACTCATGATGTTTTCCTTCATAAAACTGCTAAAAAAATTTAATAGAAACTCTACATCAATGCAGACAGAGTAACAGGTACAAAATAGTTGGCTGTTAAATAAACAAGGTAAGTTTGTCATAATTTCAAGTCTAAACTCAAACTGAATTAGAATTGGGCTCCGAATCAATATTATTCCAGCTCCGTTACCTTGTTAAGGTTTCCCAAAACTTGTGGAAGTGCATTTAACCGTTCAAGTACGTTAGATGAATATAACTTTACGTACCTCTACTTCATTGGTGCAGACGTCAGCTTTTTCGCCTACAGACAGAGAGAGTTTGGGTTCGAGTTCAGTTCGGGCAAATTCAAAATTGGAATCATCTTTTTCATTAAGACTTACTTAAACTGTCTCTTTGGCCTAGTAGTTAGCATGTTCGGCTATATTCATAAGGTGCTTTTTTGCGCTGGGAAATGGTTTTTACGCATTTACCCCGACCTGAATGTGGGTCTCGGTGAGGAAGAAGACGTCGCAATACCCACTGAAATCCAGCGGAACCGTCCTCATCCGTAAGTGAGACACCAGAGGTTCAACTTTCACATTCTGCCCTGGTGTCCTAAATCAGTCCGACTGAGGATTCAAGAAGGCGGGAGCAGGTGCGCAAACAAGCACTGCCTAGTGTTCCGCTTTCTTTGGCGGTGAGTGGGAGCATCTACTGCATTCTCCCTATATCGCTCGTGGGCCTCCTTTACCGAGATTGCAACATTCCGCCCAACATCTCTCACTTGAGAGCATCGCGCCTACAATGCTCTCAAGCGACAGCTCCCCGCCGACAGAATTTTTGTTTAAACCAGTTTGGCACTAGACCGTCATCACACCTGATGATGATAAGTAATGATACGGTCTAAGATGAAAGCTTGCTAATCTGGTAAGAGGCTATTTACCTCTTATAGTTTTTACACAGCATTGTACTGGAACACAAATATCTTTGCTTGGCAGTACGTCGTTGTAGGTATAGTGGAAAATAGCCAATTCCAAAGCCTCTCACAAGTCCAGAACCAAGTTATAAAAACCAATTGCCTATATTCACCCCACCGGGGATTGAACCCTGGGCCTTTGCAAGCAACTCCACTGCGTCAGGTTAACGCTAGAGTGTAGTCTTACCTCTGGCAAGAGTTGATACGGTCTAAGATGGATACGCGCTAATCTGATAAGACTCTATTTACCTTTTATAATATCTATACAACATAGTACCGGAACGCAAATCTCTTTGCTTGGCGGTACGTCTTTTCTCATAAGGTGGTAACTAGTCACGGCCGCAGCCTCCTACCAGTTCAAACTCCGCTAAATATTGGGTCAGCATTTGTCCGAAGTAGAGAAGTTGATTGCATGCTTCACCGTCGGAAGGAAGATTGTGTCACATTTACGGTCCCGTCAGCATCAATAAGGAAGTGTACTTGTGTTTAAGCATAAACTTGGATACTATGACATAAATCCATAAATGGCTAATCTCTGAATGAGATTGGCCGTCACGGTCAAAATTGTGTCAAGGAAGGATTCCTATTAACACTTTACACTTTATATTCCTGTCGATACGTTACAGGTAAATGAAATTTTGTATCGAATGTAATCTATCGAAAGGCTGTCCTTTTCCCTTAATATTGGCTTAGGGCGGGCTATTTTAGACCCTTCGTAAGCATTTGTTTGCTTTGTAAAAAAGCGTTTGCTCATCCTTCTTGGTCTGTATAATAGATAGGCCCAAATTGAAAGTTTTCCTTTGTGTTTTAGATCGATTGACTCCATTTACGTATATATTTTAATCAAGTGAATAACTTTTTGTACAAAGTTTTTTCACAGGGATTACTCATAGTCAATTTGTGACGGGATGTTGAGATTGAAATTTAATTATCAGAAAAAATGTGAACTCTCAGTAAAATTGGTTTTTACTTTGTTATGTAAAATATTGACATAGCTTTGTGAATATGATAACAGCGTTGACAAAAATATGATTCACAAGCTGTTGCCCGCGAAGTTTTCGAGCTTGTGAAAATATGGCGGAAATCGTTCTCAGTAAGAATAAAAAGAGTAAAAGAAATATGCATGCCGAGTTTCTGGTTAATTGCGTAAAAGTTACAGTTCTTTATGTCAGGCTATAGACATTCGCAACACTTAAAAATATCAAAAATATTAAGTAATATAACGAAATTTTATGCAATACGAGGTAACATTAACGATAATTTTTTATTTTCCTTACTATTTAAATATACACAACCTACAGTATACTAATAATTAGGTCACTATTTGAACTTATATAATTTAGTTCTACTTCTCTTAAAAGAACTACTCCACGAAATAGAAGCCTATAAGACTATATTAACAACATTGTTCCGTTCGTTAATATTATCACGTATTGCATAACATTTCGTATTATTATACAATGTCTGGTATTTTTAAGTGTTGCCACTATATTACTCAATAACTTCCAACATTTCAGTTTCCAACAAGCTGTCCGTTTTGTCACTCAAATATATATAGTCTAAAATTTGCTGATATACCCCGATCCAGTGGAAACATAAGAAAACCTGTTTTTGGTAATAGAGTACATCGCAAAATAATATGTATGCCGAATTTTATGTCTATTTGATAAATAGTTTTGGACTCAGTGAAATTCACAGGACTTTTTATTAAAAAATATTTGTTAGAACATGACAAATATAAATATATCTTTTGTTAGGATAGTACAGTAACTATTATTGCAGACGTAAGCATTGTCTATTGCTAAGGCTGAAGCCTCTAGTCCAGGTTTGAAATAGTTCTAACCCAATTTAGAAACGAATATTTCCAAAATTTGTCTTGTGATAATGGATCCCAGGATTTTTATTAAAGTAGTATAAAATATTGTAATCTATCACGAACAACTCATTATCTCGGAAATATTGACGTGAACGTATAATATCTCGTTTCAATTCACGGTAAAATCTAAATTAACCATTTAGAAAGAAAATTAGAAACAACAGCGTAAAATATTTATCTTTAACATTAACATTTTATAATGGAAAGAGGGTACTTGGAATTGTTAATGAACCACCAAAATAGAAAAGATGCGACCAATTTAGATAGGCTTGTAAGTACCTGCGGAACGTCAGAGACTTTTTTCCTTTAGTATCTACCAGCAATTGTAGGACAGGCAAAGTTAAGTTTACTTTTATAAAATTAAACCTACGTGCTTAATTGTTCTTTCCAGTCCATAATTATGCTTTATGATGAAGGAAAACATCGTGAGGATTCGTGGCATGCCAACCCACGGAAAAAAAACGTGGTGGATCTATTGAAAATCCTCTCACCTATGAGGATTCTGCTCAGCAGTAGGACGTTAATGGGCTTAACGTGCCTCTGAGGCACGGGGGTGGATCACACCGCCAACTTCCCAACTTCGGGCAATTATTGAGAAAATCTTAATAGAAAACTCAATGTCTATTTCGAATTGGTCCGAGCCGGGACTCGAACCCAGGACCTCATGGCTGTAGTCGAACATGCTAACCACTAGAAAAATAAAATTACTTTTCACAAAATCTTCAAAACCATTTGCTTAGCATAGTGACTCTTGGTCAAGTGGCAAGTAGATTCTAATTTACATTTCCTAATACTCCCAAGGGATCGGTATCTACGTGGGTTACAACGCGGAGAACATCTTGTAGATAAAGTAAGGTAAGGATTGCCTCATTGATCTAGTGGATTGCATGTTCGACTACAGACATGAGGTCCTGGGTGCGAGTCCCGGGTTGGACCAATTCAAAATAGATATTGAGTTTTCTATTAAGATTTTCTCAATATTTGCCCGAAGTTGGGAAGTTGGCGGTGTGATCCACCCCCGTGCCTCAGAGGCACGTTAAGCCGTCGGTCATGCGCCTGATCTCTCTCCGTTCGTATCGGATTGCCGTCACGTCGAACTATGAGATTGAAGTAATAGAGAGTACACTTGTGTAATATGCCTGCCAATGCGCAGTGGAGCAGCGTGGTAGGTCTATGCTCTAAAAACCCTCTCTCGTATGAGTGAAGAGGCTTCTGCCCAGCAATAGTGGGACTTTATTGGGCTGCTACTTATTTTTACTTTTAATATTATTAGTTACGTGTCTGGTGAAGCGGGAATAGGGCATATCGGTTGGATTGTTTCGAAGCTTATAACAGACATGACCGTGATGTACTCCAAAACTATTCTACCGATGATTTGATGACTTTATCCAAAGGGTAGGTTTAATTTTAAGTTATAAAATAACATATATTACAATTATATTTTAACCGAAATACGAGTTTTGCTTTGTACCGTCGCCGGCGTACTTAAAGTTCACGTTTTAATATGATTATATGACATATAACTTTGAATGACCTTTACTATTATTAATACTGTTTTTTTTTTAATTTGTAATGGTTGTACCGCTGGAAATTTATGTTTAAATTATAGTTTATATTAAGTTATAGCTATCTAGCTTTAATATTTATGATTATTCTTATTTTCTTTTTGTTTCTGTTATTTTGTAGCATATCTACCAACGACTTTTCTTACACCAGAAAGGTTGGCTGATACATAAAGCTTTATGGCTTTAAGCCCGCAGTGTGTATTTTATACTATAAAGTATTTAAATACAATACATAACTTGGTATGTCTCTTTATTTAAATAAGCGCCCTTTAGATTTTCCCCTTGTGTAAAATTCTAAATAAATTATTTTTCCCTTGGAGCTGAAAGCTCCAATGTTATAAATGCCAAAGTTTGTGGAGATATATAAATGTTGGAAACTTACGCTACTGGGATGGATTTCTGATGAAAATTCAAAATGAACATCAAAATAAAAGAAAGTCTAAGTAATATACAGACGATACTTCGGAAATGTTATTTTAATTTGTATTTTCCTTATGTAGAAAATGTTACAGATATACATTATAATAAAAGTTATCTACAATTGANAGAAAATCTTAATAGAAAACTCAATATCTATTTCGAATTGGTCCGAGCCGGGACTCGAACCCAGGACCTCATGGCTGTAGTCGAACATGCTAACCACTAGACCAATAAAATTACTTTTCACAAAATCTTCAAAACCATTTGCTTAGCATAGTGACTCTTGACTTGTAAATTAGAATCTACTTGATTCTAATTTACATTTCCTAATATTCCCAAGGGATCGGTATCTACGTGGGTTACAACGCGAAGAACATCTTGTAGATAAAGTGAGGTAAGGACTGCCTCATTGATCTAGTGGATTGCATGTTCGACTACAGACATGAGGTCCTGGGTGCGAGTCCCGGGTTGGACCAATTCGAAATAGATATTGAGTTGTCTATTAAGATTTTCTCAATATTTGCTCGAAGTTGGGAAGTTGGCGGTGTGATCCACCCCCGTGCCTCAGAGGCACGTTAAGCCGGTCGGTCCTGCGCCTGATTTCTCTCCGTTCGTATCGAATTGTCGTTACGTCGAACTATGAGAGTGAAGGAATAGAGAGTACACTTGTGTAATATGCCTGTCTATGCTCTAAAAGCCCTCTCGTATGAGTGAGGAGGCCTGTGCCCAGCTGTGGGACGTTAATCAGCTACTACTTATTTTTGTTTTTTTAATATTATTAGTTACCTTTCTAATGAAGCGGGAAAAGGGCATATCGGTTGGGTTGTTTCGAAGCTCATAACAGACATGACCGTGATGTATTCCAAAACTATTCTACCGATGATTTGATGACTTTATCCAAAAGGTAGGTTTAATTTTAAGTTATAAAATAACATATATTACAATTATATTTTAACCGAAATACTAGTTTTGCTATGTACCGTCGCCGGCGTACTTAAAGTTCACGTTTTAATATAACTTTGAAAGACCTTTACTATTATTATTACTGTTTTTTTTTTAATTTGTAATGGTTGTACCGTTGGAAATTTTTGTTTAAATTATAGTTTCTATTTAGTTATAGCTATCTAACTTTAATAATTATGATTATTCTTATTTTCTTTTTGTTTCTATTATTGCAAATCTACCAACGACTTTTCTTACGTCAGAAAGGTTGGCTGGTACATAAAGCTTTATAGCTTTAAGCCCGTAGTGTGCATTTTATACAATAAAGTATTTAAATACAATACATAACTTGGTATGTCTCTTTCTTTAAATAAGCGCCCTTTAGATTTTCCCCTTGTGTAAAATTCTAAATAAATTATTTTTCCCTTGGAGCTGAAAGCTCCCATGTTACTAATGTTATAAATGCCAAAGTTTGTGGAGATGTAGAAATGTTGGAAACTCACGCTACTGGGATGGATTTCTGATGAAAATTTAAAATGAACATCACAATAAAAGAAAATCTAAGTATGTGCAGACGATACTTAGGAAATGTTATTTTAATTTGTACTTTCCTTATTTAGAAAATGTTATAGATATACATTATAATAAAATTTATCTACAATTGAATGTAACAAAGTAGACTTAAAGATACTATTTCATAAATTATATTGTTATTTTGCTATTATGATACTAGATAATTAATTTTTATTGAATAGGATTGTGGTTTAACAAAGAAACTGTTATTTTTAAGCTACAATATCTCGATGATGATGATTGCGTTGACTTATCAAAATAAAGTGTTTCTATTGCCGTATTTTACAAAATTAACACTACAATTTTCCGAAAGCATTGAAAATAAACCTTGGATTCGTTTTGTCGATATTTACAATAGGTTTTCGTGCAGCAAATGCGTGATGTTCAATAGCCTTCTACCACGCAATCTGGTACATAAAAAATCGTACATAAAACAGTTTTACACTATAAATGGGAGGGCCATTTAATAGAATTTCAAGATATAATTTATAAAATATAAAGGACAGCCTAAAATTCATTATAAATTTAAAATTACCGCTCTGGTATAAGTCGAGGTACACTCAGATAAAGGCTGTCATTAAAATAGCCTTTATTACTCGCATACTGTAATAATTAATGTGAAAATGAATGTAAACAAAAAGTATTTTATTTTATAAAACAATTATGCCCTACCTATAACATCTCGCCGCATTCAGCCATGATGTAAGAATTTAATGACGTGCCGACTATTGTTTGTGTTTGTACGAAGTAATTGTTATGAAAATGTTAGACTAGTATAAATATAAATAAATTCAAGTAGAAGTAAGAAGAATATAATACAATAAAATATTTTATAAAAAAAAAACAATATAATCAAAACATACACATTAACGAGTACAATTGGTGGTAAAAGGATTTATAAAAAGGAAATGTACTTAATCTATTTAAAATACAATAACACTAGTGATCAATAACAACTGTATCAACTAATAAATTTCCTTGATAGGAAGTACTATTTTACCATTTTTTTTTAATAAATTGTGTAAAAGGGCATATTTTATATTGATAGGCAGTAAGTTCCAAAGACGAGCAAATTAAACAGAAAATGATTTAAAAAATATATTGAAATGAATTACGAAAATTTGTGCAATTTTTATTGCTCAGTTTTCTTAATTGTGATCTCGTCTGATGATATTATCCCATGATATAGTATATGAGGGATAGAGCTTAACACCTATTTAACATTTTAATTCATTCGTCATACCAAAATGCAAATATTTTGTTTTAAAGTATACTGCGAAAGTGTTAAATAGCTATGGCCGAGATAAGGTAATGGTAAGACAAAAAGGATTTATGGGTCAAGAGTGAATGCTAAAGTTGGAAGGGGAAGACCAAGGCGATCGTTCCTGGACCAAACCCAAGGATATTTTAAATAAGGGCCAGGTCAAGAGTACTCTATACCGACAAACTAGTATAAAAGGTTTAATGACAATGAAAGAAGCGAAGAAGACATGCTAGGATGGTGGCAAGTGGAAGAACGTGTTCTCTGCCTACCTATGCAGATATTTTACGGAAATAGAAGTGTATTATGGTACATGAAGTGTTACGATACCTTAAACAATAGAGTAGCTCTTCCACATGGTGTTCCCCGCCAAATTCCAGATCCCTTATTTAAAATAAAAGGTAGCCTAAGTTATTATTTATAACATCACCTAGATAACTTGCCAATAAAAATCTCGTCAAAATCCGTCTAACATTTTTAGAAAGTACCCGGAACTCCGAAAATTCCACAATATGTTTAAAATTTATGTCTGCCTGCAATACTTCTGTTACTCCTTGAAATATCTGAAGCGATTTTAACGGGAGCTTCACTGGCAAATAGCTGATATTATAGTATAACTTAAGTTACTTTTATTTTAGAAGTAAGGGTACCACGGCGAGAAACAGCTAGTCTTATATGAAACTTAAAAGCCTTTAAGAGAAATAATAGCAGCGAGATGAGTGATAGGTTTTACCTACTTCATAAACCTTTTTGTAATAAAAAAAATATACTGGAATTGACATTTGCCTTTCACATAACTCGTTCATATAAATACTTTAATCGAAAAAATCTCGCTGTCGATAATAAATCCGGCCTCTCTAGGGACACCCGATTTTTCCGACATAACACGAAATGGGTTGCCAAAAAGCAAGCTTTGTAATGACATATTTATGTACATGAAATCTGATTAAAATCTGACACGGCTGAAACTACTTTACGTAATGTTTTTACACATTCAATTGGGCCGATCTGATTGAGGGACATCAACCTGCGAAGTAATTAATGTTTACATTAATTTCATAACGCATGTTGGAAAATAATTATATATGGGACGTGATAATAAATCTGAAATAATTTTCTACGAGTAACAACCCTTAATGAGTAATACTTAAATGAATAAATGGAAGTAACTAGAAAATTATGCTTGAATAGGAGTTCCAAGGGGTTTCCTTTAGACCTAGTTTTATTCCTGGTTTACAATGTCGACTTAAAGAATTACATAAGATTATTTTTATTTTACTTGTATTATATCGCATCCATAAACTCAAATCGAAACATACAAATACACACACATTCATACAAACACACACGCCTCCTCATACAAATACACGCACAGACACGCACATTTACACGTCATGCATGCATACCTTTATTTTTTCTTTTTTTTTATTTGCACAAAACCTAAAATTGAAATTTTCTTTTTGAGTACGTTGAGTTTATTATATATCTTGTACATTCTTTAGGTAGGCACTGACACCTAAAATACGGGTTTTCCTAGTTTAGGGGTCAGGTTGTCACAGAAAAAATGTATAAATTGTACCTAATAAATAAATATTTCATTTCATTTAAAAAAGTGTGTTTGTATTAGTGTGTACATCTGGAATAACTGAAGCTTCTCTGGCTTATACAAACAATATATCTACACGTAACGTCAAGCGTGCTATAAGAAGATTATCTTCAAAAATATCATAAAGAATTAGAGTAATGCTGTATTTTGTATCTTTCAACAATTTCTTAGTAAAAGCTTCATCGTTATACTAGAACTTACTTTCATTGCACGAGTGAGGATTGGTATACAAATGAGCTGTATCAACGCATTAGCTGTATTTAAATTTTAATTATAAAAACATATCCATCACAACACGCCTTGAAATTGAAACATCGAAATATTTTAAGTTAACAGGTATTAGCGATCATTATTTGTGGATTGCTATTTAATTGCTATAGTAAGTAGCAGCCCGTCCCACTGCCCATCCGAGGAGCGAGGGTTTGTAGATCATAGACCCACTACGCTGCGCCATTGCGGATTGGCAGGCTTAGCACACAAGTGCACTCTCTATTCCTTCACTCTTATAGTCCAATGTGACGGGAATCCAACACGACCGGAGAGAGATCAGGAGCAGGACCAACGGCTTAACGTGCTCTCCGAGGCACGGGGGTAGATCACACTGCCAACTTCCGAATTTCGGGCAAATATTAAGAAAATCTTAACAGAAAACTCAATATTGGTTTTTGGTTTGGACCGACCCGGGAGTCGGACCCAGGACCTCATGTCTGTAGTCGAAAATGCTAACCACTAGATCAATGAGGCAGTTAAATAGGTATATTTGTTTGTTATGCTGAGGTTTTTGTAATTATATCAGTGAAACGTACACTCACTACATCCAGTTTAACGCCGTTCCGGAAATTCTCTAATTTATTAAACTCTGTTTAGTCGTCATTTTCGCGACGACTGTGATCGGTGGACTTATTTTTTTTGAGTGGGGTGTTTATTTATAATAAAGGTAGCACAGTAGAATGAAATAATATTCACCTAGTGACATTTCTTAGTTTGTATCAACGTTAGTATTGTGTTTTAAGTAATTCAAAGTATGTAATATAACAATGAAGAATATGAGAATAGTATTACTTAACCTGCATATTAGTGAGCGACTCTATAACATGTTACGTATATCGCAGTAAACATAACACTGTATACAATATGTATAGGTGCGGTAAAAAAGATGGTCAATCACCGAATCGAGTGAGAAAAAGGGCGACGTGGCGACGCTGCGCCACAGCATGCCTCAACTTCTCGCACCGCTATTTATCACAGCGTAAATCCTCCTTTAACCAATTAAAAAGGGAATTTGATTCGTAAAAACGGTCTAAAAATCTCCCAATTCATTAATGTAGATGTATACAATTTTAATTTGTATTGTAATAAAAGAATTTTGAATTAGAATATTCTAGCCAAAAATACAAAATGAGGTTATGGTACGATGCTAGAAAACAAAATCTGTTTTCATAAAAGGCTAATACTTCAGAACCAATAATAGTTAAAAACCGCATTGGCCTAAAAAATATTATAGTTTTTACAAAACATACTCATGTTCTAAGTTCTAAATATTCGTATTGCAAATAACCGAGTACACGTATTGGCTCTTTGCCAATAATCGATGCGTACCACCGAATCAGAGTCCCCAACCTTGCAGTAACCCCTTTACCGACGACACGAATTCGAAATTTTGCATCCCAAGCGGATTTACCTCCGCCCGCATGATTTCATCGGACGAGGGTTTGGTAATATTGAAATATTTTAGTATAAGCTCTTCTATTTAAACCGATTCAAATATCTGAACTTCTCGTGTGTGGGTAAAATAATCATTATAATTTTTGGCTTCATTTTTATTTTTACACAAATCAATATAATCGTAGTTTGCGTTTATAATTATATTTTATTAGTTAATACCTTCAATCTATCTTTGTTGTAGCAAAGCCTTTTCGCCCCATTAGGAATGTGGATATCACGGATTGCGAATCTCATCGCCACCATTTTTGGTTTTGTTTATTATTATTTTATCTATTGCGTTCCCACGAGAGTCAAGGGATCATAGGTCCATTCAGGCAAAGCCCCGCATGCCAGAATAAGGCTAGCCTATTCTGGGTTCATGCCTCTAGACACGATTCCTTCGGCACGATAAACCTTGGCAGGTATGGGTAGGAAAATGAAATAAATGGGGGGAATAGGGAAAATAGTAGTAAAATATTATAGATTCGGAAAACTTTAGTAAATTCAGTAATAGCTCGGGGACCCGGGATCGCATACCCGTGTACCATACTATGATTATCAGAGGGATAAACAAGATGCCACGTAAACAGAATGAATGAAGGGAGACTGACCCAAACGATCTATGAGTCAAGAGTGAATGGGCAAGTTGGAAGGGGAAGAGTTCTCTAAGCCAACGAACTTTTATGAAAATTTTAATGAGAATGAAATAAGCGAAAAAGATATGCAAGGATCGTGGCAAGTGGAAGGTTGTGGTCTCTGCCTACCCCTATGGGTATGAGGCGTGATGCTATGTGTGTATGTATGTACTATCTTGGTTCTATGTTGTCTTTAATCCACCTTTGTTCTGTTAGGGTTATGTTTCTTATTTGAGACCTGAATTATTTGACTCGACTTTTCGACTATATATAAAATAAGATTGTCAATTGAGTAGAGATGTCTCTGTAATGTTTAATAAGATGGTGCGTTGACTTATTTTTAATTGGTTAAACCAATCGGCACTAACACTAGTTTTTTTTACTGAATGTGCATCATTGGAGAGTTAGTAGTTTACGAATATTGGAAGAGAACGGACTTCCTGGAAATCGTTCATTGACATAAATTCGACCGTTACCCTTCATCTCAGGAATGAGATGTTCAATCAAAAGAATCAAAATTGTAGTTTAAGTAAAGATTACATAAAAAGTGATTTAAGAAGTGAAATTTATGACAAGACCAAAGACAGAAATGTCCCTTCAGTCCTTGGTAATCCCCGATATGATTGCACCAAATTTAAAGAGAGTTTCGCAAACAGATAATCAAGGTTTTGATAAAAGATTACTAATTTTAGCTTATAATTTTCACAATAATGCAAATGATATATAATATTAGATACATTTAGCTTGTCTTATATGATTTTTTTCACTTCACTAAAAAAGATGTTGAGTCCTTTTTACTTTTAAAAATCGTATTTCCTAATTAGAATAGGTTTGGTAGAATTTATCTACCCTGTCAGGAGAGCCGCGCGTAAAGCTAAAAAAAATTACTTTCCAGTATTTGGTTGTATGGAAACCATAAATAAAAACATTAAGCCCACAAATCAAATTAATGCGCTATCTTAAACTATAGCATCTCTAAGCAACGGAATATCAAAGTCACATGATATTAAAAAGTAAAATTTAGTTAATATCATAAAATAAGTAATTTCAACGCTAATGAGCCGTAAACGTGGTTCCGGGATTATATTGACATTATACCTTGGCAAATTCAAAGTAACTTCTTATGAGACCCTACGAAACTTTCAACGTTACATAACCATCTTGGCAATGGCCCGAGTTACGTCATGGGACATAGGTGACCTTTCAGAGGTCATTATTACGTCATGAGTTTTATGTTAATACGAGCTAGAGGTTATTATTTATGCAAATGTATTCTAAAGAGGTAGTGTTTTGTTTTGTCTAGTGTGATGGTATTTTACATTCCTGGTCAAACTTGGAGTAGATAAGGTACATATGAAGTAAAAGTTTTTAACGTCATCTTTGACGGAAGTTGAGTTCCCGGAGCAAATTTAGGGGAATTGCAATTTTAAAATTGTTTAGATATGTAAAATTGATTTGACAGTATGTAGTTATCAACCAACTTAGAAAGACGTACTACCGAATAAAAAAATCATTATATTAACGCATGAAGAGATAAATTACCACTTACCAGATCAGATCACTCATCCACCATCAGATATAAAATTTCGAACAGAAAACGCCTTTAGAAAAAGACAAAAAATATTAGTTCATAATGTCCTACTACTTATCAAAGTCTTAGACTTAGTGAAAAATGTTATAACTTTATAAATATTAAACTGATTGAATCGCAAGTCTGTTGAACAAGACTATATAAAGATAAACCAACTTCAAATTTATGCACGTAGGCGTACACGCACATTAGCATTGCCTTTTAATTGCAAAGTTTACGAAAGTAGAAAAGACGTCTTACAGAATGTTGACTGACACGAAAAAGCTTTTAATGTTGAGGGTCGTAATTTGATTAGACGTTGTGAATGTATCCCCAATTCAACAATTCAACAACTAAGTTGTTAAATATGCATACACTTCTGCGTAAAATAGTACGCACGTTAAGGTATTTAATTATCTGCTTGTCAGAAGTAATAACAAAGAAATATCTCGCGCTAAGTAGCAGTACTCATAATAGAGTGAAATTATAAACTTTTGACGTGAGCTTTCAGTAGATAATTTTGTTCAGTGTTCGTAAAATAAGTAAAACGATGAATTAATTGTTATTGAAAGAAGAATGAATGCAGGGAATATGGTAAATGGTGCACTGCACGTCTTTATGAATACCCTGATGGTGTCTCAAAGGGCTTGACTGGGTGTACATGGAGGAGTGTTGGTGCCAACACTTATGTATGGTAGTGAAAAATGGGTATGGCAGAAGAAGCATAAAAATAAAAAAAAATGCGGTAAAGAGGAGAGCGTTGAGAAGTATGAGTGGATTGAAACTGAGTGACAAAGAAAGAAATAATGTGATAAGAGAACTTTGTGGTATAAAAGAAGATGTAGTGACTAAAATTGAGAAAAGTATGCTTAGATGGTTTGGGCACGTAGAGAGAATGAATGAAAGTAGACTGACAAAAAGATTTTATGGATCAAGAGCGAATGGGAAAGTTGGAAGGGGAAGACCAAGGCGAAGATTTTACATTTTAAATAAGGGCCAGGTCATGAGTACTCTAAACTGATGATAACTAAATATAAGTATGAAAGAAGCGAAAGAGATAAGAAGGAGGTGATCTCTGCCTACCCTTATGGTAATGAGGCGTGATGCTATGTATGTATGTATTGTATGATTCACATTCAAAAATCAATAGTCATCAGTTGTAATCAAAGAACAATATCTTTATACTTAACATTTCATTTACGTCTGCTTTAATATTAACATTTAATGTTGCTTTATAGTACGTGATCATAGCAGAGTTCTTGATAGAACAATCTGTAATCACGCATTTGTCAATTAATGCGTTGCCATATATGGCCGTCTATTTAAATTTTAGGCTCGGTATAATTAAGCCCCATTTATTTCTTCATCTATAGGTTTTGGCTTTTATCAAAGCATCAAAGAGACTAATAAAGCATTTGCTTTTTTGGTATTGAAATATTTATGCAAAACGTTTCGATCTATTAGTCCTCATTCATTTGTCAGTTACCTGTTTGTCAAAGGAAAGTCTACCGCAATTTCATTTCTTTATTTATAGGTTTCCCTTTTTTAATGTAGGGAAATGATAGTATACATTTACATTTTCTTCTCTAATAAATAAAGATTCTGGTTTGTTACTTTAAATTATTGTAATACAAAACTTGTATTCATAATAAATACAGACTATTTTAATCGAATCATTAAATATTCTAAGTTCAATAAGCATAGTGTTATGGAAGGAAATAATACTTACTTTTTTGGCTTCTCCTATAGTAATAATGAAAGAAGGTTATGTTACATTTTTCTTTTTTAGATTTGTGTTACTTAAATATAATTTCTCCCGAATAGTATTTGCTATTGTGAACATGGCTAATTAGACTGCTGATTCATTTGGAAGGGACTTTAATATTGTATGTACGTTTGTTTCACTTAAGTTCGGGTTATATCAAACATGTAGGTAACTTTTTGGTATGTCGCCTCAAATTTATAATAAACTGCCATCATCTTTAATAGTCAAAAACTTCGGTGTTGTAAAATATAAACAAAAAATTAAAGAACCTTAAATTTAAAATAAAATACATATTACTCAATAAAGGAATAGTTTGCAGATACATTAATATAACTGAAATTGTATTTTTTGATTTAGAACTCTCATATTGTATTGTGAAATAGTTAAATTTAGTTTAAATTATTTTTTGCATGGCATGCTGTGGTGGATTGTGGCACTTACTTAATATAAGACCTGAATTATGTACACAATCGGCAATAAATGATTTGATCCAAAATTTGATACGTTAGCAGCATCCCTGGGCTAAATTTCCGATAAGGCAAATTTAGGAAATTGTATTTTTTAATTTCTCTTAATCTGGACTAATAAGAAGCGTCAACTGTGGCTAGTTACCAATCTACTACCAAAAATGTACCGCTAAGCGAGAAAAAACTTTTTCAGATAGATATTATTGTAATAGAGTAAATTATCTATATTATATTTAAACATTGGATCACAAAAGTTGGTTTCATTCAAGCTGTCAGCTATTATGTGGGCGTGAATCCCTGGAATTGGGCTTATTTTAATAAATTGTGCCAGATTCCGAGTCTATAATTGATATTGGTAATTAATTTCGTGAACAATTTAAACCGTCTGTCTGCAAATGCGAAATACGGAAAATTGGTAATTTATTATATCCAAAATAGGAATACACAGATTGTACACTTTCGATATTCATAATTAATTATGCAAACAGCTTATAACCAAGTTGCGAAATTGCCGATCAGAAAGAAGGACTTCCCACCATTTGGAAACTCGTCGAGGTAGTTCCGATATTTTTACAAAGTGTGTTTAAGCCGTATGTATAACTATATAACAACATAATTTTCTTATCGGAATTTTTAATTTGTCTGAGTAACATACCATCCTACCAGCAAAGTCGTAGTGCCAATGAATAAAATTGCTTTCCGGTACGATGTCATGTACAAAGCATAACAGGTAATTTGCTTCTTACCAAATTAGGGTGCATATCTTAGGCTGTATCATCATTTACCAAAAGGTGTGATCACAGTGAAGAACTAAACTCTCAGCAATGTCACCTGATGATTAATTGTTGTAAGTGTTGATACAGGTTAAGCTGGCAAGAGATAATTTACCTCTTATGGTTTCTTCATAGCATTGGGGACTCATTATTTAACACGTCTTAATACTTGTACGTAATAATACGTGCATGTGAATGTTTCTGGTCTAAGGAGATAAGAAGACCCTACGCCATGTCTACGTATCTTATCGACTAATTATGATCTTTTTTTTTCGAATTGTGTTTAGCTGTTAACCTCACTGGTTACAGCATTAGCGGAAGTAGGACGGGCTCTTAAGGAGGCCGCCACTTTGCGACAGCAAGCCCTGAAAAGAGCTCGCTCCCAAGGGTGTCTCCAGCGGAGACCGAGCATCGGCTTGGAACGACGTTATCATATAACATTATATCGGACTATGGGGAAGGGGGAAGGGGTTGGAACTGTTCAAGAGCGTCCCTGGGAGCGTGGGTAGAGGCTTCGTCCGGGTGACGTCAGATATCGGGGACCTCGAATCCGCCGGCGGAGTGTCGGATCCAACCTGATAAGGTAGATTGTCGATCGTCGTCGAGTCATCGGGGTCGTTAAGAATATACTTGGGTCATCTCCTCATAGGCGGAACGTTGAGAAGAACCCTATAAGAGGACACGTAACCCATTAATGGGTTACTATGTTTAATGGCTTTCTCAAAATAATTTTCGGAGAGCGTTTTGAAATGTCTCTTTAACGTGGGGAGTTCTTAGTCCCTATGCAAATCGATATTTCGGACGTACCAGGGGCATCCCGTAGCCATCCTCATCAACGTATTTTGGAGCGTCTGCAGGCGGGCCAGTCTTCGCTCTGGCACGTATGCAAAAACGACGCTGCCGTAAGATATGATGGAACGGATGCAAGTTTTGTAAAGTTTTACCTTGTGGCGAAATGACATTTTACTCTTCTTCCAGATCAGAGGGTTGAATTATGATCTTAGTATGTTGTCATTTATTCAATGGAAAGTATCCACAGCCGAAGCCGAGTGGAATTTCCTAAACTTGTAGTTCTCCTAGCAAAGCGCGTACACGAACCATTTCACTAACGTGTTGGTCAAAAATTCATTACAACACAGGATTTATTAAAACATTTCAACAAGTCTATTTGCGAGTCTTAAAATGGTTTCCTTTTTCACACACGTGGACTGGTATTTTATATAAAAAATGTACAAATCTTTCTAAAACGTCTCGCGTATCTTCAGCGGGTGTAAATACATAATAAACGTCGTGAGAATGATTGATTGTCCCAGAGAGCCGAGATGAAAAAGTTTC
Organism: Elymnias hypermnestra; assembly: GCA_015832385.1. Taxonomy (NCBI): domain Eukaryota; kingdom Metazoa; phylum Arthropoda; class Insecta; order Lepidoptera; family Nymphalidae; genus Elymnias; species Elymnias hypermnestra. The sequence goes on along the minus strand of JACTOM010000049.1, from coordinate 1,252,116 downwards.
AGGGCTTTTTTCCCTTTCTTTTTATGACGGTCACCTGATACGGGTGAATTTTGCTCGTTCCACGGCTTTTTCGTATAACAAACCCCTGCAAGCGCTGATAAAGTGGACGAAGGTTAAAGATAGTTCCGACTTGGGATGTTTTATGAGAATTTGACGGAGCACGTAGTTAGTCAGGTAGACTAATCATCTTGGACGGTAACTTTATAACGTTACTAGCTGACTTCCCGCAAGTTATTTTACGTCTACTTCAAGTTCCAATACCGACTATTGTCGGTACGACATCTTTTAGAGCAGCGGTTACAGCATCATTTATTAGACTATGAGCTATTAGAGTACTATTCGAACTATACATATCTTCTTAGGAATAACCTTAGACTCTAGGCTTCAGCGGGGTGCCCATATTAAGACTCTGACAAGCAAACTTAGTTCACCTGCATTTGCTGTTAGAAAGGTAAGGCTAAAATTATGTATTTCGCTTATTTTCATAGCACTATGTGTTACGGCATACTGTTATGGGGGAAGGCGGCGGATATTTATTTTCCAAAAAAGAGCAAAACGTGCCATACATCAATTGGGATCTCGCGTTTCCTTAAGGGAAAAATTTAAAGAAATATCAATTCTTACAGTGCCGTCGCAGTATTTATTAAATAACATATATCCGTGATAATATTCATTTATACAGAAAAAGGAGCGAAACACACAATTTTAATAAAAGAAATAAAAACAAACTTGTAATGCCAATATTAAGCGTGAAAAAGGTTCAGAAGTCATTTGTCTGGTTTAGCATACGCATATTTAATAAGATACCTGATTCACTTCTGGGTTTGCCTCCACGTAGTCTTAAGAAGCATGTTAAAAATGTCCTATTACAAAAGGCATATTATAATATTGAAGATTATTTAAGCGAGAAAGGTGTTTGGACTTGATTCCAGTTGCACATGAAAGCTAAACACATTGTAACCTATATTTATGTAAATACTATATTTAAAGGAGTAACCGCTGATTTTTTTGGCCGGCTTCTTTTCAGCGGAATCAACTTGGTTTATTTGTTACCAACGGATATACTACTGGCAATTCAAAAGTGCCTTTTGAGCCTACTTGAATAAAGAATATTTTGATTTTGATGGCTAATATTAATACTAATACTCAAGAATTGAAGATCGAAGCCCTAAGAACCTCATACAGTCTATTGAACCCGGAGGGATATGTTTGAACCAGACAATAACTCTTATAATCCGATGTGAAGGCAATTCGCCACAGGAGAGAGATCAGGCGCAAGATCGACTGCTTAACGTGCTCTACGAAGAACAGGGGTGGAGTACACTACCAACTTCCCAACTTCAAAGAAATACTGAGTAAATCTTAACAGAAGATTCAATATCGATTTTTGAATTCGCCCGACCCAAGACCTTATGTCTGTAGCTGAACAAGCTGAGTACTAAACCAATGAGGCTGTCAATTTTCTAAATTTCCTCTTACGGAAATCCAATCCAGAGCTTTCGCTACCGAAGTAGGTATTTGTATAATTGCATCAGGCCATCAAAGTATCACACTTATCTCTTATAAATACGAGTATTTTTAAAATTCAGAAGTATACGTCATTGTAACTACAATATTAAATGTAGTAAACTACTCAATGGGCTCGTTGCAGCTTATTTTTTCTTCAGTTTGTAACAACAATATTTTAATTAAAAGTTGAAGTGAAAAGTTTGAACTGAAAATCAGGTGGGAAGGATGAAACTTTGTTTGGGTTTTATCAAGGATCGGGCTATTAAAACTAAAACCGTTCATTCTAGTTTCCACGGGACACGAATATTTTTCTTTAAAAAGGCCAATTTATTTCTTATAAAGTTAAATTTTGAATTTAATGGTTTCAAAAGGATTTTATCTCGTTGATGTATAACGCTGGACCCTAACTTATAACGCATCGTGTGCTCATATCCCTCTTTACTTAAAGCTCGTTCGAATACCAATTTCAGAAGGCTTATGAAAGTTGAGTTACGATGACAAGGTTTTGTATGACCCTTTTAATATTCTACGTCCTATTTAAAGGCCGCACGTTGGTTAACAGGAAATATAGAGCGAGAGAATTAACATCTACAGTTTGTTTTTAAGCAGAGTTTGTACAAAAAGCACAAAGAACTTGTCAAAGGTTTATTACCAAGGGATAAACGATGATTCAATAACGCTTGTAAAGGGGTAAGACGCAATAAGAAGTTTTAGAAAATCATATTTTTTCAGGTCAATCCCAAAAGATTGCTTACAATTAGGGAAGGCGCCTAAATAGTCTATATTTTTACAGTTGTTTAAACCATTATATAAAAAACTGAATTCTAGACTTATAAGACACAAAAACTTCAACAAGATTTCAAATTATATTTATATATATAGGTTTCCTAAAACTACATGTGTACCGAAATCATTATTGGCCAAGCTTATTAAATAAAAATGTCTGTGCATACAAAGTACACATGTCAGAAGTGAAACTTCTTTGGCATATCAAATTTTAAGTCTTGTTTATATTTATACAAATTTAAAACTTTAGATTTCCGAGACTTTAAAGGGAGGGAACAAGAAAGATATGTTAGAAATGTAACGAATTTAATTGTCATTGATATATTAAAACTGTCGAAAATTAATGCAAATAATTATTAAAATCTCAATTGACGAATTGTAAATAAAAATGCCACGTGTTTTTTTGTCAATATTAGAAACTAGTTATTAAATTTCGTTTTTGAATTAAAACTTTAGAAATGAGATTAAATGACGAGTGGCAAATTAAAATGCCACATGTTATTTGTAAATATTAAAACTACCCAACCTTCAAACGAATTAGCATAAAAATCGCTACACATCTTCGTGACGCTATTCACTCGTTTTATCCGTAATAAAATTATCCTCATACGTCTAAAGAACTTTCACTTCAAAAATATTTTTTAATTAATCCATGGCAATATATGAAGTAATTTTCTTACAGTCAACGTACTCTGAAAATTTAGTCACATAAACTAATCCCCTCGACTAAGCGCCGTAAAATCAAACGCCCGGCAGCAAATCCACCCGGAACACATAACCTTGTTTACGTGTCACGTGCGGTAGGCTCTGTCTGGCAGATTTAACATTAGGACTATCTGCCCAATTAGTGTTCATTATTTTGTTTTTGGCGTAAAACCTGTTATGGGACCGTATAAAAAAAATACGTTATGGGTTACGGGATGTAAGTATCCGTATTCTTGAGGGCATATTTGACGCAATGTTCACTGGTGGAAGGAAGTGGAGTGCAGTAGCCTTCTTTTGCGAAACCGTTATTTCACTGACATGAGATGCAAAGGGAGGACGCTAAAGCCGTTGCTCTTATCCAGCGCAGTTTAGTTAGTTAGGAGGTAGGATTCGTAGATTTGCGTTTCTTTTTTTAAAGTTTTCCAGTGACAATCTTCCGGAGTATCAGGGTAGATTGCGTCTATCGACCCACTGGTGCTCCACAGGATGAGAAGGAAATCTGTGGGTTTATTACATTTTCTGGCTGCCAGTGTATCTCAGATACCCAAATGGATTTTTAGTTGGATGGGGGTGTAAAAAGGCATTTTCCAGCGCAAAAAAAGGTACACGTGCGTGAATATAGGTGTATATACTAAATCACAGTTAGAAAATTTTACGACAAAATACTTATATATAAGATGAGTTTTTCATGACTTTAGGAGTATAAATTAAGGACACCAAATGAATGGTAGAGCAAAACCAGGGTCAATTTTGTAGAAAATGTAAAAATAGATACATTTTTTACATATTTCTCACGTTAACATCAAAGTCAATTCACTCTTCTCAGCTAAAGAAAAATTAGGAAGTGTATAAAAATATATTACTTTTATTCTATAATTATATTTACATATATAAGGATAAACGATATTTTATAAAGATATATCAGATCGCGTAAACTATACTGTTAATCTCACGAATTCATTACGTAACTTGCGATTCTAAATCTTCACTATCCAGTAAGATAAAACGATGCGGATTGCGGAAAATCCCCAGAACACATAACCTTGTTTACGTATCAGTAGACGGGTTAATTCACAGTTAGGAAGTCCTGATTCTGCGGTACGCATGGCTTATTGGCAAATCTCCAAAAGACATTACATTCAGTACAAACGCTATATATTTTGTAAATTCGATGCAATTTATTTAGATTATGCATACTAATCAAAATGCAAATTTCCTATGACTTATATTCAACCTATTTATATTTTAAGTTAAAATCAGGCAGAAATTAAGAGTTTACATTGAAACAACGTACACTTGATTAAAAACTCCTGCTTTCTCCCTTTTTCCAATTAGATAATAAAAATGGGTTGTGGCAAATCCCGCAAACACGTTACCTTGCTTTTGATTCGTCAATAGACGGGTTAATGCCCACAAAACACAGTTAGGAAGTTCTGATACTGCAGTACGCATTGGTTGTTGGCAAGTCCCGAAAATAGATAAGTACTTAAGTACATAAGTACTTTGGAAATGTGGTGCAATTCATTAAGATTACATTTACTAATCAAAATATAAATTTTCAACTAATTTAGATTTGGTGTTAAAGGTAAAGAATAGAAACCTTCTCTAAGTTAATCATCCTTCTATAACGTAATAAGTGCTTAGAATCTAATTATTCAATAATTATTTAATTTTAAAAGTAAATTTCTTACGCACTACTATTTCGGTATTCTAAACTTCGTTTATCCAGTTATATAACACAAATGAGTTGTGGCAAATCTCAAGAACACATAACCTTGCTTTTGAGTCCTCAATAGACGGGTTAATGCACAGTTAGAAAGTTCTTGTACTGCGGTACGCGTTGGTTGTTCGCAAGTGTCCAATATAAATAACTTACTCAAAATATAAAAACCATAAGAACATTGTAAATTAGAAGCAATTCATTAATATACATTTACTAATCAATATGTAAATTTTCAACTCTTTTACGTTCGGCGTTAAAGGTAACGAATAGAAACATACTCTGAGGTAACCATCATTCTTTATTACGTAGTAAGTGCATAGAATCTTAATGTTCAATAATAATTTAATTCTAACCATAATTTATTACGCCCTACTATTTCGGTATTCTAAACTGCCTTTATCCAGTTAGATAACAAAAATGGGTTGTGGCAAATCCCGAGAACACATAACCTTGCTTTTGTGTCATCAAGTGACGGGTTAACGCACAGTTAGGAAGTTCTGATACTGCGGTAGGCATTGGTTGTTGGCAAGTCTCCAATATACATAACATACGTAAAATATAAGGACCATAAGGACATTGTAAATTTGAAGCAATTCATTTAGATTACACTTACTAATCAAAATATTAAAAAGCAAACCATACTTTTTTATTAAGAACTTGATTATATCGATATACATTAATAATAAGATTTTAATAATAAATTTACGATCTATTCGTATTTAACTAAAGTAAATTCCCTTTATCCAGTTCAATAACAAGAACGGGTAGCGGCAAATCCCGGGAAAACATAACCTTGCTTATGTGTCGTCAGGGTGAATGCACAATTAGTAAGTCCTGATTCTGTGGTACAGAAACACATAACATGCAGTACAATTCCGTAGATCTCTTGTAAAAATAGATAAAATCTTTTATTGCATATACTACACGTTATGTATTTATAATAGAAACAATCAACAAATGCAAAATTGAAGTTTTTTTATTTACACTTATAGTCATGGTGAATTTAAATTACTACTTTTATAGCAACGAATGAACACCTAAACTAATTCCTTTAGATTATGAACGAAGAAGGAGAATATAATCTATAATTTAACAAATTCGTTGAATACAGTACAATTCTGAATCCTCTCTATCCAGTCCGATAAAACAAGGTTGCAGCAAATCTCTAGAACAAATAACCTTGTTTGCATATCGTCAGTAGAGGGGTCAGTTTACAGTTAGAAAGCTCAGATTTTGCGGTTTACTTGGATTATTACCAAATATCCAAAAGACATAACTTGTAGTGTAAGTAATATATATGTTTTGTCTCTTTGGCCCTATTTGTTTAAATTAAAATAGATAAATTGCATTAGTGGAGTTTATACGACACACATCTCCTACGAAATTTAATCTATTCTTAAGATTTCGATCGTTGACAGCTATTACCTAGTTTAGATGCATTACTTCTATTTTAGAGACTGAGCATATTTCATGACTTAACTAAGAGAATAATCATGTTCTTTTTTAACTTTTTTATTATGTATACTGATCCGCATAACTTCGTCTGCACCTCATAACAGAGTCAGAGAATTAGGTTAGCATAAAAATAGGTTATACTGAGAAAACCTTAATATATATACATATATTGTCATAGATTTTTATTTAGATCATTTAATGGGCAACAATTGTTTCATACATGATTTTAAAGAACCTTGAATAGTTTACGCACAAAATGCATCGAAAACACTCAAAGGTGATAAAACCCGGTGTTGAAAAACATTCTTCTTTGGTGCCCAGGTTCTATAAATCTTAGCATAAAGATTTATAGTTTATGAACTTCCTTAATTAATGGTCTATCTAACACTGAAATAATTGTTCCAATAAAATCATTTATTTCTAAGACAGCGCGATTGTATATCGTGTAATACAAATTGTATTTAAATTTTTTGCAATAGGTTATTCAACTTTCTGGCGTCGCTTCCATCTTCCAAGATTGTATCATCACTTGTCATCAAGTGTGATCATAGTCAAGCATTAACCCGTCGAAAATAAAAAAAGAAAATTTAGTGTTTAGTAAAGCATTTTCCCCTCTCATTTGCACAAATTGCTGAACAATCTTTTGACACTTAGTTTCCATTTCCAGAGATTTCCTACCCAGCTTTAAAACCGAAATACCGATCTGAAAACAAAGTTACACGCTTTGGACGAATTTCCCGCAGCCGTATAATTCAGCTGAAGTACGTAGAGCAGATTTGTATCCGTGAAATATTTCGCAAAATAAATTGGCTTGCAGCAAGATTGAAATAGAAACATACTGCTTTTTATACTATATATTGTGATGCATATCTGCAATATACGAGTATATCGACGACCCCTATGTATATGCATGTAATCAAGTATAAAATCTTATGCAATATTTTGTACTTATAATATCTTGTTTTAATAGTAATATAATTTGAAATAAATGATGACCTAGATTGATTAGATAGGAGTAAAATGTCAAAATGTCTGAAATGTGAGCTGTTTGTTACATCTATATATATAAATAAAATTTTTAACAAAAAAGAACCTCCTTCAAAACAGACTTACAAATATATTAATATGCTCTAAAAAGTAAGAAATAATTGCGTATTCTTTGTAGTGTTCTTCGTTTTCTTATATTCGGAGTCGGCGTCAGCCAAGGTGGGTGTGTCCCACGTGTCTACTTGGCAGCTCTCGCGTCTCTCCCACCTATAGCTATATATGTAGGCACCTCGGCTGACACCGACTCCGAATATAAGAATACGAAGAACACTACAAAATAATACGCAATTATTTCTTACTTTTTAGAGCATATTAATATATTTGTAAGTCTGTTTTGAAGGAGGTTCTTTTTTTGTTAAAATTTTTATTTATTTTTTGATTTTTAGTGAACCTGAAGTAAACGTGTTGCACTGCAGCAACATACGTAAGCTCATTGCTATTTGATTACAAACACTCTTATTTTCTGCCTTAAACCGCACCCTTACTGTAATTCGTTGAGGAGATCCATTGATCTTCATATTTAACTACGGCTAGCACTTGACTATACCGAAGTTACGGTAGACAACTCATATATCTGGATAAAAAAATACAGATGAATTGATAACCTCCTCCTTTTTTTGAAGTCGGTTAATCAAAGAGGTATCCAGGTATCTATTGACTCATCACGATATCTCTGGAACTATAAGGCGTAGACTTGAAATTTGGTATAATTAGTCCTTTTGACGAGTAGAGGTCAGCTAAGAACGGATTTTGCGAAATTCAAACCGGAAGGGGGTTTGCGGGGGTATTAACCATTGACTCATGGACTCATCACGGTATCTCTAGAAACATAAGGTGTAGTAACATGAAATTTGGTAGGAATATTTCTTTTGAATAAAATAATGAAAAGGCTACACAAAAGACACTCCACGCAGACGAAATCGCGGGTTCAGCTAGTATATTATAACTTAAGAACGTCTGCACCGATTTTAGTAGTCTGGTAACTTTGATTGAAAAAGTGATACTTCTTTAGGCGCATGCGGGTAATTTTTTTAATGATGAAACGCGTGAGTAGCGTCACGAAGATGTGCAGCGTTTTTTATGCTAATTCGTTGGAAGGTTATATAGTTTTAATATTTACAAATAGCACGTGGCAATTTAATTTGCCACTCGTCATTTCTAAATTTTAAATTCAAAAACAAACCTAATTAATAATTTCTAATATTGACAAAAAAACACGTGGCATTTTATTTACAACTTGTCATTTGATATTTAAATAAATTATTTTTATTAATTTTCATTAATATTTTAATGACATTAAATTTTTTAACATATCATCCTTTTTCCCTCTCTCCAAGTCTCAAAAATCTAAAAGTTTTAGATTTGTATAAATATAAATAAGACTTAAAAATTAATTTACCAAAGAAGTTTCACTTCTGAAATGTTTACTTGTTCGCACACACTTTTATTTTTATTGCTAGTTGTTCGACTGCTCATTGGTCTAGTGGTTAGCATGATCAGTTACAGCAGCGGTCGGGGAACTTTTTTAATTATTACTCCAAAATATTTTTGTGTAAGTTGATATTACCCTATGGCGAAAAGAAAAAAAAACGAAATCGCTTTTTTTAGCATCCTTCCATGATAATTTTGAAAGAGACATCATTTATTAAATTTATCAAATACCTTGTAAAACTCACAAAAGTTTCGTTTTTACCCCCAAAAATTTCATTTTATCCCATTTGGGCTAATTTACCCTGGTTTCCCGACCGCTGGGTTACAGACATGAGGTCCTGGGTTCGATACACAGCTCGGGAGAATTCAAAATCGATATTGGGTCTCCTATAAAATTTTTCTCAGTATTTGCCCGAAGTCAGAGAGTTGGCGATGTGCTCCAACCTCGTGCTTCGGAGAGGACGTTAAGCCTTCGGTCTTGCGCCTGACCTTTCAGGACTACGACAGTGAAGGAATGGAGAAAGCACTTGCGTACTATTTGTGGTGGGTATATAGTCTAATAACCCTCTTTCCTATGAGTGAGGAGGCCTGTGCCCAGCAGTAGGATGTTAATGGGCTGCTACTTACCTTTACTAGTTTTTTTCCGCAGTGTTACGTGCGTAGCTTCTTATGACATGGAATGCCTCCACAAAATCGTGTCAGTCGTTTCAGTTAAGCGGAAGCAAAGGTATAAACAGTAGACGACTATTGTAAAACATCTTTTTATATTTTTATAAATACTTAGCACTTTTTTGGATGCAGATATGATTTTTATAGCATAAATTGTTATTCTTTGAAATTGACTTTAATAACACACTCAGTAACATGTTTTAAATTTTAAATAGCTGAATTAATTAGGAATGTTGTTTCTATTCTTTGTCTAAATTTCGAAAATTATTCCTGCATTCTGAATTCGTACTGAAGACAAAATTTGCATGGTGAATATAACCGGACCGTTGAGGGCTTCAAGAAATTTATTATTCCTACAAAAATATCGCAAAAAAAAACCTTTTAATGGGAGCAAATATATAATTTTTAATATCTACTAGATTTTTATGAATAATTAGAATAACGTAATACTCATTCACTTAACTTTAATATCAAATCTTTGTACATAAATAATTAACATTAAGACAATCTAGATCACTATATATTTTAAAGAACTACGACTTAATGAAGCGAAACTTCTTTAGGGAGAGTAACTTTTTTACGGATGAAACGCGTGACTAGCGTCACGAAGATGTGCAGTGTTTTTTGTGCTAATTAATTTAAAGGTTACATAGTTTTAATACTTACAAATAACATATGGCATTTTAATTTGCCACTCGTTATTTAATAATTTAATATACTATTTTTCATAAAATAGAAAGGAAAAATACTTATTAAATTATCTTTTTTAAATTAAAAAACAACGACATTTTGATTTACAATTTGTCATTTGAGATTTCGATAAATTATATGTACTCATTTTCGACACTTTTAATAGTTTAACAACAATTAAATTCATTATATTCATAAAATATCTTCATTTTCCCTCCCACTTACTCTCGGAAATCTAAAGTTGTAGTTTTGTATACATAAATAAGTTTGCCAAAGAAGTTTCACTTCTGAAACGTGTACTTTGTACACACGCACTTTTAATTTCAATATATACATGTACTTCTACTTATTTATATTTAATTTATTACATATATTGTAATTATTAGTCTACTTATAAGACAGTATACGAGTATATGTTATTTGTGTATAATGTCTACCTTTTAGGATTTAGATATTTGTATGTACTTCTATTGAAATACACCACCCACTATGTTCTGTTAAAACTACTCCTGTATCAAAGGTTGTCTGGTAGAGATTGCTAATAAGCGATAAGACCACCACTTGTAGTCTGCCATCTGTGTAAAAGCTTTGAATTTTTTTGTTTTTACAATATTGTGTTGCACAAAAAGTAATAAACAAATAAATAGGCGATACCCAGGTTCGAAACATAGTTGAATGCTTGATTTAGATACTTTTTATAGTAATAAGCAAACACAGGAGCTTTTTTAATACATGTCAGAAAGCATAGGTTCTCGCCGACAATAGTGGCTTCCATAATTCAACCTTCAAACTGTGGGCATCGATGGGTAATATTGGTGGAATCACAAACTTTATTAATTAACTCAGATTATAATGTACAATCATTTAATGTTCTCTATATCAATTTCCAAAAAACAATAACAGAACACATTAACAATAATGGTTAGGAACGCGCGTCAGTCAAAATCAATCAAATCAAAAATATCTTTATTCAAGTAGGCATATTACAGCACTTTTGAATCGTCAAATTATATTTTTTTTCCACTCTCTCAGTTTCAATAGTCTTCCGCTCTGGCGGACAGGTAATGCCGAGAACGCCGCCGGCCTGTGAATCATCCACTCTCCAGCGCCGATAGATGGCGCCGGCGTTTCGAAAAGTATTTTATTCTGACTTATATATTATTCTTCTGACTATTATATGTCGTCCTAAAAATTCTGAATTCGTACTAAAAAGCTGATTCGATTTTAATAAGTTCACAATTCAATACGTTAAATGACGAGTGACACCGCTGGCTACTGCTTGTAAAAAAAGGTAAGTAGCAGCTTATTAACGTCCCGCTAATGGGTACAGGCCTCCTCACTCAGAGGAGAGAGGATTTTTAGAGTGTAGACCCACCACGATGCTCCACTGCGGATTGGCAGGCATAGTACACAAGTATACTGTCTATTCCTTCTCTGTCATAGTCCGATGTGACGGGAAACCGACACGACCGGAGAGAGATCAGGTGCAGGACCGACGGCTTAACGTGCTCTTCGAGGCACGGGGGTGGATCACACCGCCAACTTCCCAACTTCGGGCAAATATTGAGAAAATCTTAATAGAAAACTCATTTTAGTTTTTAATCCATTAAAATTGGCAAAAACGAAGCTATTGTTACACAAAATATCATTGTTTTGGTTTACACAGTTTGTTTGATTTTCAAACAAACTTATTTAAATTGTGTCACTATTATTTCAAAACAGCTACATGCTTTATAATTTTTTACATACGAAAATTATTGCCTGATATTTAATTATTCAATTTCCAAACACAACCTTTCAAACCTTGATGGAAACCATATCGAACAATTGCCTAAATAATTCCATATTCCACGAATTTAATTATAGAAATGTCTTTGTTCTAATATAACGTGCTCGATTGTTAATATGGTACTACGTCAATAAAGTAATCCCACTTCTGATTGATACCTAGTAATTCACTTGTCGTTACCACAAAGTTTATTACTTGCTTTGAAAATCCATAATTAGTTAAAGCTTTTTCTACAAAATATGTACTGAATGTGAAATAATGAAATCTTTATATTTAAAAGACAAATGTTTGTCTATGTCCGTTATAGAATTTGAATCCATTCAACCGATGTGCCACAGACATGGCATATTAGAAATGCAATAGTGCGAAGATGGTTTTAGATTACTAAACTCACTGACTCACTTAATAAGATATCTTAAAAACTATTACAATTGGCATTAAGTGGCACCTTTCGCAATTTAGGCGGTCACCTTCATAAAGTCATTTTGCCATGTCAGAAATCGAGCCCAGGATCATTGTTAGCGAAATGAGTATTCACACCATTGTACCATTGATTCCCTTCTGCCCTTTTAGTGTAATTTTATCTTCATTTATAATAAAAATAGACACGGCCGTTGATTGTACCTGAATACGTCTCGTGAAGGGTTATCGTATATAAAATTTAAAGGTTTCCCCTACGCTGCACGCGATGTGTTACAGCCTTTACTTAGCGTATTAAATTTTTTAATCACCAAACAGTATCACCAGATTTTGTTATCATGGATTCGATTTTAAAGACGTATTCACGTTATAGAATATTTCAACCAAGAGAAAAACAAATGTACAAGTCAAGAAAGTGAAATTTTTATGGCTTATATTGTATTAAACTCCATAATATCTTCTCCTCATTTTCTCCAAATAAAGGGTGACCGAGTAAAGACTCAAGATATATACAGGGATTTACCTAGCGTAACTTACTTAACGCATTTTAGTCTCTAAATCTCAGCTTATTCTCAAACAAAAACAATGCCGGCTAGAACTATTGTTTTGTTATAGTATATGTCAATTTAGAAATATATTTGATACAGTTTAGTGCGCCTTTTTAGAGCCTATTTATATGATCGTACATCACTTTCGCGGTTACGTAGTGATTGTACAATGAGGTGGTGAGATCTGCACTCAAGCAAGCCAGCGAGAAGAAACTAGGTCCGTAGCTGAGTAGTGATTCAATTTATTACCAGAAAAATGACTGGATTTAGCAAAAACAGGTAAGTTTATATTAAGATAATGTTGATTATTTGTATTACTCATTAGTTAGCGCTTGACTGTCATCTGAACGATGATACAGCCTAAAATGAAAGCACGTTAAATTGGGAAGAGGTAATTTATCTCTTATGGTTTCAACACAACCTTTAGTTCAAACTGAGACCTTTATTCCTTCAAATTATTGTCTACTAATACCAGTCCTAGGTCCTAATACCAGTCTCGACATATGGTATTCAACTTTGGTGATGTACCAAATCTAGGAATGGAAAAATCATACAAAAATTCCAAAATGAAGTACTTAAGAGACATTATTAAAGCACCTTGGTAAATAAGGAATAGCGATCTTCACAAGAACCTAAACATAGAGCTTGTTAATAATTACATCAGAAGAATTGTCAAAGCTTATCAACAAAGACTTCGGCATCATATGAATTCGAAGCTGCTAAAATTTTGGATGTTACACGGAAAAAGTCTTCTCTTTGTCAAAGAACAAAACCTTTTGAATTACTGAAAATACATACATACATACATAGCATCACGCCTTATTCCCATAGGGGTAGGCAGAGACAACATCCTTCCACTTGCCACGATCCTTGCATATCTCCTTCGCTTCTTTCAATCTCATTAAATCTTTCATACAAGTTCGTCGGTTTAGAGTACTCTTGACCTGGCCGTTATTTAAAATGTCCTGGATTTGGTCCAGGAACGTTCGCCTCGGTCTTCCCCTTCCAACTTTCGCATTCACTCTTGACTCATAAATCCTTTTTGTCAGTCTCCTTTCATTCATTCTCTCTACATGCCCAAACCATCTAAGCATACCTTTTTCAATTTTAGTCACTACGTCTTCTTTTATACCACAACGTTCTCTTATCACACTATTTCTCACTCTGTCACTCAGTTTTAATCCACTCATGCTTCTCAACGCTCTCATCTCTACCGCATTTATTTTACTTTTGTGATTCTTCTGCCATACCCAACTTTCACTACCATACATAAGTGTTGGCACCAACACTCCAGCATGCACTGCCAGTCTAGCCCTTTGAGACACCATCTGGCTATTCATAAAAGCATGCAGAGCACCATTTACCATATTCCCTGCATTCACTCTCCTTTCGATATCACTGTCACATGTTCCATCTTTTGTAAATTTAGATCCCAAGTATACAAATTCTTTCACCTCTTCCACTTGTTCCCCATCTATCAAAATATTGCCATTCATCATAGATTCATCTCGTTCAAAAAGCATAACTTTCGTTTTGTTTACATTCACTTTCATTCCTTTCCCTTTCAAAGCTTCATTCATAATATTTAGCATCTCCTGAAGCTCGTTAGCGGATGACGCAAGTATTACTTGATCATCAGCGTAGAGTAAACATTTGATGACTAATTCATTCATTCTTAACCCATACATACATTCTTTTAAATCTGTCAAACATTTATCCATGAAAAGGTTGAACAGCCATGGTGACGCAACACATCCCTGTCGAACACCTCTTTCGACAGGAAACCACTCCGTGTACGCTCCGTTTATTCTGACACAGGCACTAGAACCCTCATAGAGAGACTTCAATGCTTGGATCAGACAACCGCTCACCCCATACGTAGATAACGTTGACCACAGCTCATTCCTCACCACTCGATCATAGGCCTTTTCTAAATCTACGAACGCGCAATAAACTTTTTGGTGTTTAGCCAAACATTTTTCAGTTATGCACCGTAAAGAAAAGACCTGATCCGTACATCCCATTCCTCTTCTAAATCCCGCTTGCACGTCCCATATTTTCCCATCAGTTTCATTAATCACCCTTTCAATTAATATCTTTGCATACAATTTGCCGACGACACTAAGAAGGCTGATACCGCGGTAATTTTTGCACTCCTGCTGTGACCCTTTTCCTTTATATAGAGGGACAATTACGGCCTTGCTCCAATCTCTTGGGACTTGACCTTTCTCCCAGCATATATTGAAAAGGCAGTACAGCTGAGCTACCACAATCCCGCGGCCAGCCTTCAGCATCTCGACTGACACTCTGTCATACCCAGCAGCCTTACCTGATTTCATACCTTTTATCGCTTTCATGATGTCATCCATACTAATCTCGCTATCACTTGTCTTACATTCATTGCTATCCGCAGAGGCCATATTTACCTCTGCTTCATTTCTTTCAAACAAACTTTCAAAATGATCCTTCCATCTCTTCAATATCCATTCTTCTCCTTTTATTAAACTTCCATCTAAACTTCTGATTTTACAAAGCTCCGAGGAAGTAGATCTCCCTCGGGCAAATTGTATTGATTTCCAGAAAAACTTTTTGTTTGACTGAAAATCATCAGAAAGTCTCCTATCATACATATCACTGTATTCTTCTTTTTTCTTTCTTACAGCTTCTTTCACGATTACTTTCACCCTTTTGTATTCCATTCTTGCCTTTTTTACGTCATCATTCGTTGCCTTTTGCATTCGTTGGTTCGCTTTTGTAGCCAACCAATCGGACCAAGCTTTCTTCTTTTCACACACAGCTGCTTGAACATTTTTGTCCATCCACAAATTCTTCTCTTTCTTACCTTTCCTCCTTTTAGAC
This sequence comes from Elymnias hypermnestra, assembly GCA_015832385.1. NCBI lineage: Eukaryota > Metazoa > Arthropoda > Insecta > Lepidoptera > Nymphalidae > Elymnias > Elymnias hypermnestra. The sequence continues at coordinate 1,236,485 of JACTOM010000049.1, read as the reverse complement.
ACGCCACATACATCAATAGCAGCACCAACCACTCCATCTTTAAATTTATTCCATAAACTTTCAATCTCATTTCCTTCGTCTTCACTCTTGAATCGCCCACTCAAATTTTTCAGATATTCTTCTCTAACATCCTCTTCTTGCAATCTCTCCACTTTTATTCGTTCAAGAATGCTCGAGGTTTCCTTCTTTCTATGGCGCCACCGATTAAAAAGACCACCGATTCGGGCAACAACCAGGTAGTGGTCAGTATCGATGTCGACCCCGCGGTATACTCGAGCATCTAGAACTTTCTTCTTCAGTTTTTCGTCCACAATTACAAAATCAATCATACTTCTAGCATTCCCTTCTTCCCTTGTATACACATGAATCCCCTTGTGCTCAAACATAGTGTTTGCCACAAAAAGACTATGTTCCACACATATTCCAAGCAAACTTCGTCCATTTTCATTCACCCGTTTGTCACCAAACATACCAAGAGTCCTTTCATATCCATCACGTTTCACACCTACCCATCCATTAAAATCTCCTAACATAATTATTCGCTCATTCGGTTCACATTCATTCAACGTATCACTCACACTTTCCCAATACTCATCTATTTCTTTTTGGGCTTTATTGGACTTTCTGGTGCCCAGATCCGTCGGAGCATAAGCACCCAAGACAAAGATCCGAGTAAGTCCAACTTTTAGCCTGATCCAGATGAGTCTAGGACTCACGTATTTCACTTCTTTCACACAATCATCCATTCTTTCGGAAAGTATGATACCAACTCCCTGACAGCCTCTCTTATCACTGCTTACACCAGACCAGTAAGCTGTGTAAGGGCTATGTTTCGTGGTATCACATCCTTTCCTCTTTGTCTCATTCACGCAGAGTACATCTATGCACCTATCATGCATCATCTGGCATACTTCATCAATCTTTTCATTCATTCCTCCTCTTACATTCAAAGTAGCAAAGCGGCTCTCGGTAGCCCGCTTTTCGCCCCCATTAGGAACGTGACGTGATGGATTGCGAATCTCATCGCCGCCATTTTTGGAATGTAATAATATCACCATTGCGTTCCCACGAGTAGCAAGGGAACATAGGTCCATTCTGGCAGAGCCCCGCATGCCAGAATAAGGCTAGCCTATTTCTGGGTTCGCCCGGTCCCAGGGCCACCGCTTGCGACTAGGCAAATGCCCCTAGCCATGAGTCCCTCGGCACGGTACACCTTGGACTGGCAGGAAGTGGGTAGGAAAATGGAATAAAAGGGGGGAACGGGTCAAAAAGATAGGAACTTTGTAAGGAAGAGAAAGGAAAATATAAGGTAGTAGGATATTACTGACTCGGAAGACTGAGAAGATTCAGTAATAGCTCGGGGAGCCGGGATCGCATACCCGTGTACCATACTATGACTATCTGACAAATAGACAAAGATGTGTACCCCCTGACCAGACTGAAAATACAATGACACAATAAAGTGTAGTATGGTGCTTTTAAGCAAGAACTCAGGAACAGTGCGAGTCAATAGACATTATAGTAAGTAGCAGCCCTTTAACGTCCCACTGCTGGGCACAGGCCTCCTCACTTCGAGGAGCGAGGGATTTTAGAGCATAGACCCACCACGCTGCTCCACTGCGGATTGGCAGGCATAGTACACAAGTGCACGCTCTATTCCTTCACTCTCATAGTTCGATGTGACTGGAATCCGACACGACCGGAGAGAGATCAGGTGCAGGACCGACAGTGATCTCCGAGGCACGGGGTTGGATCACACCGCCAACTTCCCAACTTCGGGCAAATATTGAGAAAATCTTAAAAGAAAACTCAATATTGATTTTTATATTGGCCCGACCCGGGACTCGAACCCAGGACCTCATGTCTGTAGTCGAACATGCTAACCACTAGACCAATGAGGCAGTTAAGTTAGTTTAAAGGAGTAACCGTTGAGTTTCTTGTCGGTTTCTTCTCAGCGGTAACTTTCCTTTTTGAGCCTACTTGAATAAAGAATATTTTGATTTAGATTAAGATTATACAACATATAATTGTACACGTAAGTTTCCCTTGAAAAAATTTAGTGGATATCTCTTAGCCAGATTGCGTAACAAATGTAAAACCAATTCAGCGACGCAATGCGAAAAGGAGCAATAAAATTTATTACTCGAGAATTGTAAGAATCGTGAGAATTGTGCGTAACTCGCTCTCCATAAATTCCGACCTTCCTTGGAACGTTTCAGCAAACACAGGCGCTATCTTAAGAAGGCTTTGACGGAGTAGGTACGGGGGGAGGTTAGTATGCGGGCTTTTTCGTCGCTAGATCCCACCCGCTCTATTTACCCACCACACATCTGTTTTACGGCGCTCGTTACTCTGATTTCACTTGCTAATCTTTCCGCTCGGGGTCCTATTTAGTTTTCGCTATTTTTATGCGGCCATCATTTCTGTATCTTTATTTTTAGCTTACTTATCCGTTGATAACATAAATTTACTTTGTTTTATCACAGCCAAATGATCCGCATGTGAAACATTGTCAATTATAATTGAAGCCCGGATCCTACTCGGGATTTTACTAAGTCATATTAGAAACTACCTCATTGGTCTAGTGGTTGGCATGTTCGACTATAGACATGAGGTCCTGGGTTCGAGTCCCGGGTCGGGCCATTTTCAAAAATCAATATTGAGTTATCTATTAAGATTTTCTCAATATTTACCCGCAGTTGGGAAGTAGGCGGTGTGCTCCACCCCCGTGCCTCGGAGAGCACGTTAAGCCGGATTCCCGTCACATAGGACTACGACAGTGAAGGAATAGAGACTTGTGTACTATGCCTACCAATCCGCAGTAGAGCAGCGTGATGGGTCTATGCTCAAAAAACCCTCGTTCCTCGAAGCGAGGAGGCTTGTGCCCAACAGTGGGACGTTAATGGGCTGTTACTTACTTACTTACTTTATATAAGAAACTACTAGTTGACATGATATGATAGCTCAGTCTCGTCTCGTCGTAACAAAATATGCGTAGAGATGACACTAGACAATAGAAAAAAAACAAAAAATTAATTAGTTACAATGTGACCGTTACTAACAGTTTTTTATAAACTTTGAGTGTTTATTTGTCATTATTTGTGTTTTTTATTATATAAATGATGTGAATATCTAAATATTATATAAATCGCTGCGACAGTCGCTAAGTGTTTGCTGCATGTCGTCTGTTCCCATTTCAGAATATCAACAAAACTATTTATATAAAAACCAGAAATATTGTGATCAAAATTGCATAATAGAATAAACCCAATATTTTTATATATTTGTCGGAGTGCGGTAGCCTGTGGAGCGCTGGCGCCATCTGTCTATCGGCGTAGAATAGGGTCAACAGTGGTAGTGCGGCGCGCGTCTCTCGGTAGTTCTCGGGTAACGGTCCACCAGAACGGTCGACTATTAAAATTGTCACGTTCCTGGCTATTATTGTTAACGAGATATTATAATCTGAGTTAATTAATAAAGTGTTTGATTGCGCTAACATTACCCATCAACGACCACAGTATGAAAATTAAATTATGGATGCCATTAATGACTATGTCGGCGGAGAACCCTACGCCACTATGCTTTGTGCTCCTTCTCTCTTATTCCCCGACATATTAATTACACCAATTAGAATTCAATACTACTTAGTTGATAGAACAAGGTCTATCGCCTCAGCTAGTATACGAGGGAGAGCGCTCCCGGAAACGAAGACAGATGATAGCACTAATGTTACCTTTAATGTTGGTAGGGAAAAATGATCTTTTTTTCGTTTTCTTACAAAAAAAAGTGTGTATGTTTGTACTTATGTACATGCGTTAGAAGTTATACTACTTTGCCATAAGAAGATAAAAATCTTTTAAAAAAAAATATTTTTCGTCTTATTCTACGTTTGTAGAAAAAACGACACTGACAATAGTAAAAAAGTATTTGACAGATTTAAATCGTCACGTAAGAAATTGGTAAGTTCCCTAGCATTTACTATATTCAATGAACATTAAAATATCCACTTAAAATCAGTGGTAATTTATCCTTTCCTTTACCCAAGTATGTTCCTCCGACCGTTGTGTATGGAAATAATGGCCGTTTTAAAAAACGTAAACTAACCTTCATTGGATATAAATAGTTTATAATCTGTTTTCTATAGTTAAGTCTGAAAGTTATAATTTTGATAAGAATGTCACGTTTGTATTTTCAATGTCACAATATGTCTAACATGTAATATAATAAAATAAATAAGGTATTATATAATTACTAGCTGACCCAGCAAACGTTGTTTTGCCATATAATTACTATTAAAAAATACAGGTAAGTGATAGAAAGGTGAAAATTTAGGGTTGTATGTATTTTAGTATTTGGCTGTATCACTAAAAAATAAAAAATAAAATTCTGGGGTGGATCACCCTTAATATTTAGAGCTTTGAAAAAAATATAGTAGCCGATTCTTAGACTTAGTGAATATGTATATAAATTACATAAGAATCGGTCAAGCCGTTTCGGAGGAGTATGGGGACGAACGTTGTGACACGAGAATTTGATATATTAGATACGATATTTAAAAAAAAGACTAAAATTTTTAACTTCAGAGTGTCGGTTTTTTTGGAATGGTGTGCACGCATATTGTAAAAATTTACTGTCATAGTTTTTCCCCAACGTGCCAAAAAGAAGTATGATTTCACAAAACAAAAATGTAACAATAACAGCTGACGCTCGGGTCAACGAACGCACGGGCGAAACGCGGCGGTTTTTTGTTAATTTAGCTGTATTATATGATGGAACGTTAATAATACTAATAAAGTGTTTTGAAAATACGATTTATTTTATTTGGATCGTTTTTTCTGTTGCATCATCAAAGGTGTCATTAGTCGATCAACTGTCTACGTTTTTCGAAAGCGGTCTTCTTATGACTTGTAAAAAAAAACTCGAGTCACAATTCATATTATATATAACATGAATTATGCGTATGTATGTAAATATAAAAAAGAATCCTAAAAAGTCTACAGAGTATGCGAGTCGCGGCGTTTACTCAAAGAAGAGGTTTTTATTGAATAGATCGTTATCAAGGAGCATCGGGAAATCTGCCAAGCGTTGTAAGCCAAGCCAAGTAAGGAATAGTATATTCAACAGCAAAGGGAACAGTTGTTATCAAACTTACGAGTATTTTTCATACCGTCCCCCTTTGAAAACCATTTATTTTCAGCGCCCCCCATTTTTTATACACATAACTATAACTAAACTTAACAATCACAATAAAGTAATAAAACGTTTTATGTAAAATAGTTATGTTAGTCGGTTCTAGTGCTTAAACTTACATGCTTAACTAGATTTTTTTACCAGTGAGTGCAAGTTAAACCCAAATTTATAATATTAATAAAATATTTTAATCAAATTAAAAGAAACTATAGAAATATGTAATCAGTTTTCGTTTTTATACTAATCTAATGATGATATTAACGGGAATATCATAAATAGTTAGGTTAATGTTTAGTATATTTGTAAACACACACACTCACACACACGCACGCGCGCGCGCGCACACACACATACATGCACGTACACGCACACGCACACATACACACACACACAAACAAACATTCCTAAATAAGTGTTATTAAAAGGTTTTTTTTAATTATTGTTAAGGTCTATTTTATTATATTATTTTTATAAGGTTTACATAAATCTGGTACTGTAATGGCGATGAGCGGGGCACCCAGTAATACGGGTATCAAACTCTGTACCCTTGCAACTAGTTTGTATAAAAAACGGTTGTATTTAATAAACCTTTTTTATTTTTTTATATTTAATAAGTTTGTTCACATCACGTTCGATTTTACTCGAAAACAGTCGTCAGTCGTCGCGTTTGGTCATTTGCTATGATTTTTCCTTTTAGTAAGCAGCGTGGTCACAGTGTCAACCTAGGTTTAGACACAAATATGACGATGGAAATGCTTTCAAAAATAGTTCAAAGATAGACCACAATCCAGGGTACATTCGTTATTGTGTAATAGGTGGGTTTTAATTTCAGTGAAATTGAAAATACTATATAAAGTAAATGAAATTACAAATTGTACATCGCCTCCCTAACCCAACACCCCCAATTTTTTCTGGGCCCTTAACGCTCCTCTCTAAGTTTCAAAGGCCCCCAAATGATGAGGCCACAGTAAGTCTGCATGCAACTTTTCTATTAAAGTCTGTCATCTACTATTAAATAGGTCACTGTTAAAATCATAGATAAGTTTGTAGAACAAGGTCATGAGTTAACGACGGACCTTTTATTATATACATAAAAATATCTGTAGGAACAACGGTCTTGGAGATTTCATATCAGTAAATGTAAATGGTTTTCTTTTTTCTTTTAGTTCTAATAAGAAAATCTATTTAAAATTTTACAATACTATTCCATATAATACTAAATATATTACTTTATATTATATGTTCAGACAAATAAACTCTATATAAATGTAATATTGATGCAAGCCATTAGCTACTCTATCGATCACCTTTAACTTTACCCTCACTATGTAGTTGGATGTAACATGACATGCGACAGATCGGGCAAGGCGATGAAAAAAGTTCTAATTCTCTTATTAATTAAAAAGTATTTCAATGGTACCTTTTATAAGTATGTAGAAGAAACATATAAGAGTTCGCGTTAACTTCTTTTCATTTATTTTTTTAGTTAATATTAAATTATAATAATAAATGAATGTAATTTGATTCATTCTTAATTTTTATATAATTCTAACTGATCATTGTAAATTAAATTTTGTTCTTATTTCTTTTTGTATGGCCCAGTTATTGTATTTCATTTATTATACATATACATTTATTCAAACAGCTATTCCTGTGTTTATTGCCCACCCAGTAGGAAAGTGGGGATATCTTAGACTAGCGAAGGAAGTCACTGCTAAATTTGAAATCAATCGCGAATAGTTTTCAAGATCTTGTGATAAGTAAATCAGTTAGGTAGTCTAAAAACCATTTTCGTGTTATTTTTCAAAATCTTAAGCGGACATAGGTTTCTTTCTTAGAAAAGATCTGTATTGTCCCTGTCAACTATTGGTTGACATAATGCGATAGTATTGTCTCAACTTGGGAAATCGGAAATATAAGCACCTCTTTCGTTTTAATTCAAAATGTGTACTATTTTGCTGCTCGGTAATGTATACGTACCAAAATATGCGTACAGTCCATAGAAAAAACAAAAATAAATCAATTGCAAAGTGACCGTTACGAACGTTCCGTGTGTCGCGTCAAAGGTCGGTAAGTTTTTGTAGTATTTTATAAACTGTGAGTGTTTGTTAGTGATTATTTGTGTTTTTTATTATATAAGTGATGTGAATAACAATGAAAACCTTTGCGGTAAGTTTTAATTTGTTAGATATGAGCCTATGAATAAGAGACTGACTTTTTCACCATCTCAAAATTTTGTGCAACATGACGCTACACCAGACTCTTAATTTAATAAACAAAAGGCAACATCTTATAGTTTAACTTTTAGCACGTATAAAAATCATAACATTTGGTAGTCTTTCATAAACATTTAAGTCCCAAGAGGCACTTTAGCGTTATTCGACCCGCGGAGCAATGGACGTACAAACGTCGCGACTGCATTTAACTTGATTTACGTCTGTAACTGTATCGACCTCGTCTCACCGAATCGATGTACGAAATAAATTATAAAATACATGTATACAGAGTCGCGCATCTGACATTGTTTAAAGGCAATGTTGAAGTATAATAAAATATATATTTGGCCAAGTGTAATCGTCTAGCTAGTTAGAACCCCTAAATATGTTGTTTCCATAGCAATCCAAATCCTTTTAGAGCGTCAGAGGTAAAGAGATGGCGTGACATGACGTTCCCATTATTATATTCATATATAATATAATATCTGTAAAGCATAAGAAATATAATTTTCTGGAAAACATTAAGTATTTATCCAATGATGAATATAACCAATGCCGATGAAGTAAACTCCTATCATAGGCACTCCGGTACCTTCTATTATTATTTATGTTATTATTATTATTATTATTAGGGCACCGAAGTGGTCAACTGGCGCCACACCCGCCAGGCGACGATGAGTTCCGACTCGTGCTCTGAACCCCCTCCCCATAATTAGAGTATTCCTGTTTATAGTGCGCCTGCGGCGTATGATCATTCGAAGGTTGTGTCATCGGGACTAAAGCCCGGATATGTTTCATAAACATGTAGAGACGGGTCTCTAAGGTATTTCAAACGAGGATCGAAATCCATATACATTGTCAGCCGAAGCTGTGATGAGGCAATAGCCATGGTTATAAAGCGCAAAGCGCAGTGTTATTTTAAATGGGATATATAAATCACCAATGCATTTCGTCAAATCAATTACACAGATCAGGAGTATCTGGTAGGCGGACCACACCGCATATATTACACACGTTTTAAGTCCAGTGTTAGACTAGATCGATGTATGTATCCCCACCTCGGTGGGATTCGTGGTATAATAATATTCACATATTTTAAGTCTTGTGATCGACTGCGTAGATGTATAATATGTCACCACCTCGGTGGGAATGTTGTAGAATAATATAATATGTCGTTGATCCACATATGCGGGGCCACACACCCACACAGAGTGTCCAGTCGCTGAGCTCTCAATCCAACAAAAGCATTAGTTCATTATATATGCGTGGCAAGCCACGGAAAGCAATAGGGTTCAGCAGGCCACACTGTCTATAAGCTAGTCCGCAGCCTTGATAATAAAGGCCCGACCAGCGGCCCTATTTCTATGACATGCTACAATGTCATTTTTATTACATTTAATAGTAAGCTAAGAGATTGTCCCTAACAGGCGAACACTTCACATGTGAGCAAGCCCACGAGATCAGTGTTCATTTGTCCATCACTGCTACGCAGAAGCTATCGCAACGCCTAGCAACATTCGGTCATGGCTCTAGCACTACCGATTAACGATGACTACACTTATAGCGCCGGATCATCAATCAGTAACATTTCAGAAACCACATTGTACTAGCACTACTTCTTGGAGTTGCCCCATAAAGTATTATTCAAGGCATCATAATGAGCTGGAGTCGAACCCCAACCTCTCCTAGTGAAAGGTAGGATCGCAACACCAACTGCAGGCATGCCGAAGCACGCTCGTTCGAAATATATACTTCAATAATATACATATTTATATATATCCATATATCACTACAGTATATGTATATATTATATAAATAATAATAATAATAATATGTATTAATTAAATGACATCTAATCTAATAATTAAATATGATATAAAACCAATAATGATAATATTGAAAATAACTTAAATTACAATATATACTCGTATATACGTGTGACATCCATTCCATATATATTTAAATATATTTTAATGCATCTTACTCCAATCCCTTTATGTACTTCAACACCTTACCACTTTATTAATTTACACAAAACCCAATTTTAAAAGATAAAATATTATTTGTAAAAACTAACACAAGAATAAAAAAAACCGTACGTCATCCTTTTTTCTTTCACCCCCGCAAATTCCCATGGCCCTCCCGTTTTTCATTTTTTTTCTTTTTTCAAAATAATAATGCTTACGTAGGTTGCCAGTACCATCTGTATATTATTAATTAAAAAAGGATGTATATAAATTATATTTCTGAATACATATAATGCATTTAAATATTTTTATATATACATTTATGTATGTCTGTATATAAATTGTATATATATTTATGTAAGGACGTGTCCGTCACACGTCGGACAGATTACTCGTTATTTTTTCCTGTTTTGGGACATATTACTTGGGAAAAAACAAAGAATGTTTTTTTCGGACAAGGGAAATTTTAAATACACATACAATATAATTCTTCTGTATTTGTATAAATGACTCAACGCCTGCACCGATATTAATATCTTTTTTAATCGAAAGTTCGATTCAAACTTGACAATTCATGCAGATAGCCACATTTCCATGAGATCTGGAAATGCTCTGGTAACACCATTGGAAAAAGCTAGTTACATTATAAAAGCAAAAGTAAATCGTTTCATATAAGACCTTTGAAACTTAAATAAGCTAATTTTACCAATTTTTTTACTCGTGTCATTATTTTAACATTACAAAGAGACATTTCAATTTTATTTGGGTGTATTCAACCACAATGGCCATTAATTTATATTATGTTTGACGTAATGGAATGATAAATCACTTAGTTGTATAGGGGAATATAGAGAATCGGGTAGTGAAGTGGTATGAACAAACACAGCCATATTTCGTATACATATATCTGAATTCCCGTCATATCGGACTATGAGAGTGAAGAAATAGAGAGTACACTTCTGCCTATACTCTAAAAACCCTCATTCCTATGAATAAGAAGGCATGTGACCAGCAGTGGGACGTTAATGGATTGCTACTTATCTTATCTTACATATTTATGTTATTAGCCGACCTGCTCAACTTCGTTTACGTACACATTACGTAAACTAAGTGATTTCAAATGATATGAAACATTCTAATATTCGGAAATTATAACCGTATACAATAAAAATAAAAGTGCTTGACTACAAAGTACACATGACAGAAGTGAAACTTCTTTCGCAAATTAATTTTAAAGTCTAGGTTATATGTACACAAATCTAAATCATTAGATTTCCGAGACTTTGTTGGAGGGAAAAGGAAGTATGTTAGGAATTTAACATACGAACATACATGGCATCACGCCTCATTCCCATAGGGGTAGGCAGAGACCACGTCCTTCCACTTTCCACGATCTTTGCATATCTCCTTCGATTTTTTCATTCTCATTAAACCTTTCATGCAAGTTCGTCGGTTTAGAATACTCTTGACATGGCCCTTATTTAAAATGTCTTGGATTTGGTCCAGGATCGTTCACATTGGTCTTCCCATTCACGCTTTCTTCATAAATCCTTTTTGTCAGTCTCCTTTCATTCATTCTCCCTACATGCGTAATTTAATGAAATCTCAAATGACGAATTATAAATAAAAATGTGTATGTTTTTACAATATTAAAAATTATTAATTTTGAGGTGAAAATTTGGAAAATTTTTAATGAAATATAATATAATATATATTTTATGTAAATGAGTATATTAAATTATTAAATGACGAGTGGCGAATTGAAATGCCACATGTTATTTGTAAATATTAAAACTACCTAACCTTCAAACTAATTAGCAAAGATAACGCTGCACATCTTCGTGATGCTAATTCCGCGTTTCGATTGTCAAAATTTTACCCTCAAAAAAGTTTCACTTCAAAAAAAAAAGGAATAAAGTATTGTAATTGTCTCTATTTTAAACTAAATTATAGCATTGTAAAGAAATTTAGATTTTAAGTCATTCTTTAACACCAACATCTGACGTAAATTTGAATTAATATGTGGAAAAAAAATTTTATTAGACGATACAAAAGTGCAGTAATAGGCCTACTTGAATAAAGATATTTTGATTTGATTTGATCTGTTTTGGTTTTGTTGTTAATTGGTTTTTCGCTTACATTTCCCGATTCTGTGAGGATATGGGTAAACTCGTTCTCAGTAAGTATCTACATTGTGACAGGAGTAACTATGCTAGATTGATTTTAAGTAATTGGGCCCAGAGGTTTATTCTAGATTTTGAACAATTCCAGTTACATAGCTCGTCTTATCTTAAGAGGAAGCTCATCACATAATTTTACGTGTATGTTGATGTTGATTAAGTTTGCATCTACGTGAGATAATTAGAATTTCTTTGAGATAACTAAGAGCTTGGTGCCGATTAAATAACATGCTGCTGCGTGTGTCTGTACTCACAAGGAAGATAATATATAAATTCCGGTGAATTCGTATAGGCAGCCACTAGAGCTTTGCTTGAAATTCTGATACATGGTCATATTTGTAAAGTGTAAGTAAGTAAAGTAAGTAGCAGCCCTTTAACATCCCACTGCTGGGCACAGGCCTCCTCACTCCAAGGAGTGATGTGTGACATTTTGTGTTCGCTCAAGCTTATTTAATTGGTCCTCAGTCAGATTAGGATAGCTTGTTGCATCGACGTAATCAAGAATGGAAAGAAATGAACGCAGACAACGAAGAGAAGTCATAGCAGTGAATGTCTTTCTACAAATAATAATCTAAACTAATATTATAAAAAGGAAACATTTGTATTTTTGTATGTATGTTGAATTCATGGAGCATGTGAAAGTGATATTGAAAGGAGAGTAAATGTAGGGAATATGGTAAATAGTGCTCTGCACGCCTTTATGAATAGCCAGATGGTGTCTCAAAGGGCCAGACTGGCTGTGCATGCTGAGGTGTTGGTGCCAACACTTATGTAGTGTAGTGAAAGTTGGGTATGGCAAAAGAATCACAAAAGTAAAATAAATGCAGAAGAGATGAGAGCGTTGAGAAATATGATTATTAAAACTGAGTGACAAAGTAAGAAATAGTGTGATAAAACAACGTTGTGGTATAAAAGAAGATGTAGTGAAGGTATGCTTAGATGGTTTGGGTACATAGAGAGAATGAATGAAAGGAGACTGATAAAAAGGAATTATGAGTGAATGGTAAAGTTGGAAGGGGAAAACCAAGACGAAGGTTCCTACACCAAATCCAGGACATTTTAAATAAGGGCCAAGTCAAGAATACTCCAAATCGACAAACTTGTATGAAAGATTTAATGAGAATGAAAGCAGCGAAGGAGATATGCAAGGGTTGTAGCAAGTGAAATGATGTCGTCTCTGCCTACTCCTATGGGAATGAGACTTGATGCTATGTATGTATGCTTGTAATGTTTTTACAGAAAAACTACTGGGCTGATTTCAAAAACTTTTTCAACATTAGAATGATGCATCTTCACTGAACGACATAAGAAACAAAAAAAATAGAAATCCCTAATAAAAATGCATTAATGTAACCCAAGCCGTGAAAAAATTGGTCGCAAAAAATCTGTTATCGCGTACGCTGAGGAAACTATTGATGATAGAACATAAAAATGTTCTACGATATTATATAACGTATTAATATCTACAAAAAAGTCTGTAATACTATGTGTCCAACTGCTGTAGTTATGCCACTATAACTTTAATAGTTAATAAAAGTGCCGACAATAATCAAGCCATATCATTCATACCTATAAATTAATCCTTATCGTGCCAAATATATTTTATTAAAGATAGTTTCATTACCTGTAAATTAATTGTAAAAGCTTTTGAATGAAAATCGGACTTTTCATTCAAAAGCTATAACAAATTTAAAAATGTCCATCTAAACAATATAATGTAGTAGTATAGCGATGGTCATATTAATTTTGATTGCATTGTACCATTTTATTCATAGGTCATCATACACACATATAGACAGAAAAGACTATGTATTCCATAAAGAAGTTTTTATTCGTCAGCACATTTCTTCTGGCATATTCAATGCACACGTTTGTATATCTTCTAAATTTATTAAAAACAAGTGAAATAAAACTTTCATGAATTAAATTTTCCAATCAATTATTACATCACCGACAATAAACATAAAACCGCAGTATTACCCCAACCCTTATTTAAAGTAAATATGTATTTAATCAACTATTTTATCGTGATACTAAAAACCAATTAAAATAAAGTGAATTTTTGGTTATACTCAAACCGCTTTCAATGTTATTTTAATATTAAAACTATGTTTTGAAATAATTTCGTTATGCAAACAAAGGTAATGAAAGCTAAGCAAGGAAAAATAACTTTAAGTAATTATATTTATATCACTTTTCATCACATAAAATCAAAATTAAAGTGTTCTGTTTTCTTTATTAGACTTATGCAAGTGCTCTTTAATCCTGAATGGACTTTCGGTATGGCCATCAGCTCAATCTTCGATTCTAACTTTATCTCATCAATTGTAGCACAATGATTTCCTTTCATTGATATCTTCCGTTTTGATAATAGGAAAAAGTCGCAGGGAGCCAAATCTGGGGAAATAAGGTGACTAGGGCGTGATGAAAGTTTTGTTTTTGGCAAAAAACAATCACGAACAAGCAAAGATGTGTGAGCTGGTACATTATCGTGATGCAGAAACAATGATATTTTTTTTCCACAATTCCGATCGTTTGCGTCCTATTGCTTCACGCAAAATTGTCATTCTTGTAGTAGACTTTATAAAACTGTTAGTTTTTCAATGTTTTAATATTTTTTTCACTTGGTAATGTGGTGGCAACTCCAGAACGTTCATCGTCATCAAGATCTTCTCGGCCTTCTGTAAAGCGCTTGTACCACTTTTAAAAACTTTCTTTAGACAAAGCGGACTCGCCTAACGCCACTGATAACATTTCGAGTATCTTGGAGTAAAGTAAGTAGCAGCGCATTAACGTCCTACTGTTGGGCACAGGCCTCCTCGTTCATATGAGAGAGGATTTTTAGAGCGTAGACCTACCACGCTGCTCCAGTGCGGATGGGCAGGCATAATACCTAAGTGTACTCTCTATTCCTTCACTCTCATAGTCCGACGTGACGGCATCCGACACGACCGGCGAGAGATCAGGCGCAGGACCGAGTTCTTAACGTGCTCTCCGAGGCACGGGGGTAGATCGCCAAATGTCTACCAACTTTGGGCAAGTATTGATAACATCTTAATAGAAAACTCAATAATAATTCTGAATCGGCCAGACCCGGGACTCGAACTTAGGACCTCATGTCTGTAGTCGAACATGCTTACTACTAGACTAATGAGGTAGTCTTGGAGTACTATATTCCATTTTTTACGCAAAATCTAAAAGTAAAAATTCAAAAAACAGACCAAAACGGGACTAACCCTTTTAGCTGTCAACAACAAATTATTTATCCAAATAGGGTGATAATGCCAATATATGTTATATATAAATATATAACATATGTTGGCATTATAACATAACAAAATCGATAATCGAATGTACAAGCCTGCGAAAATTCAAAATTCACCTTTTCTTTTGAACAAACTATGTATATAGTATATACAATATACAGGTAATTGAATTCATCAATACATCTTGGGATATTGTATTATATTAATTTATAGAATTGTCGTCGCCATCGTCATCGCTTCAACAGACGGACGTCAACTGTTGGGCATAGGTCTCACGTAATGACGTCCACAAGGCCCGATCTTGAGCCGCCTGGCTCCAGCAGCTACCGGCGACCCTCTTTATATCGTCGGTCCACCTTGTGAGGGGTCTTCTTACACTGCACCGCCTGGTGCGGGGTCTCCACTCCCGCACCTTCGGGCCCCATTGTCCATCGGTCCGTTGGACTATGTGCCCCGCCCATTGCCAATTCAGGTTCGCGTTTCGTAGGGCTATATCGGTGACTTTGGTTCTGCTACGGATCTCCTCATTTCTGAATAGATCGCGTAGAGAAACTCCGAGCATACCCCTCTCCGTCGCACGCTGAGTGACTCTGAGCTTTCGAATGAGGCCCATAGTCAGCGACCACGTTTCGGAGCCGTCATCACTGGCATCACTGGCAACACGCACTTTTTGAAGAGCTTCGTCTTCGCTTATATAGAATTGTATAATATATTCATTATATGAACATCATTCAATTCCGCCCCTTAAAGGTTCTTTTTGATCTTTAGTACGCGATATAAATAAAGTCTTAAAAAGGTTTGTATGAAAATAATGAACCTGACAAGGACATAGTCGTAATTTGGTATGTTTTTATGATTTTGTATATTTTGGTTACATTTTTTATTGGTACTCTGTTAGCTTTTGTCTTTTACTCAGGGCCGACATGAAAAGGTCACTGGTTAGGGATGAGGCCGTCCATTGTACAAATCTGCCTTTGTTTAAGCTTTTTGTTTTATGTACAATTATATTATTGTACAGTTTTGATTGAATTGAGCATAAAAAAAAAATAAAAGCTAAGCATTAGAACAAAATAAAGCCTATTTTGAATATCAGAGCACACATTCCCTACGTATTTATAATCATTAATAAAATCTCTTTATATTTAACTACCTATTTCACGTAACTTTTAATTAATTAAATTTACTAAACGAAGAGTTGAAAGCTCACGTCTGCGAAAATCTGGTAAACTGTAAGACAGGCAAAATGACTTAATAAATTTAATAGATGATATAATTATATTATACTTCTTTTTTATATTCAATGTGTTTGTATATATATTTACTTTATTTATTATTAGTATGTATGATATGATGAAATTGTGCCTCATTGGTCTAGTGGTTAGCATGTTCGACTACAGACATGAGGTCCTGGGTTCGAGTCCCGGAACGGGCCAATTAAAAAATCAATATTGAGTTTTCTATTAGGCTTTTCTCAATATTTGCCCGAAGTTGGGAAGTTGGCGGTGTCATCACCCCTGTGCCTCGGAGAGCACGTTAAGCCGTCGGTCCTGCGCCTGATCACTCTCCGGTTATGTCGGATTCCCAGCACATCGAACTATGAGAGTGAAGGAATAGAGAGTGCTCTTGTGTACTATGCCTGCCAACGTGGTGGGTCTATGCTCTAAAAACCCTCGCCCATCGGAGTGAGGAGGCCTGTGCCCAACAGTGGGACTTTAATAGGCTGCTATTTACTTATGTTTGATATCTTTATGCACCATCTATTTACTTTTTACACAATTTCCATTTCTTTAAGGTTGTTTACAAGAAATATCTGATACGACCGCCTTTTTGTATATTTGTTTGTATAAGCATTGTGTATTCAAAATTTGTCATTGTGTTTTTAAGGTGTATAACAAAGAGTATTATTTAAACAAATATTATAAAGAGGATATCTGGTGTTTTTGTTTGTATGTTTGGAACGTTTTCACGCAAAAACTACTGGATTGATTTCAAACATTTTTCACCATTGGAAAGCAGCGTTTTCACTGAGTGACTTAGTCTATATTACTTTCTCAATAAAATTAGGAATCTCTAATAAAAATGCATTATTGTAACCCAAGGTGTAAAAAATTGCAATAACAAATTTGTCATCGCGTACGCTGCGGAAACTATTGATACATACATACAAAGCATCACGCCTCATTCCCATAGGGGTAGGCAGAGACAACATCCTTTCACTTGCCACGATCCTTGCATATCTTCTTCGCTTCTTTCAATCTCATTAAACCTTTCATACCAGTTCGTCGGTTTAGAGTGCTCTTGACCTGGCCGTTATTTAAAATGTCCTGGATTTGATCCAGGAACGTTCGCCTCGGTCTTCCCCTTCCAACTTTCGCATTCACTCTTGATTCATAAATCCTTTTTGTCAGTCTCCTTTCATTCATTCTCTCTATATGCCCAAACCATCTAAGCATACCTTTTTCAATTTTAGTCACTACGTCTTCTTTTATACCACAACGTTCTCTTATCACACTATTTCTCACTCTGTCACTCAGTTTTAATCCACTCATGCTTCTCAACGCTCTCATCTCTACCGCATTTATTTTACTTTTGTGATTCTTCTGCCATACCCAACTTTCACTACCATACATAAGTGTTGGCACCAACACTCCAGCATGCACTGCCAGTCTAGCCCTTTGAGACACCATCTGGCTATTCATAAAAGCATGCAGAGCACCATTTACCATATTCCCTGCATTCACTCTCCTTTCGATATCACTTTCACATGTTCCATCTTTTGTAAATTTAGATCCCAAGTATACAAATTCTTTCACCTCTTCCACTTGTTCCCCATCTATCAAAATATTGCCATTCATCATAGATTCATCTCGTTCAAAAAGCATAACTTTCGTTTTGTTTACATTCACTTTCATTCCTTTCCCTTTCAAAGCTTCATTTATAATATTTAGCTATTACTATTGATGATAGAACAAAAAAATGTTCTACAATATTATAGAACGTGTGAATATCTACAAAGAAGTCTGGAATACCATATGTCCAACTACTGTAGTTACGCCACTATAACTACTTTTTTACATTTTAAAAGTTATTAAAAGTGCTGACAATATTTAAACCAAATTATTCATACTTCTATATTAAACCTTATTTTGTTAAATGATTTTTTAAAAGACCGTTTTAATACCTGTGAAATACTTTTTATATTATTAAAATTGAATACTCCATTGAAAAGATATAATGACTTTAATAATGCCAATCTAAGAAAATAAATCCGACTAAGTAGACTTTATATACTTATTTATTAGTATATAATTTTGTAACAGGAACAAGAAAGGTTATTCTTTTGATCGATAACTTCTGTGAATTGTATAATTACAAGGTTTAAGTTGAAGTTAAACTTACCATGCCAAGTATAAACTCGTTTAAGATACTTGAAGTTTGCTCAAACTACCCACCGTAATACCGTGAAAGTTTAGCCGTATATAGTTCATAGATTACAATTTTATTACCATAACATAAAATTTATAAAGTAACGTTTGCAATATATGATGTATTATTTATATTATTAAAGACATACTAACTTAAAAACTAGATAATATGTACGGCTTTTTTGTCCTTAAACAACAATCTTGTATGATATAATTATTTCCCTTCTAAGATAGTATATTTTTATCTTTTAAGTTTATAAGATAGGTACAGGTTGAATAATTATAAACTACTAGTGACCATAACTTCATCCTCATGAAATAGTGGTTTTTGGTAGCGTTTTTAATAATTAAGGCTCTTTCTTTAACTAATAAGATATATTAATATTTTAAGAAGTTATATGTATTGTTTCACTCCAAAGAGCTTATGTCCTTTCTGAGGATCTAGACTAATTGTATAGCAAATTTCATTTAAATCGATATAGTCGTTTTGGCGTAAAAGCGCGACAAACAGACAGAAATACTTTCGCATTTATAATATTAGTAAGAATTGTTGTTATGCACATCATGAGGTACTTAAAGCTTTTGCAAATTTTGAATGTAATATTTAGTTATATCGAATCGACAACCTAAATATAACTTTGCAGCTTTTAGCTTTGTAGCCACGATATTTTCATCCCTATTAACCCTTTTTTCACATCAAAAAGTAACCTGTGTCCTTTCTCAGCCTCAACACTATCTGTGCACCAAATCGGTTTAGAAGTATTGGTGTGAAAGTGCGACAAACATACAGAGTTACTTTCGCATTTATAATATTGGTAAGGATTGTTATTGTGCACCTATAAAGCTTTTACAAACTTTGATTGTAATATTTATTTATATCAAACCATCAGATTAAAATTACTTTCCAGTTTTTATCTTTGAAAGTGACGATAATTTCATTCCTTTTAACCCTTTCTTTAACCGACTTCACAAAAAGGCGGAAGTTATCAATTCGTCTGTATTTTGGACGAATAACTCAAGATCACTCCAACCGATTTCGATGATTCTTTTTTAATTGGAAAGGATATACTTCAAGGGTTGTTTGATGATAGTTTGGTTAGGTTCTTTTTTCTTATTTTTACTTTTTGGAGCATATTAATATATTTGTAAGAAATTGTTTTGAAGGCGGCTTTTTTTTAATTTTTATTTATGACATCAAAAAGTAGCCCTTATCCTTTTACGGCCTTTACACTATCTGTGTACTAAATTTCATTAAAATCGATGTTGTAGTTTTGGCGTAAAGGCGCGAAAAACAGACAGAGTTACTTTCACATTTATAATATTAGTAAAGATTGTTATTATACGCCTATGAGGGTAAAGCTTTTGCAAACGTTAAATGTAACATTTATTTATATTGAATCTACAACCTAAATATAACTTTGCGGCTTTTAGTCTTTAATATGACGATATTTTGGTCCCTTTTAACCCGTTTTTCTCATCAAAAAGTTGCCTTTATCCTTTTTTAGCCTTAACACTATCCGTGCAGCAAATTTCATTCAAATCGATTCAGAAGTTTTGGTGTTAAAGCGCGACAAACATATAGAGTTATTTTTGCATTTATAATATTAGTAAGGAATCTATGATAATCGAATTTATTCTTTCTTTAACCCCTCTTTCCCTAGTCTCGCATAAAAGGCATGCTCAGAAATTTTATTACGCTGTTACATTAGATAGATGCTCATCAAAATACGTTTCTCAGAAAGCAAGGTAACTCAGATTGAGTACGTCGATTAATTTACAAAGTTAGCAAGTCGTGTTACCTTGTAAATTCACTTGTTTCATTTAAATATTAAATGCTCGACTGCTGTTCAAGGAAATATACCGCGTACCTTTTGATTATTCTCATCATTGTAAAATAGAATTAAAGAAAACTGGTGGAAATTTCGTTTGTTTATTCCATTATTTTGTCCGTTTTACCCCGATTTCATTGACATTTGAAAAATTGCTATTTCGTAGAAGGATGCGGTCCATTTTCATTTGTGAAAAGTGAAATAGATAAATAGGCAAATAAAAGATAAAATTACACTATCAACCAGTTTATAAATTGTTCTATAAAGCATTTCTTTGACAGAATTTGTACTCCCACACTGCTGTTTAAACATTTTTATAAACATTAGTAAACATTTTCTAGCAACCATTTGATTAAAATGTTTTCATGGTTAATAATGTGAGTAAAGCATCTCTATACATGTAAGACTCCTATAAACATCTAACAATTTCTAACATTATAAAATGTTTGTAAACATCTTTAAACAGCAGTGTGGTAGCACCATAACGATACACAATAAGTAGTTTGATGTTTTCTTTTATTCTCTAAAATCTTTATTAATATTCTAATTTAACTCAAATTATGTTTCTTCTTGTCTGAAAAAGAAATAATTAGGTTTGTAATGTTGGCAATAAAAAGGGACAATGAACTGAGTATTCTGTGAGTTCCTCCGTGACTTTGACGGAATTACATGCGTGGTGCGAGTACATTGCTAGCTGAAGTCTCGTTTTCGATCCCCGGTAGGACGAATTTAGGGAATTGCATTTTCTAATTTGTCTAAGTCTAGTCAGGTGGTTCGGCCGTGGCTAGTTACACCCTACCAGCAAAGACGTTCCGCCAAGGAATAGATTTGTGTTCCGGTATGATGCTGTGTAGAATCCATTCGAGGTAAATTACCTCTCAACAGATCAGGACGCTTTCATTTTGGACTGTATCATCACCAGTGATCGGAATAGGTAGAGCTATTTTATGTAATTGCCATATGATAGAATAATATGGATTTTCTCCGAATTCCAGGATTTGTTTTTTAAGTAGAAATATTTAGGGGATCTACGTCTTACAAGAAGAACCTTGATTCATTAGGGTAAGTAGCAGCTCATTAAAGTCCTACTGCTGGGCACAGGCCTCCTCACACATATGAGAAAGTTTTTAAAAAATAGACACACCACGCTGCTTCACTGCGGATTAGCAGGCATACTACACAATTGCACTCTCTATTCCTTCATTTTCATACTCCGATGTGACGGAAATTCGACACTACAGGAGAGAGGTCTCCGATCCGGTGGACCGCCAACTTCTTAACGTCAGGCAAATATTGTGAAATCTTAATATAAATTTAAACATGGATTTTTGAATTGGCCGATCCGGGACTCAAACCCAGGACCTCATGTCTGTAGTCAAACATGCTAACCACTACATCAATGAAATATTATTATTTTATATTCTATGAAAAACAGTATATCATATTAATAAATGACGAGTGGGAAATTAAAATGCCACATGTTATTTCTAAATGTTAATTCTAAAAAAAGGCTGCACATCTTCGTGACGCTAATCACGCATTTCATCAATAAAAAATGTACCCTCGTGCGCCTAAAGAAGTTTCACTTCAATAATATCAAGACAAACTTTTGTCAGAATATACGTATGTATATCTGTTGCAATCATTTCCATAGTATAATGCAATGCAAATTATTCCCTGAGGCTCCATTATTATTAAGATTGACGTTCTCCGGCTGCATATGAACATTAAATAAATGTTTAAAAGAATTTTTATGAGTCAATGTAAATCGTGAATTGCCTAAAGTCTGATTACTGTAAGATTCTTCAACATAAAACTATTCATCACATCGCGATATCTAACTGTGGTTGCCCACTGGTCGAAGTTGGACTATAATAAATTCAAATTATAAGTATGATATTATTAAGGTTCTATTGTTAAACATGAGTACCTATTTTCCTATGTCACGACACCAGGCGTACAAGACTGGACCGATTTCGATAACTATTTTGTTGTTCTGTTCTTTATAGTCAGATGAAGGTTCGTACAAAAGATAAAATAAGGAAAAGTTCGTATTACATCAGAAATTTTAACAAAACCTAACCATCATAGTAACTATTCTAATGTAACCTCCTTAGTGTTATTGACAATACAAACTTTTTAAATGTAACCTTATGGCGTTTGCCATAATTGCCAACGTATATATACGTATCTGACTGCCCCATTGGTCTAGTGGTTAGCATATTCGACTACAGACATGAGGTCCTGGGTTCGAGTCCCGGGTCGGGCCAATTCAAAATCGATGTTGAGTTTTCTATTAAGATTTTCTCAATATTTGCCCGAAGTTGGGAAGTGGCGGTGTGATCCACCCCCGTGCCTCGGAAAGCACGTTAAGCCGTCGGTCCTGCGCCTGATCTCTCTCCGGTCGTGTCGGATTCCTGTCACATCGGACTATGAGAGTGAAGGAATAGAGAGTGCACTTGTGTACTATGCCTGCCAAACCGCAGTGGAGCAGCCTGGTGGGTCTATGCTCTAAAAACCCTCTCTCACATGAGTGAGGAGGCCTGTGCCCAGCAGTGGGACGTTAATGGGCTGCTACTTACTTACTTATATACGTATCTATCAATAGATACGTATATATACTGTCTTTTTTATATAAATTACTAGCTGAACCCGCGACTTCGTCTGCGTGTAATGTTTTTATGGTAGCATTTTCATGAATTTAGGCCAATTGCTTTGCAAATAAAAAACATACCTCTTTGAGGGTGGAATTTTCTAGAATTTGCTTTCGATTATGTAAAAAAAAATATGTCTGACCAAGTTTTACATTACATAAAAAATATATTTTCTAAATGTGAAGAATTTTTTAAATGAACACCCCTGCAACCCCCCTTGCAGGTGGAATTTAGTAAAATCCTTTCTTAGCTGACCTCTACTCGGCAATAGGAATATTCTTACCAAATTTTAAATCTCTATGCTTTATGGTTCCAGAGATATCGTGATGAGTCAAAAGATACTTGGATATCTCTTACCTATATAGAGACAAGTATATGAAATTTCATACTTCTCCGTTCGCGCCATTTTAAAGAAAAAGGTGTATAAAGTTTTTGCTTCACAAATTAATATATAGATAAATAAGGTCTGTAAAGGTTGCAATTATTATGACAAATCTGATAATGCTAAATGGTATTTGATATATAATGGAAGTGTTAGACAATTAAAAGCACTGCATATCCCTGACAAAAGATATTTATGAAGTTTACTACCTGGGAAAATTGCGATTGGCATTTTTATTTATAAGTTAACACACAAAAGAAAAGTCGTACTAATAAGATATTAAAGTTAATATACATAAGATACCTTTATGGAGAGATCTCTTCTAGGAAGCCCAGAAAGTGGAAAAAAAAATATAAAACGTATGGCATAGGAACAGAAATATGAAAAAGCTAAGAATATACACATACTCAGATAGTTTTATACATGTGCCAATGTTGATATTGATTTGACTAGATATTTTACATCGAAATGAATGCAGATATAAATTTATTTGCATAGAAAATATGAAGAGTGTTATTCATTGAAAACTATATAGAAAATAAACATTTTCCGAGGTGAACAACAACATTGCATACGGTATAGCTATACGAACTCAGCGAGCCGAAATGCCGGTATGATTCGCTGGCTTAGATGTTTCACATCAATAAGCTTATTCATATGACCACGGATTGCCCTGAATTTGCCCAAACCGCGAACCGTGTGTCCATAATACACACAGCTTTTTAGGATCCCTACACATATAAAAACATTCTTTAAAAATGACTTTGAGCTTTATAGACAGCCAGAGCAAAATTTAACCAGTTCAAGTATACCGTCAGTCTTAAAATTTTACCTTTTTCTTTTATTCTAAACTCAGTTTACTTTGTTGTAAGTAAAAAAAAATACAAATATAAAAGATATGGAAAGGATGAAGGAGAAACAAACACGTAAAGACAAATAGCATAATAGAAGAGAGAAGGTGCGCTTGCTCGATACGCTGCATGCGTTTGTCAGCACTGCATTGCAAATTTTAACACAGGTAAAGAGGTGAAATGATTTACAAAAGACATTGAATCAGACATAGCGCTCAAGTAGCTTGATAAGACTCTTAGAAGAATAGAACAATATTTTATTCTGCGATTGCAGCACAATTAGTAGCGTAGTCGGAAGGGAAGGGGGTAGGAAGTGACTGTCAAAAGAAAGAGAGAGAGAGAGAAAACACTTTATTGCACACAAGATGAAAATAAAAAGACATATAAACTAAGATAATTATTACTATAACATAGCGTGCAAAGGCGGTCTTATTGCTACGAGCAAACTCTTCCAGACAACCTTATTATGTAAAGAAGCAAAGTAAAATAAACAATAGGACAGAACAGAAAAATTAATTTTTGTTTTAACTATATAAGATATTGCATATAATATCAATATTATATACATAAATATCAATATATCTATAGATACATATTGAAAATATATACACAAAAGATATGAAATAAAAAATATACAATATAATGAAAGGAAAAGATATAAACGTTGTTCGTTCTATTTAACTGAAAACTGGTGTTATTCACACTAGTTTTCAGTTAAATAGAATTCTTTGAGGCGTGTCTTAAAGATGGCTAATGACTGTGAGTGACGTATGATGTCTGGTGAAGAATTCCATAAATTTATAACTTGGACAGTGAATTAATTTTTGGAAAATTTAGTATGGCAAACTGGATGTATATGCTTGTTATTGGACCGGGATCGGAGTTCATGGTTAGTATTCATGTCATCGTAATAAAAGAAGAAACGCTCTTTTAGGTAAGTAGGAGTATGGGGCAAGTAGAGAACAGAATAAAGAAAAGAAAGAGCATGAACATTGCGTCGTTGTTTGACGGATAGCCACTTACGATAGAACGATATTCACTGATATTGTTAAATTTTCTTAAGCCAAATATAAATCGGATACATAAATTTTGTAATCGCTCCAGTTTGTTTAATAGATTCACATTGAGGTCCAAATAGGAAACATCTGCATAGTCTAAGATAGGCAAGAGAAGTGATTTGGCCAATGTAATTTTCGTTTTTAAGGGCAGAAAATTTCTCCATCTATTAAGTGATCTTACAGACGAAAATAATTTCCTGCTCACAAAGTTAACTTGTGGCACCCAATTAAAGTTGCAATCCATAACTACGCCAAGATTTTTAAATGCATCATTTAATATCAACGCTTTGTTATCTAATAAAAGTTTGTTTAGCGTTACCAAGAAATTACATATCTATAACTCGATTAATGATATAATCCAAACACCCTTTATACGAGTTCTTCAAACTGAAGGAGTTAACATTCAATGAAAACCCTTTATTTAAAGCCAGATGTAGATCTGCATGAAAATAGCGTCAGTAATTTCATGTTTCACATTAACACCCGGAAAGTTCTGGTCAGTAAGAGTATAATTACATCTGAATTATCATATTAAACTGCCCAACAATTCATTACATAATATATATACATAAAAAAATAATTATTATTTTATTAATTTCATTATTTGTTCCAAAGTAGTAATTTTATACGTTATTGTTATAATCTGTATTTATAAGTGTTATCTGTGCGAAAACATAAGCACAAGTTTATTAATCAAATCGAAGTAATTAAAAATATAATATAGAAAATACTGTAATGTCCTATTTGTAAAAAAAATTAAAGCGTGACTAGTTACTAATGATTAAAAACGATCAAAATATATTTTAAAGCCTTAATAGAGCTCCAAATCTTTAACGTTTTAACGTTCCTTTGCTACAGCTTTGCAGATAACATTTACTTCATTTTGTATTCAGTAGAAATAGTTTAAGATGTACCTAATAAGATATCACTACTTTAAACTACGAGAAGACTGATATACTTGGTGATACGTCTTTCCCGATAAGAAGGTCAGTTATATTTAGCACAATTCTTTCATTTTAAATTATATGTGTATTTAGGAATGAATGAAAAATATGTTAAATGCAAATATTGCAATTGAATTGTTAATAAAAATGTATTCTGCAAGTTAATCTTTAAAGGTTATAGATTGCATTTTTTATTATTTACCCCTCTAAATGGTTTGGTCCTTACAATTAAGTCTTCAGTTGCATATAGTTTCTTCATTGCGTAATTAAAATTGTGCTTTTTTATTAGCTTGGTCTTAGGTTATAGTGGTTTAAAGACTTTGATATTATACTCATACCTTATGAATAAACTATGTATACTAGTAAACGTAACTATAAACATGAATGTCTTGAAATTATTGTGAAATTGTTATTGATGAGAATTACGTGCATGGCATGACAGAATCGCATTTGAGAAGGTTATAGATGCATTTTTGTCATTTACCCTTTTAAATGATTTAAGCCATTAAAATTACGTCTTCAATTGCGCATACGAGTAGTTGCTTCGTATATAATTTGAATTGTGCTTTTTTTAATGTACTTGTTCCACGATCTTGGATTACAGTGGTTTAGACTTTAATATTACTAACATAACTTATGAATAAACAATATATACAAGTAACAATAAATATGAATGACTTGAAATTATTATAAAACTGTTATTGACGGGACTTACGTGTAAGGCATAACAGAATCGCAATTGAGAAGGTTATAGATGCATTTTTCTTATTCACCCTTCTAAATGTCGTCAAAGAGTATTTTTTTACCTGTGTAATTTAAATTGCGCTTTTTTTATTAAGTTTTTGAACGGTCTTGAACTATGGAGATTTAGAGACTAAATTATACTGGCATAACTTATAAATAAACAACGTATACTACTAGAGGTAATTTTAAACTTGAATGTCTTGGAATTTAAAAATAAAACTGTTATTGATGAGACTTACGTGTAAGACCTGACAGAATCGCAATTGAGAAGCTTATAGATGCATTTTTGTTATTAACCCTTCTAAATGTCTCCACCGCGTAATTTTAACTGCGCTTTACTGTCGTATTACTGTCGTAACATATAAATAAACAACGTATACTAGTAAACGTAGCTATAAACACGAATGTCAAGGAATTATTAAAAAACTGTTATCGATGGGACTTACGTGCAAAGCATGACAGAATCGCATTGAGAAGGTTATAGATGAATTTTTGTTATTTACCCTTCTAAATGGTTAAAGCCATTATAATTACGTCTTCAGTTGTGCATAGTTTCTTCGTGTTAAATTTAAGTTATGTTTTTTTATTAGCTTATTCTAAGGTGGTTTAAAGATTATAATATTACGGTCATAACTTATTAATAAACAATGTATACTAGTAAACGTAAGTTTAAATATTAATGTCTTGGAGTTATTAAAAAGCTGTTATTGACGCATTCTGAGCATTGCAAGGCATGACAGAATTGCATTTGACAAGATTATAGATGACAAAAATTGTTCTTTCTTTATTGATTTACGTACCAAAACAGATGAAACAATATAATACGATAACGGATGTATATAGGACAACTTATCTCTTAAAAGAAATCTCTTCCAGAAACCCTTTGACATAGGAGAGTATTTAATGAGATGCGGTATGGGTACAAGTATGCTTAACTACATACAAAATTTAACAACGGTAAAACCTAAATAGCTAAAACGGAAAGTGAAATTTACTATGATAAAAGTATAATGCAGATATAGACATACATAAACCCATACTAATTTACCCTTTTAAAAGTCTTCATCGTGAAATTTTTCTTCGCTTATAATTGAAATTACACTTTTTTGGATTACGGCAGTTTAAAAACTAATGATATTACTGTCATAACTTATGATTAAACAATGTGTACAAGTAAACGTAACTATAAACAAGAAGGTCTTTGAATTATTGTAAAACAGTGAATGGAGGGACTTACGTGCAAGGCATGACAGAATCCACTTATATCAGTACAAACACACACAATCACAGGCACTCTATATGATCACATTCACTGTATATCTGTGGGGCATGCTTGGCGAGATCATTTGTAGTTCGGCAGTCGGTGGTTCGTGGACACCGTGCGGAGGGAAGGCGCAGACTGAGCGCGGGGTGGCGGAGAGGGCGCGGGGAGGCGCCGCGCAGGCGGGCGCAGACTCGGGAACTTTATTTTTCCCCCGGATTGCCCACTTATCTTTGCTGATGCAGACTGCGAAGCAAAAGCGCAATTAGAGCGTCACAGCGAGGATTTGATTGAAATTATGTTGCAACGTTATATCAGTTCTCGATCTACTGTTAGTGTTAGTGAAAACTTCTTTTGTTGTATTTCATTCAGGCGTGCCGATGGGCATAGTTTAACCCGCCAATGTTAAATATGTATTAAATCCAGAGTCGTCATCGTCGTCTTAACCGATGGTGGTCCCTTGCAAGACAAAGGTGTCTCTTAATGAATTCCACTTGGCTCGATCTTGCACCGCTTCACCTGATTGGAGTCTGCCAACGCTGCCTTTTTTGGTGCGAAGCCGTTCGCCATTCCGGCGCCATTCTAGCATTTTCGGACCCCAACATCTTTTATATTCATATAGACCTTTGTAGATGCAGAGTGCGAAGCAAATGCGCAAATAGAGCGTCACAGCGACGATTTGATTGAAATTATGTTGCAACGCTATATCGGCTCTCGATCTACTGTTAGTGACAGTGAAAACTTCTTCTTCTATTATATGACTTTCATGGGTGCCAATTGGCATAGTTTAACCCGACAGTGTTCAGAATGTATGAAAGACTCTCGAGAGTCGTCATCGTCGTCGTCGTCTCAACTGATGGACTTCCACTTCAAAACATACATAGTATCAGGCCTCATTCCCATAGGCGTAGGCAGAAACCACGTCCTTCCACTTGCCACGATCCTTGCATATATCCTTCGCTTCATTCATTCTCATTATACTTTTCATACAAATTCGTCGATTTAGAGTACTCTTAAACTAGCCCTTAATTAAAATGTTCTGGATTTGGTCCAGAAATGTGCGCCTTGGTCTGCCCCTTCCAACTTTCCCATTCACTCTTGACTCATAAATCCCTTTCAACAGTCTCTTTTCATTCATCCTTCATTTCATTCAGCGTTCTCTTATAATACTAATTATTACTTTGCCACTCATACTTCTCAAAGCTCTCATCTTTACCGTATTTTTTTTACTCCTACCATGCCCAACTTGTCCACTGCAAAAGGTTTCTCTTAATGAATTCCACTGGGCCCGATCTTGCGTTGCATCTAGCGGGTGCCGGCGACCTACCTGATGTTATGAGGCTACCTGATGAGAGATCTGCCAACGTTTTCCGATGCGAGGCCGGTGCAGTTCGCTATTCTAGTCATATGCGATTCTCTCAAACTAATCGTTCACCATTCCAGCGTCATTCTAGCATTCATAAACTCCAACGTCTATGGTAGGTTCTGCGATGTGCCCCGCTCAATGTCATTTCAGCTTTCCAATTTGGTGGGCTACATTGGTGACTTTAGTTCTCCTACAAATCTCCCCATTTCTGAGTTTGATCAAATAGAGAAACCCCGAGCATAGCTCTCTCCATTGCCCGCTGAATGACTTGAGCCTTCATATGAGATCCATAGGTAGCCACCCTGTCTAGAAACTATATTTAATTGCTGTTCGATGTACTTAGACTTCAGTCACTGAGGCACTGAGGGTAGAACAATGATTTGGATAAATAATCTAAATTATATTTAAAAAAGTAATACGAAGTTATATTGAAGTTATTATTAACGACTATTATTATTAACGAAAATTTTGCATTGTTTACGACGACAAGAGCAGACTTTAATGGAACGAGCCGTGCGTGAGGGCTCAGTCTCTTTCAATATCCACAAAATATGGTACACTTCGCATCTAAAGAAGTTTTTACTTCATAAAGTTATATAATTTTACAGAAGTCGTGATAAGTCAGTTTATTTTAATCAGCGAGTGATATTTAGTTTACATTCATGTTTGTATCAATCATTTTTATTAGCACTAATCTCGTGAATCATTTTGAAACAAAAATGTATGGAAAAAGGAAAATGCATGACAAAATAAAATTGTGTAAATATATTTAACTCTATTGACAACGCAAATTTATTTAAGAAATAAACGGATTGTTTTCTATTCAAAAAAATATCGGGAACTTACAAATCACTTATTTGTCCTCTTCTTATTAAAATAGTGCTTAACAAACTCAACTTATTTAATTTATGAAACTACAAATTCAGCTATCGTAGATATTAGGAAAGTTTCGACTTTTATTAACCTCAACAACTAGGTACAGGTATTCACTTAATACCTACGTATCTAAGGCGTGTCGCTATTGTTTTCCAAGACCGAATCTTCGGAATCTAATTGAGAAACTTCTTAATTCCTATCACTGAAACTTGTATCGTCGTCGGAACAATAATAAAACAGACAATTCTTTAAAAACCCTGTATTTATTTCCAATAATGCAAGATAATCACTTATTTAATTATACGACCTTATAAAATATAGACATAATATAACATATTTCAATCGTGATTTTTATTCGGAAATACTATAGATTACAGATATCTTAGATTATAGATATTGAAAACTACAAATATAATCAAATCTAAACTGCATTATTCAAAAAGTTTTTACAGCGTTTTAGAATGGTCAAAAGTATTTTCTTTCACATTTTCATCTGCCCCCTTATCCGAGGAGAGCCCACAGTAAACTCAGTCAACTATTAGTTTTTATCGTTACAATTACAATGAAATTCAATTAATTTTATTTTTGTTAGAGCCCTTATGTCCTTACCTATATGGTTTTGTCATTTATGTAGATTATCCTTCAAACTACGAGGGTAGTCCTAAAAAGAGCTGACCTGACTTGCACTTTCTGTTTCAAAATTGAAAGTAGCAGTCTTAATTAGGTTAAATTATAATTGTAAGTTTCTTGAATTACCTAACTTATATTTTTTTAAATAACATTTCCAAAAAGTCTTCTGGGAGTTTATTATGGAACGCAATACATAACATTAAATAAATAGTTATGTTACAAGAGGTATTACCAATTTTTGTTTCTTCTCTTATGTAAGGTGAAATCACGTTATCCTCTAAGTATCAACAATAATATAGTATCAGTTAATATATATGTCGGAGAATAAGAGAGCAGGAAAGAAGCATAAAACATAGGGGCGTAGGGTTTTCCGCCGACATCGTCATTAGTGGCATCCATAATTTCCATTCTGTGGGCGTTCGTGGGTAATGTTGGTACAATCAAACACTTTATTAATTAACTCGGATTATAATGTTCAATCACTTAAAGTTCTCGATATCAATTTACACAAACTCATTAACGATAATAACTAGGAACGCGACAGTTTCAAAAGTCGACCGCACCGGCGGGCAGTCACCTGAGAACTACCGAGACTTAAAACTTATTGACTCTGCCCCACGCCTATAGACAGAAGGCGCCAGCGTTCTACAGACTACCTCGCTCCGACATATATAATATGGTCGGAAATAAATACTTGTATTTTCTATATCATAAAGCATTTCGTTTTGCCAATACGTCTCATATTGCTGTTCACACAAATGTGGAGATTAATAATACATTCTTTTAATCACAAGTATATTTCTATTAATCCTGATTGATCCTACCCACATTTATATTAAACATTAAACCCAATACATTTGTACTTTCTTAACGTTCCACTAATACACCTTATATCAAAACTACAACTGTCGTACTCTACGAACAATCTCCGCCAGCCTGCCAATGCGACGTCATTATTCGCGCCGTTTAACTTAGTCAATACAAAAACTAATATCATGAAGCGAACATATTTTAACTTGTTATACATTATATTAACGCACTTAATCAAATATTTCACCACAGTATATTTATCATTTAGTTAAGATCTTGCTAAATCAACTTTATTGTGATTGTATCGACAAGTATGATAAATAAATTATAATGGTCAATTTAAATACTGTCCAATCGTATAACGACAGTGGCGAAGGTAGCCGAAAACTATAAGTCAAAAAGGTATTTCATTAAATTCGTTTTTTAAATAAATATTGTATCACAACACAAATTATATATAATCAGTTTAATTAACGATTGAAATACGGCTCTTAGACTAATAGAAATATAGGAAGACTCATATCACATCAACCACAAAAGCAATGACATTAATTTTTTTCATATTTACACAGAGGTCTTAATAAGAAAGGCATTGCGAGAAGGATTTTTCTTAAGAGATTATATTTACTTTTCCAAGGATATAGTCTATTTTATGAAGGATACAATTGTAAAGTGCGGAAAGCCATTGCAAAAAAGATTATGGTGAATATTCTTCCAAATATCTTTTAAAAGGCAAACGGAATCAATATAAAATTATTTTTAGTAGAAGTAATTTATTTTATCCTGTCGCCTGAACTCACTGTGATCGTGGCGGATTACCAACACATCGGACTATGAGGGTAAAGAAGTAGAGAGAGCACTTTTGTAATATGCCTGCCAACCTGAAGTAAAGCAGCGTCTGGGTTTATTCTCTACTCTCTCAGGTTCGTCTAAACTTGAGTTGAGGATTGAGCAAACCTCTCTCCTTCGAGTCAGGAGGCCTATAACAAGAAGAGATACGTTATTTCATTTATTGCTTAAGTATATTAATTGTATATCGCGAACAAGATAAAGTATTGGGCTAATATTTTGTACATTTAAAGGCTGATATTAAGAAGTATCATTGTTAGAAAGTTTTGTTTACTTTAAATGAAACTCACAGCAAGCACTTTTAATTTTTGTTTATATATTTCTAGGTCTTTCACGATATGTCCCATTAAAATTAGTCACTAGCACACCGATTGAGACGTTAAGAGCACTAAGAAAGGCTTTTAAAAGTTTCCTTTAATGTCTGATACAGTGTTTGTTTCGCCCTCTTGGCACGCTCTTAGCAATCTGAAGTGCGATAAAATTAACATTCGCAAAGTTTCACACGTATCTCAATTGCACTTCCTGAAAAAAAAAGCTTTATGTGTTTCTACTCTTTATTTGTAACAGCTAGGAAGTTTAAAAATGCTATTTAAAAGTCCTGCTTATATTATAAAATGCATGCAAACATGAACAATAAATTACATAGTATAAAGAAGCTACCCCAGTCTGTTCGCTTAGATCTTTTAAACAACCCAACGGATTTTTATACAGTTTTCAAAAATCGATAGAGTGATTCGCGAGAAAGATTTATATGTGTAATAAATATATTTTATAGCACAGAAAACCCAAAAAAAATCTAAGAATTGTATCATGACGTCGTAACAAACATGTTTTGTGTGCTTAAATAGCAAACCTATCGAGATAGATTAAATTAATGAGCTACTGAATTGTATATCTTAACAAGATTTATAATAAAGTCCGCAATGGTATACAGTTATCTCTAAAGAATAACCCACAGTGACCTTTTTATCTTTTCGTATCATAAAAGTATGTGTTATCTACAAAGCTATTTTATATAATACAGCATTATTCAATATTCAATTAAATACTTTATATACGTTTTATATTTCATGTAGGTTAAAAATATGCTTAACTGCATTTTAATAAAATTGATATCTTAGAAGTTATCAGTTGGTTATCATCACAAATTGCTTATGTAAAACATCAAACAGAAGTCGTCGAGTATAAATAAATAATAAGTACAAAATATCAATGTTAAAATAAATAAACAGTTTTGAATGATCAACCACCTATCCAAAACAAATATGCAAAATTAATTATATTTTCGCGGATGGAAATAAACTGTATCAATTTAATTAAAATTCAACTTACATTTTAATCCCACACAGGGGTTGTAGTAACTTTGTTCTATGATTTACGTCAAAACAAATTAAAATATCCGGTTTCGCTTCGCCTATGGCTTATTAATTATA
This sequence comes from Elymnias hypermnestra, assembly GCA_015832385.1. NCBI lineage: Eukaryota > Metazoa > Arthropoda > Insecta > Lepidoptera > Nymphalidae > Elymnias > Elymnias hypermnestra. The sequence goes on along the minus strand of JACTOM010000049.1, from coordinate 1,202,554 downwards.
TTTAACGAAAATATTCGCCGATTAATGACACTTTTAAAATATTTTCCGTCGATATTACGAACCAGTGACGATGTAGTAGAGTACGATTCATATAAGTGGTCCGTAATATCGACAAAACATATAATTTGCCATCGTACTATGTACCCGTTAATACAGTTTAAATATGTTTTTAACTATTTGAAATTTCCCGTTTTCGAATTTTCGGAATTAAAGGTTAATTAAGTAAACACGTCAATGCTTTAGTAAAAAGTCTATTTCATATTTAGTATTTTGGTCGGTTAATTTCATGTCAATTCGGAATAGTTTACTCTGAAATTTAGAATACTCGTAGTCTATCTTCGAATTATTATAATTTCTAATTTATAATAAAATAACCTAGAGTGTGTTCGGGACCACAGGACAGAAGTGACAATTTCTTCACTAACAGAAATTCGGCGTTTGATTCCCAGCTGGAGTAATTTTTCTAATTTCCCTGAACCTGGAAGAGGTAAATTACCTCTAATGTAGTTAGCGTGCTTCCAATTTAGGATACATCATAACCTACTATGAGAAGAAATTACCTATCACCAATAAATAAAAAGAAAATAAATATTGTCAGAAATGTTGTATTAAATAACGAATTAAAGCAATGATCCGTTGACTATCTCTCTTTATTCCAAGGAGCGTTACATAGCTTTGCGTGAGAGGTAAGTCTCGTTAAATACCCACAAAACAAACTTCCTAAAGTAAAGTCAACAAGTCCTGAATATAATTTAATTGAATTATCTTAAATAAAATATGCGCACCCTACACACACACACACACACACACACACACACTCACATACACACAAACGCGCGCGCGAGGCTAAGAGTGGGAGTTATTTTTATTTTTTCAATAAATGTAACTCACGTTATTACCTTTCCAATAGCTGATATTTTATCAAGTTATTTGTTACTGAAACGCTGAACGATGCACATCTTCGTGACGCTAATCACGCGTTTCATCTGTAAAAGTTTTACCCTCATTCGCCTCAAGAAATGTCACTTCAAAAATATTGTATAAATATCGTATAAAAGGAACAAAGTAAATCGTTAAAGATCACAATGTTGATGAAATGTTATAGTAACTACTACCTACCTCTAACACACTACTTCTTTATTAAATTGAAGTTATTATAATACTCGCTCACTCCATTGTAAGATATAACAATAACGTAATAACCTATATATATAAAATTAATTTATTTTAGTTACCTGTTATTTTATCAGTAAAGTAGCAAATAATCCTTAGATTGCCCATGTCATCTACCGGTTGACATAATACGATAGCTCTAGCAATCAGACATACAAGCATCTCCTTCTTTTTAAGTTATAATATGTATTATCTATTTCGCTTCTCGGTAACTGTCATAACAAAATATGTATAGAGATAACACCAGACAAAAAATAAATCAGTTACAAAGTAACCGCTACTAATTGTGTCTGCGTCGCGTCGAATGTCGTTAAGTTAGTGTTTATTAGTGAATATTTTTGTTTTGATTATATAAGTGATGTGAACAACAATGAAAACCTATGAGGTAAGTTTTAATTTGTAAGATATGAGCCTATAAATACAAGACAGACTTTTTCACTATCTCAAAGTTTAGCGCAACATTACGCTTCACCAGAGTCTTAATTTAATAAACATAAATAAACATTATGTAGATTAACTATTAGCGAACATAAAAATACTAACATTTGATAGTCTTTCATGAACATTTAAGTCCGCGGAGCAATCGACGCAAAAAGGTCAGTGCGAGGCGAGGTAGGTGACGGTTATTTCAGATAAAAACGCGGGAAAATTACTAGGGCTAATAAAACGCGACCGGATAACATAAGGGATAAAGAATATGTTAGTTAGTTATATACACACGGAGTCTTAGCTGTGATTGTTCATAAGAAATTGTTTCAAAAATGAATAAATAATATACAGTAAGTTGAAGAAATCAATGTCCAGCCTCCCCTTCCCAGCTTACAAAATGCAATTTTATTGGGCCACACATACATACACATTCATAGTAACGATGTTAGTATGTACAGGTCATTATATTCGGAACGTTGCGACTTTGTGGCGACCATATTTCAAGCTCTATATAGGATTCGCGGAAGTAAAATTACCTACTACGAACTACAATAGAAATGGAATTTTTCTAGTTAAATTATACTAGTATAATATCTGTCAAACTAATTTTAATAACACAAAAAAACGTCCATAATTTAAAAATTATGGTTTTATTTTAAAATCTACTTACTAATCTTCTTTTGTTATTTAAAGTTTCATTTGTTTTGATTAAAATGAGATCACATAAAGAAGAGAATTTTGCGAGCAAAGGCTATCTGTGAAAAGTTAAAATTAATATTAAAATGAAATTAGAAAAATAGTGATTAATATCGCGTATTTCTTCCATGTGCTCTTATTAAAGTTTCTACCCTAATGATGTTGTGGATGGTCTCCTGGGACAGTCTCCGCCATTCCTCAACTACAGCGATTCGCAGTTCCCCCACGTTGGCAGGAGCTGGAATTCTGGACTTAACTTTTCTTTTCAGTAAGTCCCAAACGTGCTCTATTAAAACGTGGTTCAAATCCGGTGATCTCGCCGGCCACTCCATAATCGTGATATTCTTATCATTAAGATATGCTTGAGTTACCCGAGCGGTATGCGGCCGAGTATTATCCTGTAAAACAAAATCGTCACCGATATATGGGGCAACCAGTACGACGTTTTCTTCTAAAACCTCTCTGATATAGCGGTCTGCAGTCAGACTCTCTCTGTCAATCACTACCAAGTCTGTGCGAGCTCCTCAACAAATGTCCGCCGAAACCATTATTGGTCCACCACCGTATGCAACTGTAGTTTCAAAATTTGTCTGAATGTGTCGTTCTCCTTCGCGGACAAACTGCTGACGATTCAAATGTGCTTTTTGAGCCTACTTGAATAAAGAATATTTTGATTTTGATGGCCTCGCTGGCGCAGTGGTATGAGTATTCGCTTTCCAAGCAGAGGACCCGGGTTCAATATCCAGTAAGGCAAATTTATGATTAATTATTTTCTAAATTGTTTGAGTCTCGACTGGTGGGAAGCTTCGGCCGAACAAAACCAGCCTAACAAATACGTACAGCTAAGCAAAAATATTTATATTCCGGTATGATGCTATGTAAAAACCATATGTTATACTATATATAGTTGAGTAACTGATAGCTCTGCAATTGGGAGTTATTGAGTAATATAGTGGCAACACAAAGAAGTACCAAAAAAAAAAATTGTGCAATATTACGAAATGTTATGCAATACGAGGTAACTTTAACAAACGGAACAATTTTGTGAAAGGACGACTATATCTTTCGAGCTGTCTTTTAGAGTAGTTGATTTGAGAAAAATAGAAAATAAGAAAGAAAATTTTTTTATTTATACATTATGCAACACATCACAATATATTTTAGTACATTTTACAATACCCTGCGATGTGGCCTTTATGCTACTCAGTCTGGAGACCATGCAGCGCTGATTTTCAGCTGGATCACTAGTCCAGGTGCTGCCGCGAACGCACCCCGATACAACTTAATCTATCCTTAAATACTATCTAAAGCTGCAGGACATAATAGGAATGTTGCAAAATTAATAATAATATATACTAATTAAATATAATAATAATTAAACTAAAGACTATATTATATACTGCTGAACCCGCAACTGCGTGGAATGTTTTGCTAGTAGCATTTTGTTTTACAAATAAGAAACATACCCGCACTGCCCTTTGAGGGTGTAATTTCCTAAAATTTAAAGTCAAAGTCAAAGTCAAAATATCTTTATTCAAGTAGGTCTATAACAGCACTTAAGAATCGTCAAATATCTTTTTTTTTCATATCTATGTAACTAAATGACTGATGATAATCAAAATCTATCTATCAACAATATATGTTTTAAATTTATTCTACATCAAGATGTATATAGAGCAATTCATTCACTCCCACGGTTATTTGTCTTCTAAATATTCCTTCAAATTATAGAACGATTTATCTATTAGCTTTCTTTTAATGAAAGATTTAAATTTCTCGATAGATATTTTTGTAACTTATCCTGGGAGTTTGTTATAGAAACGTATACAGTTACCCTTGATTTAATTCTTTAGATTCCATTATATCAAAAAAAAATTCTGACCTAGTTTGACGTATCATAAAAGATATAGTTAGTAGTTGTTGTGAAGTTTGAATTGTTTTTAATGTGAAAAATTGTTTTTTTTTACTAACACCCTCGCAATCCTCCTAGCGGGTAGAATTTCGCAAAATCCGTTCTTAGCTGACCTCTACTCGTCGGAAGGAATATTCCTACCAAATGTCAAGTCTCCACGACTCATGGTTCCAGAGATATCGTGATGAGTCAATATATACCTGGATATCTCTTTTATATATATAGATATTGCCACATACATGAACAGACATATTTGATATATACACATTAATACTGGAATATGTGGTTTATAGAAAAGAAAGCATCCACACGTGAAGTTGGAATTCTTTTTGTTTTTTAAGAAGTAATCGTTTCAATGGTTTTTTGAAAGTAAATTTTGATTTCCTTTGTTTAATTGGAGGGGGGATATTATTCCGACATAGTAAAGTGCTAAATTGTATAAATTCAAATAGTGAAGTAATTATAAGTATAGTGGAAGTTGTGTATATTTAAATAGTGGAGAGAATAAAAGTTCTAGCTTTGTGTGACTTGGTGTTTTTATAATACGTAATAGGTAAATTGCCATTTAATATATTTAGCGCTCTTTCAACTTAGACTTAGTCATTACTTGCTATCGGGTATAATCACAATCAAGCGGTAACCTGTCAGGAATAAAATAATAAAGCTAAGTCGGTACCAAATCAAATCAAAAATATCTTTATTCAAGTAGGCTTATTACAGCACTTTTGAATTGTCAAATTATATATTTTTTTTCTAAACTCTTATTCTAATATACGTCTGATGATGGTACTCAAGAACGGCTTAAAATCTAAAGTTACGAGGGTTCCTTCGCGCCCTGATCCGAGAAGAACCCACAACAAACTCAGTCGGGTTTTTTTTTTTACCATCATCATTACAATAACAAATTAGTTTACTATATTTTAATTAAAATTAGAGCAATTTGTTCACTCCCAAGCGTTTCTATCGTCTAGGTAATCTTGCAACTTATAATACGATTTTTCTATCAACTTTCTTTTAACAAAGAATTTATTAATTGACATATTTAGAACGTCTTGTGGGAGTTTATTATAGAAACGTATACAGTTACCCTTATATGAGTTGTTAATCTTATGCAGCCTACTAGAATTTATAACAAGTTTGTTTTGGTTTCGTAAGTTGAAGTACCGACAGAGGAGGCAAGGACGGAGGAGGAGGCAGTCTGCAAGAAGCTAAAAGTGAGTGGGAGATGTCCGATACTGCTCCATGTTATATCGTCGATAGTGCAAATCCTACATCTCCTATATATATATATATATGTAACAGGCCATTAAAATCGAAGGTGAAGACCAGCTTAGGTGGAAAAATCCAGAAACATCCCTGGTTATTTCGGCTCGATCAAACATTGATTGGTCATTCGATCATTGGGTGGTACAAATAATATTGTGTTCATGAAAAAAATACAAAAATGGAGTATGGCTTTGTTTTGGACATGGCCGTTTGCTGTACGTGAATACGTCTTCTAATGACGACTTCCGCCTCCACCAAGCGCGATGTGTAACAGTCCTTACTTAGCATAATAGATCCTTTGTTCCTTTAGCTATCCAGTGGTGCAATGAAGTTCCTATGGACGTGATAGATATGTAGCTACATCACCAATCTTTATCACCCGGTTTTGTTATCATTCGTTGCTTTAAATTGCTTCCCTTAATGACATTTTAAAGACATGTTTACGTCAAACACTTGTTTTAATATTCTTCACTGCAACGTGTATAAGTTAACTATTTTTTGTAATTGTTTTTGAACTTATGTTCTATATTTCGAAGTTTTATTTATTTATTAAGCTTTGTAATGAAAACAAACAGTAAATTTAACACATAAAAATAACAAATATAGAATATACCTTACACCGAAATATATATTTCTTATAATTACAGTTAAAAAGTGAGTATAGACAAAGTAAAACTATAAAATAATCTAGTTCCAAATGTTGAAATTACACTAATCTTTATGAAGTAGACTATTATTGATATTAAATTTGTATTTTGTGAGAGAGAGATGAAATGGATCAAATACAGAGAATAACATGTTGTACGGTTTATATCTCCTTATGAATGTATTCTCTGAATATCTCGTTTTAGAATGTGAAATATGAAACATATTAATCTAGTTATTTTCGAAAGAAGATAAGTTAAAAGTTTATATAAAAATGTTTGATCCTGCAAAACACGTCCATCAACAGTAAAGAGGGGAAAATTAAGCTTGTCCTTTATATGTGGTGAAAGAAATTTAAATTTAAAATGGTTCAGAAAATGTTTATAAATCCTTACTAATTTATTAATATGAATTTTGTACTGAGAGTTCCAGACAATGGAAGCGTATTCAATAACTGTTCTTACAAAAGCATTCTATAAAAGTGTAAATGTTTCTTAAACTTCCTGGATCTCCTCAATAAACCCAAACATTTTGTAAGCTTTAGTAGCTATAGAATTTATATGTATCTTTCTGACATATAAAAACAAATTATTCTTTTTTCGTTTGAATAAATAGTCATCCTACTTCACCCATGATTAAAACGTCCGAGGCGAAGCTCCGTCAGATTAGGGTGGCTACAATAGGGGAATAGTACGAGACGGTACTTCCACATTCGCTTAGAAAATACAAACTTGTTTTGTTTAACCGTCGTCTAGACTTTTCGGCATGGGGTGGAAATTCAAAATGAATTTCCACCCCATGCCAGGAAAACCCATCACTATGAATATACCCTTTTTGAAATGCGTAACGTTTTCACCCAAGTAAGAGCCTATTAACGTACCACTTTTGGAGACCAACTTCAAATCAAAATCCAAATTTCTATGTTTTACCGGCTCAGTATCAATAAATAAAAAAAGTGAATGATAATTGCAGAATGTTTCGGTAAAAAAATGTAGTCAAAAGAATTCCTAATAAAATAAAACATAATCTTTACGCCCAGATTCCTGCCAAAGTCAGAGCAATAAATTAGTTGCGTTCAAAAATTGTTGATTGTCAATATCAAATATCACAAACAATTACAAGAAAATAGTTTTCTTTTAAATTTATTTATTTAAGGACCACCAGTAGTTACTACACTTACTCTTACGATATAAAAACTTACATTTAGAAATTGGTGAAGTGTGCAACTTTTTAAGGTAGCCACAACATGACTTAAAATTAAATTAATCTAAAAATAGAATAAAATATAAATTATATAAAAATTTAAAATGTTTAAAAAAATGTAAAAGTTAAAAAATAAATGGCTACTTACTTATTTACTGGGGCTTATGGAGGATTTTTAAATTAATTTTAAATGAACAACAAATGTTTAACAGGTAGCAATAGTTTCTAAGGGAAAGCGAAATTGTTGCTTTTATTATATTTAAAGTATTTTTAACACATTCACTGTAATTTAAAACCAAAATTAGCCAAATCAGTCCAGCCGTTCGCGAGTTTTAGCGAGACTAACGAGATTATTGAGAGCTTTGCGCTTGAGTGTGATCATATCGAATGCTAAAGGATAATATAGATCATAAAAGAAAAGGATTTAAAAGCGATTATGCAGATTCCCATTAATGTATCCCGAAATTTGGAGGTTACAGTAACGAATTAAAAAAACCGTTTGAACCAGCGACTCTAAACGATAATTCTCCCACCATGTCACTAAGTTATTAAGATTTTGTGAGTCTGATTGTATTTGGAACAGAAACATTGGTACCTTAACGTAAATTATAGTTTAAAATGAGTAATATAAAAAAAAACTATTATCAAATTAACAACGAAAATATATGCAGGGTAGCAACAAAGGTCGTGGACTCAGCTGTAACTCAGTGTTAGGGAGGGATTCAGGTACAGTCAAATTCAGATCTTGCAGGTTCGGATATTCAGTTCGGACTTTGGTCATCGGTTCTGCAGAGTTTTGGTTCAGTATTCACAAGTCGCTTAGAACTAGGATCTACTCTGCTCGGGAGTCTAGGGCGAAATGTGCCATATAAACTCTAGCCTTTTATACAACTCTCCGACTCGGCACGTACATACGGTACGACGAGCAGGAGAGAGGGCGATCGTGGTTGCTGAGGTAGGAGATGGAAGGGTTCGCCAGCAGTTGACCAATCAGGATTAGTCTCCGCCGGCGACATGCTAACCTCGGTGCTCAGATCCGGAACAACAGGAAACAAATATATTTTCAAAAAGTAAGAATTAAGTTAGTTCATTAACTGTAATTTAGTGTTCCAGAATTATATAGAATTATTTAGCGTTAAAATTTTATGGACATTCGCAAACCGCACCGAAGTCAGCACTAATACATAAATAAGAAAAATAAATAATATACATACATACATATAGCATCACGCCTCATTCCCATAGGGGAAGGCAGAGAGAACGTCCTTGCCACGATCCTTGCATATCTCCTTCGCTTCTTTCATTCTCATTAAAACCTTCATATAAGTTCGTCGGTTTAGAGTACTCTTGACTTGGCCTTTATTTAAAACGTCCAGGATTTGATCCAGGAACGTTCGCCTTGGTCTTCCCCTTCCAACTTTCGCATTCACTCTTGACTCATAAATCCTCTTTGTCAGTCTCCTTTCATTCATTCTCTCTACGTGCCCAAACCAGCTAAGCATATCTTTCTTAATTTTAGTCACTACATCTTACACCACAACGTTCTCTTATCACTAAATAATAATAATACATTAAATTAGATATCGTTTAACTTAAATTTAATATTTAGACGCCATTGCTAACATTCTAAATTTTGTTATTGATTTAGACGCTCTAATTGGAGATGGAATGTCATTCCAGCATTTAGATGCTGCCAATCGGAAACTGCCTTTAAATATAACTTCACACGGTCGAGGAACGATCAAGTATATCATCCTTGATGTTTGGTAGTCACCTGTGCCTTTGTTTTAGGCCATTCCGATTTTGCAGCTAAGTAGGGAGGATTACTGTGTTTTTTTTAAATTATATATCAGAGTGTTTATTTTAAGAATACGACGGTTATTCATATTTAAAATGTTATATGTGTTTAAATTGACTCCTTTATTGGTTTGACTGCCTCATTGGTCTAGGGGTTAGCATGTTCGACTACAGACATGAAGTCCTGGGTCGAGCCATTTCAAAAATCGATGTTGAGTTTTCTATTAACAGTTTCTCAATATTTGCCCGAAGTTGGGAAGTTAGCGGTATGCTCCACCCCAGTGCCTCAGAGAGCACGTTAAGCCGTCGGTTCTGCGCCTAATCTCTCTCCGGTAGTGTAGAGGTATAGAGAGTACAATCGCGCACTATGCCTGCCAATCCGCAGTGGAGCAGCGTGGAGGGTATATGCTCTAAAAACCCTCTCTCATGTGAGTAAGGAGGCCTGTACCCAACAGTGGGACGTTACTGTGCTGCTACTTACTTTTTACTTTTATGAGCTTAAAAAGGGAGTTATGTGCGATCTACGAGGTAATTTATATCAAAATCGAACACATAAATATTAAACCCTCTGCACTTTTTGCTCATATTGTTTATTTAAAGAGTTAACTTTATAGAATTATCCAGTAAAAGTCGGTTGAATTTAGCTAGTTATTCATAATAAAGGAAAGTAGACTTGTATTGTTTCACAACGTTATTATTGGCTTTCCTGTGCATACTACACAAGCAAAGACGCTTAACATGGGGTTTCTATAATTCTTTTATGGTAGCTCTTTGAGAAGGCATTTGCCTAGCAGTGACTACAGTAACTACTTGCATACCCTCGTACAGAAGTTTTTTTTTATTGCTGGCAGGTTAGCTCTTGATTGTAATCACGCAATAGTAAGTCAAGATACAATCTATGATAGAAGCATAATCTGTAAAAGGCAATTTACCTGTAACGGTACAGCATATAGCATACAGCATGGTACAGCATACAGCATTGTACTGGAACACGAATCTCTTTATTTAGCAGTACGTCTTTGCTGGTGCTGCTGAAGACAAATTAGAAAACACAATTTTGTAATTTCACCTTACCGGAGATCGAACCCGGGACCTCTGCTAGCGTTTACTACTGTACTAGTACCACTCAGGCAGCGAGGCTGTCAAAGTATTTGTTATTACTTAAACATTACACATGTTTAGTAAACTTGAATGATTTTTTTAATTGCTGATAGTTTAGCGCTTGAATTTGATCTCATTTGGTAAGTGATGATTCAGTCTAAGATGGAACCTCGCTAATTTGGGTAAGGATATACCCCTTACTGTTTTTACACAGCATCGTACCAGAACACAAATCTCTTTGTTTGGTGGTACATCTTTGCTGGTAGGGTGGTAACTAGCCACGGCCGAAGCCTCACACCAATCCAGACTTAGAGAAATTAGAAAATACAATTTCCTAAATACGTCCTACTGGGGATCGAACCCGGGATCTCTGCTAGCAAAAAGAGTAACACTGGAACACTGTGCCAGCAAGGCCGTCAAGTCAATGCATTATAAGCTCTTTGTAGTTAAGATTTGTTTTATTGTAACTTATAATGTAATAACTTTGAGAGTGGGCGTAATGATCGGAATACTCGGAGGTCCTGAATTCGGTTTTACGCAACCAATACACAGTAAATGATATTTAATAATTGTAAACTAAGTGGTAAGTTACCAAACAAAATGCTTATATTCCTGTATGAGGTGAATTACCTCTTACTAGCCTTACCACATTCCTATTTTAGACTATACCTTCATTTATCCTCATGTCAATCAATATTGAGCTAACCTGTCAATAATAAAAGACCATTCTTATACTAAATGACAACCTAAAGAGATAAATACTGCCTTTCGTTGCTAGTAAAGATGTACTTTCAGATAAGTAACTGTAATGAATTACTTGATATTTTCAATAGTTTCCTCAGCGCACACGCTGACAGTTTTTTGTGACCAATTTTTTCACACCTTGGGATATACTAATGTATTTTTATTCGTCGTCATCGTTTCAACCTAATACTGGACAATGGTCTCTCTTAATGAATTCAAATGGGCCCGATCTTGCGTCGCTTGTAACCAGCGGCGCAAGATTTGACCCGCCTGATGTCATTAATTCACCTAGTGGGGAGTCTGCCGATGCTGCGTTTTCCGGTGCGAGGCTGCCACTCTAACACCTTCGGGCCCCAAAGTCCATCGGTTCTGCAAACTATGTGCCCTGCCCATTGCCACTTTAGCTTTGGAATTCGGTAGGCTACGTCGGTGACTTTAGTTCTCTTACGTATCTCCTCATTTCTGATTTGATCACGTAGAGAAACCCCGAGCATAGCCTTCTCCATTGCCCGGTAAATGACTCTGAGTCTTCTTACGAGCCCCATGTCGGTCATGTCTTGAAACCATATGTAATCGCTGGCAACACGCACTGTTCAAAGACCTTAGTCTTCAGGCACTGAGGAATTATGGATGAAAAGATGTCCCGTAGTTTTCCGAACGCAGCCCATCCGAGTTGGATTTGGGGGTTGATCTCCTTTTCGAAGTTGGATCTACGTAATTGGATCGTGTGTCCCAGGTAGATGTATTCATTTACAACTTCGAGTGCTGAGTTATTAACAGTGACCGGGTGGGGCGAAACATGGATGTTCGACATGATTTTAGTCTTATCCATGTTCATTTTAAGGCCCACCTGTTGAGACGCTCTGCAGAGGTCATCAAGCATTATATGGAGATCTTCCAGAGTCTCTGCCATTACGACTATATCATCAGCAAACCTCAAGAGAGTGATATACCGTTGATATTAATGCCGTATCCGTTTCAGTCTAAAAACTTGAAGGTGTCTTCCAACGCCGCAGTAAATAGCTTCGGAGAGATAACATCTCCCTGTTGCACACCTCGTTGCTATTCAATAGACGCTGTGCTATGGTCCTGTATACTGATCGTCATGGTGGCATTTTCATACAAACACTTCAACACATGGATATACCGGTAGTCGATTCGGCATCTCTGAAAAGATTTCAATGCGTACGCCCAGGTTTCCACTGAATTGAAGGCTTTTTCATAGTCCACAAACGCCAAGCAAAGTGGCCAGTAAAACTCTTCAGTCTTCTGTATAACCTGCCGCAGCGTATATATGTGGTCAATGGTACTAAAGCCTTTCGGGAGCCGGCTTGTTTAAGAGGCTGGTATTTTTATTAGGGTTTCTATTTTTTTCAGAAAGTTATTACTTAGTGTATGTTGCTCAGTGAAAATGCACTTTCCAAGTGGTGAAAACTTTCTAGTAGTTTTTGTGTGAAAACGTTATTAACATACATACATACAAAAACACAAATGTTTCCTCTTTATATTATTAGTTTAGATTACTTCCGTCAATGTACGGACAAAATTACCAAGTAATATATAAACAAATGATACTAATTCAGAGCGTTACGGAGATAACATTATAGAATTAACGTTGAAACTTTAATAAAATGTGGTTGGAGTCATTAGTATGCGGTTATATAAAATAACATGCATCGTAAACAATATTAACATATATAACCATCAAAATGTCGACATGTTAATGCAAAAAGATATTATTTATAAAATACTAGCTGTTCTTGGTGGTTTCACTCACGTAGTTCCTGATTTCGCGGCTATATGACGTCGGTGCAGGTGTTTACTGGATACGGAAGTTTTGGTAAGTACTTGCACCAGATTGTGGGATGTGAGGAGACGCCGGAGCATCATACATTGGCAAAAGGCCCAGTCTGGTAAAAAGGAGGCATTACAGAGGCTAAGGGAGAGAGTGGTCGATGCTCCTCCCTAGCGCCAGAGGATGAGAGGTATCAGAAGGTGCAATTTGGCCGCTGTTCCCCCTATCTTGAACTGATTAGTTTGATTCATCAGGGGCGCCAGAGCTGAATGCATCAGCCAACATCTGGCGTTCACTCAGATGTAGAGGGTGTTGCTGGGTTTTAGAGGGCATTCTGTTAAAGACACAGTGAGTCCCATACTCTTGGATGGAGCGTAAAATAATCACCCAGTAATAATACCCAGATAAATAAACTTTCTACGTCGCGAAAGAAATGTGTATACTGAATTTTGAGTTAATGAGACGATTAAGTTCTGATGAAGACTTAGTAAGTGTTAGTTTTTTACTTGTACGTCCCGATTCCATGAGCATATAGAGAAACCCTTGTTTAGTGAGCGTCTACGTCGCGAAAGGAATATGCTTGCCGAATTTCAAGCTATCGCTTGAAATTCTATCGAAAAGAAATGGTTTGAAGATATCGTGATAAATGAGTCAGGCATTATTCTTGGCAGATTTTAGATTTTCGAAATAAAAGCAGTACAGCAGTACTAAATATCTATAACTCTTAAATTTTGTGACTATTTAATTTGGTCAAAACCGTTGCTATAGACAACGATCCAATAATTCATGTCACCTTATGGATGTGTGTGGAGATGCGTGGGAGTGCGTGGGTGGATGCGTGGGATTGCGTGAGTGGATGTGTAAGTGGATGCGTGGGTGGATGTGTGGGTGGATGCATGGGTGGATGCGTGGGAGTGCGTGGGTGGATGCGTGGGAGTAGGTGGGTGGATGTGTGGGAGTGTGTGGGTGAATGCGTGCTAGGCTGTGTGGAAACGCGTTTATAAGCATTGAAGTGACGTTAGACATTTTGCCGGTCTTTGTGCGCAAAAAATGGTAAAGGGTTGATGGAAATCAAAAAATGAATAGACTAAAACCTTCTACAATTAATTCCGCGTTGTATGGTAATGGTCTTATGCCGATCGGTCCAGTGGTTTTCAAGTTTATAGATAACAAAGAAAAAAACAGTATATATATATATATATATATATATATACTGTTTTTTTCTTGTTGTATGTATTTGTTTATATATATATATATATATATATATATATATATATATATGTGTGTGTAGCAGATCAATAGTGAATAATGCAATATTAACTTCGTAAGTTCATAGTCACGTTCTCGTGTCATTCTCCTTTTCAGCACAAAACGTGCAACGTCAACTTGCATATGGGAACATTTCAAGTTTTCGTTTCAAATTTGTACATAATAAATTATCTGTTGTATATCTTTAGTTAGTATAAAATGGAGTCCTTTCTGCTGTTCTTTGAAACTATTCAATGGATTTTAATACGACAATAGATAGAGTGATTCAAGATATGTTATAGTTCAGGAATATCGAAAAATTCAAATATATTTAAACGTATTTTTGAACGCTTAAATCGCAAACGCTGGATAAACTTAGTTAGGTCAAATTAAAGTAAACAAAGTAAAGTTTGCCATGGTATGTATTTATTTCTAAAATATATTTTAGATAAAATGGTTAATGTGGGTTATAACCCACATTAACCATTTTTATCTTTTACATATTATAAAAAATATGTGTTATTTACCAAGCTATTTTAAGTAATACATAATTATTCTTTATCCAATTAAATATATTATGTACGTTGTATATTTCATATGGATTAAAACTCCTATTAACAGCATTTCATTAAAATGGATATCTTAGAAGATATCCGAGGTAAAAAAAAGTGTCGGCGTCGAAGTTGCCGTACTGTAAGACCCATATTGAAGTGTATATTATAGAAATAATAAAATATTTTCGCTTTTGTTGTGTTTTATATAGAATACTGGTTTTCTATGCTATGTTACAAGTTATTAATGTCCCAAAGCTGGGTAAAGGTCGCCTTAAACATAATAGAGAGAGTATAATGTTTATACTCAATAATGTCCATCGGGGTTTTATGGTATATAGGAAAGGAAAGAGGAATAGCAGTCGATTGATGTCCCACAGCTGGGCTAAGGCTGATATTTCAGTCATTTGGACGTTTTTGCAGTTTCGACGAATCTATCTAGTAAAAGTAAAGTAATAATCAAATAAATATTTAATAAAAATACAGATACTTCATACGTCGGAATACAGTGTTCTCTATTATATTTTCTTAAAATATCATGTTTCACCTTACATTTATGTTATAAGATATAAAAATACTGTATTAAAATATGAATAGGAGAATTTATCTCTATTTGTTCACGCCTCATCTGTGAGAAATCGGATATAGATTGTAAACAAGCCCACTCGTAAGCAAAAACGTCAACAAAGCTCATCACGATTCCGATTGACATATAAAGGGGCCTTTAGCGACCTATTTGCTGAATAAATAAATTGAATTGGATTCCAAGTGTTCGAAGAGGGCCGCGTCTGCACAGTGATATAAATCTATACAAATTGATGCGATATTTCAACTTTCCAGGAGAATACGAACATTTATTTGAGAGATCATGCACTTGATAAAAGATATATGTCTGCTCTGCTATGGCCTAGTTTTTAGACGCATAAGATATTGCTTATAAGTCATACGATCAAATCCAAAGACTATACTATTCCTTATTTTCCATAAAATTCATAATTACATCGTTCAGGTAAATATCGAGAGGGAAGCTGTGAGAGATTCTTCGGTATGTGATTCCTGTTAAAGCATTGGAATTGTACGATGGTGGGTATAAGAACCCTGTCTTCTATGTGTAAGGAGACTTATGCGTAGCAGTCAGATGTTAAAATGGCTTGTTAGAAGTGTGGGACTCAGCGTAGTAGAAAAATACCCGCTAAAACTCAGCGAAACGGTGTCCCGGATTAGTCTTACTGAGGATTCACAGAGGCAGGAGGAGGTGCAGAAACACGTGCCACCTAACATCTAACTTCTTTCAGGGGTGGGAGAGGTTAAAAAGGGCGCTATTCATATAATTTATACATATATCATATCCTCAACTATTTTTTCTTGTACATACATGCATATATAGCATCACGCCTCATTCCCATAGGGGTTGGCAGAGACCACGTCCTTCCACTTGCCGCGATCCTTGCATATCTACTTCGCTTCTTTCATTCACATTAAATCTTTCACACAAGTTTGTCGGTTTAGAGTACTCTTGACCTGGCCCTTATTTAAAACGTCCTGGATTTGGTCCAGGAACGTCCGCCTTGGTCCCCTTTAAACTTTTCCATTCACTTTTGACTCATAAATCCTTTTTTTCAGTCTCCTTTTATTCATTCTCTCGATTTGTCCAAACCATCTAAGCAAACCTTTCTCAATTTTAGTTCTTTTATACTACAGCAATTTTGTATCTCTCTTGTCTGTGTTAATAATATAGCTATCATATCTAAGTAATGCAGCAGACAGTTTCTTAGTATTCTAATAAAAAAGTAATAAAGATTAACGTGTGACCCTTTTTTTCCTGTTTCTTGATAATGGTGGAAAATTTTAAATAACTTTTACGTTATATAGTTCTCAAAAATCAGATTCAAAGATATAATTATATATAAACATTCAGTTATACAAGTGCAGGTGATAAATAGGTGTCAAAACAGTTGTAATTGGATATTAACCCGCAGTTCAAAGCCGATGTCTCGCTCCTAATATATCCTCAATACGAAGTTAGTCTCAGATACAAGTGCACAAACTAACTTCACCAAACTCCTACCGCTAACTTATTAAAGCCAAAGTTATATGTAACAACCATTTCTTACTTGACAACATTAGCTAATAATGTCAAACTCCTTAAATAGATTATGATATAATAGAAGTTTTATTTAATTTTAAATTTTTTATTGTAATATGACGCATTGATTACATATCAATATGCTCAACTTGTGCTCATTGGTCTAGTGGTTACCGTTGTCGACTACAGACATGTGGTCTTTTGAAACTGTCGCGTTCCTAGTTATTATTATTAATGAGTTTGTGTAAATTGATATCAGGAACATTTAGTGATTGAACATTATAATCTGAGTTAATTAGAAAAGTGTTTGATTGCAGCAACATTACCCAACCGACGCCCACGGTTAGGAAAATTGAATTATGGATGCCATTACTGACGATGTTGACGGAGAACCCTACGCCCCTAAGCTTTATGCTTTCCTTCTCTCTTATTCTCCGACATATATATTTAATAGAGTTCGGAAAAAGATTGCTGTATTGAGTGTTATTATAATTTAATATAAGTTAGCTCTCCTGAATGGAATTTTCGTTTCTGTTGTGTAGTGTACAGTCCAAAGTCTTTACTTTTTTAATTAAATTAAAAAATATGTGTACAATTTTTTGATAAACTTTGTGATAAACAATAGTTTTATGACTCCAAGGACTACTGTATTGATGCATATTACACCACCATGTGTATGTGTGTGTATAATACATTTATTTATATATTAATTTATACTTTATTATACATCACACAAAGTTATTATACATTGGAAGGAGACTTAGTTAAGATCTTGAAGGTAGGTGGTGAGAAAAATCTCTCGCTGGACTCCATAGTAACAGCGATGGTTGCCAGCGAAGCAGGGTGGAGAGCCGTAGCTTTTGCGAGACTGTTGTCTCGATAAAAGAGGCTCGTGAGAGGGAGCGAGAGTTGGCTCCTGACGTCCCTGCTATCCGTTGCAGAAGGCTTGGGGGCAGAAGGCGCGGTCATGTGCGTCTCCTCCCACTGACTTGAACCTCGATTCGGCTTCATCCATCCGGGACACCATATTGGATTGCGCAAGGGAGCCGCTGGTGTCCCACTTTACAATGACGAGGGCCCGCTGGGTTATAGTGGATATTCTGCGAGACAGTCCCACACTCCCGACTAGTCAGGGTGCTTGTTTTCCACATTCCAATTGGGCGGTGTGGGTAAAAGCATTTCCCAGCGATAAAAAAATGGTGGTGAGAATAATAAAGGAGGATGTACAAAGCATAGGGGCGTAGGGTTCACCGCCGACATCGTCATTAATGGCATCTATAATTTAATTTCTTAAGTGTTCGTGGGTAATGTTGGTGCAATCAAACACTTTATTAATTAACTCGGATTATAATGTTCAATCACTTAATTTTCCCGATATCAATTTACATAATCTCATTAACAATAATAGGTAGGAACGCGACAGTTCCAACAGTCGACCGCTCCGGCGGAGCGCTACCCGAGAACGAGAGACTCCCGCCGGACTGCCACTCTTGATTCTGTCCCACGCCGATAGACAGATGGCGCCAGCGTTTCACAGACATCGGCCCTCTGACATATATTTAAATTTAAAATAGCCAAGAAGCAAGCAAGGCTTTAAAAATAAAATAATTCGTTAAAGATTTTCGCTTTACCTCTCTTTTATCACAAAGCATTTCACAGTGGCTAGATTTATCAATGCATATTTTATACATTACAGACTTCGCTGAAATGCTTTTACATATTACACTTTTTTTTAATACTTCCAAAAATATTTGAAAGATAAACGCTCTCCATTTATCTGAATCAACTTTGACGCGTGTTGCCTTCAAATGAACTCCTGAAAATCGATAGTGTGCTGTAAATATAGGCTTTAGCTTAAAACATTGAATTTTTAAATGGCAAGTTGATAGATTTTGGGTAGTTTGACGGCCTCGTTGTCGCAATCGTGCGAGTATTATCTTTGTAAAACAAAATTACAAATATATTAATATGCTCTAAAAAGTAAGAAAGACACCGACTCCAAATATGAGAATATGAAGAACACTATAAAAGAATACGCAATTATTTCTTACTTTTTAGAGCATATTAATATATTTGTAATTTTGTTTTGAAGGCGGTTTTTTTATATTAAATTTTTTATTTAGTTTTTTATTTTTAGTGATTCTGAAGTAAACTAACAAATTTTTCACAATATGTGTACACCTAAAAACGTGTTGTAATGTACCAACAAACGTAAGCTCATTGCTATTTGATTACAGACGCTTATATTTTCTACCTTAAACCGAACCCTTACTGTAAGCCGTTTAGAAGATTCATTGATCTCCATATTTAACTAAGACTAGCACATGACCATACTGAAGTTACGGTAGGCAACTCAAATATATGGATAGTCTATAGAAGATTCTGTCGAGTATCGTTCATTTTCTCCTAAGAATTGAAGAGTTCTGTCACTTTGTTATGGATTCCGTCATCAGAACCTAACCAAATCAACTCTTCACAAAAAATCTCTTGAAGTATATCCTTTCCAGTAAAAAAAGAATCATCGAAATCGGTTGGCGTGATCTTAAGTTATTCGTCCATTTGTCACGCACATGCTTAATGCAAATTTAACACTTAGCCGGTTTTCTCATGGATGCCATCATCAGAACTGGTTTTAAAAAGAATGGGATCCTATGACGAGCACCACCTTTCATTAAAAAAAAATCATCAAAATCGATCCACCCAGTCGGGACATGTGAGGTAACAAACATAAAAAAAAATACAGACGAATTGATAACCTCCTCCTTTTTGAAGTCGGTTAAAATTTAGGGAGTTTGGGCAAAAGTTTTAGAAATAACTAAAAACTCCTTCAAGAGTATGATAATTTTCTATTGTAATTCTAAAGAAATTCACTTACCTAAATATTTCTTAATATTATTACATTTAATACTCACTGGTTTTTGCGGTATTATCTACATAACAGTAGCCTAAGTTACTCCTTATGACATCAGCTATCTGCAAGTGAAAGTTTTTTTCAAATCGGTTCAATACTCTCAGAGATTAGTGGGAATTAAACGGACAAATGTAGTTTTCTAAATATATAAACACCGTGTATACATTCATATGCTTTTACCAAACGTATTTATTTTTATAGATATAAAACAAAGCTTTTATAATCACTCCACTTAAGCTTCGTTAAGTAGGTCACAAAGATTTTATAACACAGCATTAATAACATCATGAGAAATTAGAATGCATTTTTTTTTAATTACTATCCCGAGAAATAAACAAACGACTTGATAGATTATCGATTTTTTAAAATAATTACCTCAAGGAATATAATAATTTTATATCGCAATTAATTCTACCCACCTAACGTTCCTTAAAAGCATTCATTATTTTTATAATAATTTTTACAACAAAGCTTTTATAAACATTTCGCTTCAGCTTTTGCAAGTAGGTCACACCGATTTAATTAAAAAAAAAACATCGTACGTGTAATTTTATTACAAATGGCCCACCTCTCCTAAATTATGAAATAAATTTTTCACCGTTGCGTATTTTGGTGGGCACTTTCCCGTATTTTGTTCTGACCGGATTCGAAGCTTTAATATCGATAACCTAAACTTTTCGTTTGTAAATGAATGAATAAAGAAAATAAACATATAAAATACTTAATATTAGGATAACAAATTAAAAGCTTTTTAGGATTTAAACAGATAAAGACACAAAACCACATCAATCAAATTCATGTCATGTACTTATACACGTGTTAGAAGTTATACTTCTTTGGCGTAACAAGATAAAAAATCTTTTCAAAAAAATTAATTTTTCGCATTATCTGCGTTTGTAGAAATAATAAACGTAAACTTACTTTTATTGGATATAAATGGTTTATAAATATGTTTTCTAAAGTAGAATCTGAAAGTCATAATTTTGTTAAGAATGTCACGTTGATATTTTCTATGTCACAATATATCTAACAAGTAATATAATAAAGAAATTTACGTACTATATAATTATAAAATATTTAAAATAAAACTAAAATTTTGACTAAAGCTACAACTACAAGGTATCGGTTTTTTGTGACCGTATGCGCGCACATCGTAAAATTTACTCTCATAATCTTTCCTTAAGGTGCCAAAAGAAGTATAACTTCAAAAAACTTAACCACACCTATAGATTAGATGGATTAGCTTCGATAGCAGAGGTCCCGGGTTCAATTCTCTGTAAGAATAATTTAAGAAATCGTATTTTCTAAACTGAATCTGGACTGAAATCTTTGATCATGGCTTGTTAGCTCCCTACCAATAAAGACCTACATTATATCAAAATTGTTTTGACTTTGAAATAAAAACTGTATTTTCTCGAAGTCTGTTTATATCATATATAATTATAAAGTTTCTAAATAAGTATATCTTTCAGAAATTAACCGGGAACTGGCACACAAATCTGACAATGATATGAATAACTTCGCCAACATAGATCCTGGGTTCATTACCTGCAGGATATGTTAAGGAAATTGTATTTTTTGTTTGACTGAGTCTGGATTGGTAAGAGGCTTTGGCCTTGGCTAGTTACCATCCTTTTTTGGGCTGGGAACATCCCGATGAAAGAATTTTTCCAATCGGGAATGTGGGCCTTACAGATAATACCCACCGAAACACTCATCCATAAGGGAGGTTCCCTAACCGCATTCCACTGAATTGACCCGGATGATACCGACTATGAGAACCTACCACTTAATAGGGTGAAGCATGAAGCGCATACGTGCGACTTCTGCCACTAAGCCTCCTCGATGGCGTAGGAGGGCTTCAGCCGCTTGAATTCTTATTTGCCTCCTTCAGCGAGATAACGATCTCGCAAAAGAAGGCAAGCGCCATCCACCCAAATTCACTGGTGATACAAAAACTTACTATCAAGCAAAATATTCGGTATGACGCTGCGTGGAAACCATAAGAGGTAAATTATCTCTTACCAAGTCAGTGCATTTCTATTTTAGACTGAATCATCACTTAATATGAAGTGATATACCAATCAAATGCTAACCAGTCAGTAATAAAATAAAATTCCTATATGATTCACGATAACGAATGGTAGAAAAGGTTACTATTTACGTAATGAGAGACTACACACTAACGAATTCATTTAGAAGCTACGTCTGCCTGTTAGTTTAATGATTTAGCATATTTTGTATTTTTCTGCTCAATGGCCACATGCCTATTGAGGGGAGAATTAAAAATAATATATAATCCCATACATTTTAATTACATGTAGTCTGTAGAGGATATGAGTTTGCTATTCATCGCTATAATTGCAACGAGACGGATCATTCAAATTATTTTTTCTATAATTTATGTAATGTGTTCAATTGGCTAAGGAATATTACTGTATTGTATAAAATAGCTTGGGAAATAACATGTATTTTTTTTAAGATGATAAAGATAAAAATGGTTACTGAGGGTTATCTTTGCGAGATAGATATATACTATTACAGACTGTTTATAGATCTTTTTAAGATGTACTATTCCGTAGTACATTAATATAATCTATCTCATATGGTTTAGCCAGTGCTTGCGATTTACTCGTATATAGATATGTTTGTTACATCACATTATAAATTTTGGGCTTTCTTTTACTACAATATATATGTATTATACATATAAACTTTCCTCTTGAATCACTCTATCTATTGCTGAAAACTGCATTAAATCCGTTGAATATTTTAAAAGATATGAGTGTGCCGATAGCGGCAGCGACTTCAGTAAGATATACCTCTTTTTTTGTCGCTCGGAAATGCTTTTACGCACTCCGGAAGAAGAAGAAATTCTTCCAACCGGGAGTGTGGGACTCGCTGAAACCGGAATACCCACTAAAATCCAGGTCATCCCACGTCATCCTTGGATGAGATCACTAGACGGTCCCATTTCGCATTCCACTCTAGCGACCTGGATGTTGCCGACTATAACATCAGACATATATACAGTTTACTGACGGAGTGGAGCACATACCCGCGCCTATTGCCACCCAGCCTTCTTCGTCGGAAAAGGAGGGCATCAGCAGCATCCTCCATTTGCCTCCTTCAGCGATTCGACGATCTCGCAAAAGAAGGCAACCGCCCTTCACCCAGACTCGCTGGTGAGCATCACATCGACTATGCTCTCCAGTGAAAGGTCCCCTCCGAACAGCGACAATAAGACACTGTCCCAATGTATGTTGCACCGTATCTACATTGGCACCACACTCATGAGAGACGGGCGATTCCTCACGACCTATCTGGTGCAGATACTTGACGAAGCAACCATGACCGGTCAGCATCTGTACTAGATGGTAGGAGAGAGATCCATGCTTCCTAGTTATTCAATTCTCCAGGTGAGGGTGGATCGCTGCCACCGTGTTCTTACCCGCAGTTGGGGACCCAAGGTCTTGGCTCCATTTTTCGATCAGTGCTCTGTCGGTGAGAGCCCTGATCCTCCGGACTTGGTTATTGGACGTTACATCGCTACCGGATGTACTCGCAGCTTTTCTACTCTTATAGGAGATTCCGAGAACCTCCGCCACTAACTACGACGGGGAAGATATACCCCAGCTAATAAAACTTACTCTTAACAAAACACATTAACGTCAAAGCCTTTGTATTTTAACTTGTCCATTTAGGTCTTGTAAGCGATGTTTTAGGGCCTGCTTATGTGTTAATGTATTTATGTTTGGCAGTTATTATTTGAAAGCTTCCAAAAGGCGACGGTCCCTCATATCTGTCATTAAATAAAAGGTCGGGTTAAAATTCCTGAAATGTCCATTAATTTAGTTGATTGTACGAGGTCGGAGGGTCTCCCGGACCTTTGTTTTGCGTTCATTATTTCGCTAATCTTGAATGTTTGTTAATCCTGTACTTTAATTTATGACGAAACTCTGCATTGTACGGTAAAAATATTTTTGCTTGCATGCTAAGAATGTTTCCTTAATTGAACAGATTAGTATGTTGCATTCTGTATTAAACATTTTTGATGTAAAACTTATTTAAACCCGCTAACTTGGGGAGTAAGCTGGTGTATACGTGACGAGGGCATTACGAAAAGTGTGATGGGGGAATCAAAAGTTGAGAGGGAGATAAAAGTTAGTGAAGATAGAATGATTTACCTTTAGTATGTTTTCTTTATCTATAAATACTTTTTCAAAAAAAGAAACAGTTTAACATTATTTCTTATGCGGAGATCAACTTCATTTTAAATCAACTTCAAAAAAGAGGAGGTTATCAATTCTTCTGTATGTTTTATTATGCTTGTAACCTCACAACTTTTGACTGGGTGAACCGGTGTTGATGATTCTCTTTTTGTATGAAAGGTGGTGCCTCTCGTAGGGTGTTGTTTTTTTGGTGCAGTTCTTATGATGGCATCTATGAGAAAACCGCATAAGTCTTAAATTTGAATTAAGCTTATGCGCCATAGGTGGACAAATTCGAAGTGAAAAACTGATTTCAATAATTCCTTTTTAATTAGAAAGGATATTTTAGTTTCAGTTAGGAATTCAAGGGTAGTTTAGTTAGATTTTGATCTAGAGATTCTTGACAAAGTTGCGGAACTCTTCAATTCTTAGCAGTAAATTAACGATACTGGGCAGAATCTCGTATAGGCTAGCGTAGTTATAGTCATGTAAGTGTCGTAGTTAAATTTGATGATCAAGGGAACTTCTCAATGGCTTACAACAAGGCTGCGATTTATGGCAGAATCTCTAAATGTACTGGTGTGACAGTATCAATGTATAATTAATTCACTTTTGAAAATTCTTTCATTTAAACTGTATGTTTTTATATTTGGAGTCGGTGTAATTTCACCTTATGGTGAGTGATGGTACAGTTTTAGATGAAAGTGCTATTTACCTCATATAGTTTCAACTGTCTTTATCATCTTACTCGAATGCAAATAATTTTTTTGGCGGAACGTCTTTGCTGGTATGGTGTTGACTAGCTACAGCCGAAACGACCCACCATCAGAAAATGTAGTTCCCTGAATTTACCCTATCGATAATGTAATTCATTAAAATTGGCTATGCGCCATAACATAGCAGAAAAACAGAATTTATTTCGTATTTACATTTTAATTTAGCTTACGGTATTGCAACTGAAACTAAGGTAATTCATTGAAAAGTGTTCGCTATTTTGAAAGAGCGACTGAATTTAATAAAATTATATTTTAGTGAGGATTGTAATTATGCAAATTCAATTCTTTACAGCGTAGAGTGGTACAATTTTAAGCAATCCTTTGTGAGCTGTGTATTCATTACCTCATAAAAGATAACGCGAGCTATTCACTACAACTGCGCTCGAAAGCTTCGAAAGGCTGCTAAGGTGAAAAGTTATTAATACTGTGAATCCATTTTTTTTAATTATATAAATTTGAATTGTTAAATATTACTACTTTTTAATGCTGAAAAGTTAGAGATTGAATGGCACCTGAATGTAAGTCACGGCATGGTGTCGTTCGTAGTAGTAAAAAACAAAACCTCTGAAACTGCTGGACCAATCTTAACAGGATTGTTATTGAGAGATTTTAAATCATTATTGTAAATTTCATGGTTTTTAGGAACTATAATGATCATTAATTGTTGTCTATGTTTTTAAAATTATTACTATCTATTCCCTGTGTTTTCCTGATGCCATGAAAATGGAGAAGTCCATATTTAGTGACCGTCTTCATTACAAAAATTTAGTTTTTTTTACTAGAGAGTTTTGTAGACATGTTGGCCTTTGACTGTAATCAAGTGAAGTCACTAAAAAGTAAGTGATGATACAATCTCAGATGGAAACACGTTAATCTGGAAATACGTAATTTACCACTAATGGTTTCTACACAGTATCGTACCGGAACACAAATCTCTTTGCTTGGCGGCTTTTCTTTAATGGTAGGGTGGTATCTATAGCTGAAGCATCATGAAATTAGACAAAGTAATTCCCCTAAATTCACCTTTACACTCTCGTGAGAAATGTTCCAGAGATACGGCCTCAATGTCGACCCTTGTTGCAAATATCGGCAGCATCACATCTCTCGAAGGATCTTCCTGTCTCGGAGATGTGGCTTCAACAGCCTAACAAAATAAGAAGGCAAATGATAATGGAGCACTTCCAAAACTGTTTCATGAGGGAGACTGTTGAAGGTATTCGCTGTTTCGAGCGAGACCTCCAGAATAACCTCTCTCCCCCTGTACTGCAACTGTCGTCAGTCGTTATGGTGGTCGAAATGGTGTCAAAGTCTATATATCTGTCCATATATATAGATTACATCAATTTATATTAAATTACTAGCAGACCCGACAGACTTCGTTCTGTCACAAAGATTTGGAATGTGGCAGATTTCAGTATCAGTAAATATCTGCTTTTACATTTTTTGTGACTATTAAATTTGATCGGGATGAGAATATTCAATTGATTTTGAACTTTGTGCTGCGGTAATAAAGCGCAAATTGACTCTTTGACGTTAGGAACACACCTACATTGCTTAGATAACAGTGAGTACTTGTTGTTTATTATGAACTTTATTGGATAGCAATAAAGGTCAAATTGACTCTACATTTTGGTTAGGAAACGTTTGAATGAGAAACAGAAAAGGGCAGGATTTAGGGATTTCTCCTGCAATCATTCGAACTTTTCTCGCCGTCGAAACCATCCTTGGACTTCAACGAACATTAAAAAAAAATTATCAAAATTGATCCAGGCGTTGTTGAGTTATGCGCTTACCAATACATTTTGCGATTCATTTTTATATTAAAGGTAAGAACATCTTAATAANGAACGTTCCTGGACCAAATCCAGGACATTTTAAATAACGGCCAGGTCAAGAGTACTCTAAACCGACGAACTTGTATGAAAGATTTAATGAGATTGAAAGAAGCGAAGGAGATATGCAAGGATCGTGGCAAGTGGAAGGATGTTGTCTCTGCCTACCCCTATGGGAATAAGGCGTGATGCTATGTATGTATGTATGTTAAATATTACTACTTTTTAATGCTGAAAATTTATAGATTGACTGACACCTGAATGTAAGTCACGGCACGGTGTTGTTCGTAGTAGTAAAAAAACAAAACCTCTGAAACTGCTGGACTAATCTTAACAGGATTGTTATTGAGAGATTTTAAATCATTCTTGTAAATTTAATAGTTTTTAGGAACTATAATAATCTATATTGTTAAAATTATTACTATCTATTCCCTGTGTTTTCCTGATGCCATGAAAATGGAGAAGTCCATATTTAGTGACCGTCTTCATTACAAAAATTTATTTTTTTTACTAGAGAGTTTTGTAGACCTCGTAATAAGTGAGTTTAACGAAAACTTGACATGATATGTTGGCCTTTGACTGTAATCAAAGGCCAACATGTCACTATCAAGTGCAGTCACTATAAAGTAACTGATGATACAATCTCAGATGGAAACACGTTAATCTGGAAATACGTAATTTACCACTAATGGTTTCTACACAGTATCGTACCGGAACACAAATCTCTTTGCTTGGCGGCTTTTCTTTGATGGTAGGGTAGTAGCTATATCTGAAGCATCATGAAATTAGATAAAGTAATTCCCCTAAATTCACCTTTACACTCTCGTGAGAAATGTTCCAGAGATACGGCCTCAATATCGACCCTTGTTGCAAATATCGGCAGCATCACATCTCTCGAAGGATCTCCCTGTCTTGGAGATGTGGCTTCAACAGCCTAACAAAATAAGAAGGCAAATGACCATTATCATTTGCCTTCTTATTTTATTTATTATTGCACTTCCAAAACTGTTTCATGAGGGAGACTGCTGAAGGTATTCGCTGTTTCGAGCGAGACCTCCAGAATAATCTCTCTCCCCCTGTACTGCAACTGTCGTCAGTCGTTATGGTGGTCAAAATGGTTTCAAAGTCTATATATATATATCAGTCTGTATATATAGATTACGTCAACTTATATTAAATAACTAGCAGACCCGACAGACTTCGTTCTGTCATAAAGATTTGGAACGTGGCAGATTTCAGTTTTACGAATGATTTTCGAAATTAAATTACAGCAGTACTAAATATGTATAGCTTTTACATTTTTGTGACTATTCAATTTGGTCGGGTTGTGACTATTCAATAGATTTTGAACTTTGTGCAGCGGTAATAAAGTGCAAATTGACCCTTTGACGTTAGGAACGCACCATTGCTTAGATAACAGTGAGTACTTGTTGTTTATTATGAAATTTATTGGATAGCATTGACTCTACATTTTGGTTAGTAAATGTTTTTATGGGAAATAGAAAAGGGCAGTTTTTAGGGGTTTTTCCATGCAACTTCCTTGGACTTCAACGAACATTAAAAAAAATTTATCAAAATTGATCCAGGCGTTGTTGAGTTATGTGCTTACCAATACATTTTGCGATTCATTTTTATATTAAAGGTAAGAACATCTTAATAACAAAACAAAACTTATCTAAATTAGGAAAATTAAATCCCTCACCACAACATAATTTAATCCAAACATCAGAAACTTGAAAAACAAATTTCGAAAGCTAATAAAGAAATCGTAAAGTTGATCTTGATGACGCTTCTTAAAAGTATTAAGAAGCGTCATCAAGATGACGTGACCTAAATCCTGTCAGGGAAATAAGTAGACGGAAAGTCAATATTGCGCCATCAGAAAAGCTACTTAATAAGATAATTATCTATAGGCATTATACTCTATGCATAAATAATTTCAATATTATAAAAAAAGCTTTTTTTATATTCATTATTGCAGTCTTAGGTCTAGATTTGAAAACATTAAAGGTTAATTGGGATTGGGAAATTCAGAGTATATAAGATGTTTTTTTTAACTTACTACCAAAGTTATTCCTTTAGTATTTTTTGCATATATTATATGCAATATATTATATGCATATATATGGTGAACTTTTGGTCTTTATTTATTTTTTAGGTATTTTAGATATTTCTCATGCAATAATGAACTCACTCACACGAGACGTATAAAATTATACGCCTAACTGAATTGAAATTCTGTATACTTATAACTATTACAAAGATCCCCATATTCCCACGGGATTGGGCCCTTTGAAGAAAGCTCTGCAGTAAGCAGCTAGTCTATGATATACATGAATGTGTAGTAACAAAACTATTAAGCAACCAATCAAAACGATATTTGAATATTAACAAACTACCAATATACAAAAACTGCCTCCTTGGTCTAGTGGTTAGCATGTTCGACTACAGACATGAGGTCCTGGGTTCGAGTCCCGGATCGGGCCAATTCAAAAATCAATATTGAATTTTCTATTAAGATTTTCTCAATGTTTGCCCGAAGTTGGGAAGTTGGCGGTGTAATCCACCCCCATGCCTCGGAGAGTACGTTAAGCCGTCGGTCCTGCGCCTGATCTCTCTCCGGTCGTGTCGGATTCCCGCCACACCGGACTATGAGAGAGCACTTGTGTACTGTGCCTGTCGATCCGCAGGGGAGCAGCGTGGTGGGTCTATGCTCTAAAAACCTTTTCTCATGCGAGTGAGGAGGCCTGTGCCCAGCAGTGTGACGTTAATGGGCTGCTACTTACTTTTATACATATACAAATAATACAAAGTGAAAGAATTTGTTTTGTTTGAACGCCTTAATCTTAGAAACTACAGGTTCGAATTGACAAACTTTATAAATGAATGTTTTGTAACAAAATTATTAAGCAACCTATCAAAAATTACGGTTATACAAATATTACAATGTAGAATAATTGGTTAGAATTCTTAGACTCTTGCAGGTTTAGATAGCTCATTTATGGAAGAAGACTGTAGGCTTTATCATATTACATTAAGGTTAATAAAAAAGCTGACAAGACAGGAAAAAATATAGCGAGAAAAAATATACCTTTTGAAAGCTTCCGCTACGTGCTTTATGTAATCGGTTTAAGTTACACAACAATTATGAATAATCGAATTGTTCCTACTGTGAAAGTGTTATTACTGTAAAAGCCTTAAGTTATTTTTATTTTCTTTAATAATAATAATAATAATAATAATAAAGCCTTTATTTCCACTTCTATAAAATTTGTCNCCGTGCCTCGGAGAGCACGTTAAGCCGTCGGTCCTGCGCCTGATCTCTCTCCGGTCGTGTCGGATTCCCGTCACACCGGACTATGAGAGTGAAGGAATAGAGAGTGCATTGTGTACTATGCCTGTCAATTCGCAGCGGAGCAGCATGGTGGATATGCTCTAAAAACCCTCTCTCATGCGAGTGAGGAGGCCTGTGCCCAGCAGTGGGACGTTAATGGGCTGCTACTTACTTACTTTTACACATATACAAATTATACAAAGTGAAAGAATTTATTATTATATTACAATGTATTGTATTACAATGTTATACAAATATTACAATGTAGAATAATTGGTTCGAATAGGTTTAAGACTTAGAAGACTCTTGCAGGTTTAGATAGCTCATTTATTGAAGAAGACTGTAGGCTTTATCATATTACATTAAGGTTAATAAAAAAGCTGACTAGACAGGAAAAAATATACCTTTTGAAAGCGTCTGCTACATGCTTCATGTAATCGGTTTAAGTTACACAACAATTATGTATAATCGAATTGTTCCTACTGTGAAAGTGTTATTACTGTTAAAGCCTTAAGTTATTTTTCTTTTCTTTACGAATTTTTAAATAAGATACTAGAGTCAGTTTTGCATTTTTTTCTACATATTTTTAGGAAATATTTCAAAGACCCCCTTTTACAAATGGCATATCGTGATTTTGAAGATTATTTGACTGATAAAAATGTTTAGACTTTATGCTTATTGCACAGAGAAGCAAAATATTACACAATGTAACATACAAAACTATATTTAAAAGAGTAACTTCTAAAGTTTCTTGCCGGTTTCATCTCAGCGGAATCAATTTTCTGAATCTCTGATAGATTTGTTACAAATGGAGAAATTACTGACGATTCAAAATTGCTTTTTGTGCAAGCTTTTTTTATTACTCAAATTTGTTCTTTCTCTAATCCTCTAATCTTTTGTAAGGTGATCGTAATATATTTTCATAGGAACGACGTTGATTAATTTTAATAATCTGTTATCATTTCTTACAGACTTGTTTATATTTCTAAAAACAGCAGGCAAAGTTGGGGTTTTAAAAAAAAATAGCAACATCATCCGGTCCTTTATTAAATCTTTTCTTAACTCATTACGTTAGCTCAGGTCTGATAAATATAAAAATCTCCCCCGAACCACTAAAAGTAGATTAAAAGTGTATTTTTCTTCATTACTCTTTCATCGTTTTAGTGGAGCTTAAACACCGGCTCGTACATTAATAATATAAAGGCTTGCGCAATTTTCGTAACGCGTGTTTAGATGGAGTAATCCTTTAATGTTTAAAAAAATACTGGATTAAGTTGTTAAAAAAGCTAGTAGCGGCGCATTAAAGTCTCGTTTCTTGGCACAGGTCTCCTCACTCATAGGAAAGAGACTTTTAGAGCATAGATCCACCACGCTGGCTTACGGCGGGTTGGCAGGCTACAAATACCCCAGAATTACTTTCGGGGTATGCAGGTTTCTTGACGTTTTTTCCCTTCGCCAAATAGCACAATGATTGATTGAAAAGAACAATGAAACATGTATGTTTCATTTTCATAATAAGAAATTAGGACGCACCTGCCCAGGAGTCATCCACCGTTCTAAATGACATTCTGGCTTTTATATTATAAAGTATTGCTGTTCTCGACCTTGTCACCTCTGTAGTTTATAATCCCGTGGAGATATGGCTAAAATCGTTATTGTTCAAGCATGCTCATATTAAAAAGGAAATAACGATATAGAAATATGTATTGGCTACTTGAAAGGCATTCAGAATTGACAGTACCCAATAAGCTACTGCTATGTACACCGGTCCTAATACGAGTTTGGACACACGGTATATAACTTTGGGGATGTACCGAACCTAGTAATCTGAAAATAATATAAAAATTCTAAAGCAAAGTACTAAGGATACTAATTTTTCTGTAGGGCTACATTATCTGAGTATAGTGAATCTTATATTATAAAGCAACCAAAGGTTGGTTATACTCAATAAAAAAATACTAGTCAGTCTAAACTATTTTGATTTCACTTGAAGACACGAATTTTTTATCAAAATCAGCCCAGCTGTTTCTTGATAATACTGAGGTTTCTTGATAATACACACGCATGAAAACATGCACACATATAAAGATATAACGTAACTTCTACGCTATCTATCTCGAACTAGTAAACACCTTACATAGAGAGACACATTTAAAGCTTTTACGCGAGCTTTTAATAGACGGCGCTGTGTATTTGTTATTAATAAATTAATATTTGGTAAAACTATTTTAACGTCAAGTGTCATCGAGAATAAGTCTAAAAGAAAATTATATTAAGAATAATAAGAACATTAAGATTTTAATTTGATTTTGAACTTGGCTAATTAAGGATTTTATATTTCAATTATTTTACTAATGAGTACAAGGAAAGAGTGCGACTATATTTCCACGAGATTGGAAACTACGCGAGGCAAAGTTTATCCAAAAATGGTATATATAGATATATATATGTCGGAGGGCAGATGTCTGAGGAATGCTGGCGCCATATATCTATCGGCGTGGGGCAGAGTCAATAGTGACAGTTCCGCGCGAGTCTCTCCAGTTCTCGGGTGACGGTTCGCCAGAGTGGTCGACTATTGAAACTGTCGCGTTTCTAGCTATTATTTTTAATGAGTTTGTGTAAATTGATATCGGGACTATTAAATGATTGAACATTATAATCTGAGTTAAATAATAAAGTGTTTGATTGCACCAACATTAGCCACGAACGCCCACAGTATTAGAAATTAAATTATGGACGCCATTAATGACGTTGTCGGCGGAGAACCCTACGCCCCCATGCTTTATGCTCTTCCTTCTCTCTCTCATTTACCCATATTTCCGTAAGGAAAGGGCTATATTACGTACGCTATGAAAATATTACGTATTTACTTCGATGAAATTTAAATTCTCAAACATTTATGTTTTCCTACTTCAAACGTATTCATTGCATATAAATAAGGAAAATGTACACGGAAATAGGAGTAAACGCGAAAATCGGGAGAGTGCTATTTACATTTGAAATGCTGTAAGTAAATTTTCTTCGGACGTGAATAGGGCCTGTACTTGAGCGTACGTGAAGGAGTGTTTGCTATATAAACCTATATAAGCGTGTAATCTGAATGCGTGCTTTATGTGATATTTTAAACTTTGCTCTTTTTTACTTAGTAGTAGATTTTCCCAGCGTTTTATCCGCATTAGACGTACCAATGAAATTATTATAAAAATTATTTAGAATTATTTTACATCGTA
Source organism: Elymnias hypermnestra (assembly GCA_015832385.1). Lineage (NCBI taxonomy): Eukaryota > Metazoa > Arthropoda > Insecta > Lepidoptera > Nymphalidae > Elymnias > Elymnias hypermnestra. The sequence continues at coordinate 1,169,614 of JACTOM010000049.1, read as the reverse complement.
AAAAACAGTCGTTTTCCCATATATCCCTATCCACTACCCGCTACCAAGTAGTACCTACTCCACTATATTGATCATATCGCTTGAACACAGCGAGATAACCTGGAGAAGCTGATTGTGGTAGGGAGATCCAAGAGTCGCCACTTTTAAAAGCTCTACAAAAATAAATATAGAAAGTAATGGTAGCTGCTCGTCAATGCAGCGACTAAGGCATATCAGGAAAACCACGAGCTTCAGCAATTTACGGAAATGATGAGTTCTGCTTATTATTTCCAATATATGACTGATGATACTGCTAAAGCTTTACGGTTTCGAGGATTCCTTCGCGTTCTATGTCACGAGAATCCAAAACACACAGTTAAACCAAAAACGTAAGAAGTAACTTATTGCAGTCCCGCTACTGTGCACAGGCCTCTTCACTAATAAGAGAGAGAGTTTTTAAGTATAAACCCACCTCGCGCCAATGCAGGTTGTCAGGCATAGTACACAACTACACTCTCTATTCCTTCACTCTCATAATCCTATGTGACGGAAATCCGACACGATTGGAAAGAGATCAGGCGCAGGACCGATGGATTAACGTCTCCTACATAACTTCGGGAAAATTTTAATTGTGAGCCCCTTCGATAGCTCACACTCACTATATGCTGATTCTGGAACAATGAAACGCCCCGCTGCCCATTTGTTACCAACAGGGATATTTAACCGAGTCAAGTAAAGAATTCGGCGCCAAAATTGGCCTTTTATATGCCGCAACTACGGCTGACAAACGTATACTACTGGGACAAGTATACGCGCTAAGGCGTATTCTTTATTAGAGCTTTATACTTATTAGAGCTTTATATATTTGTCGCTTTATTTATTGACTACATTATTTGTATATAGATTATAATAATTAAAATAAAACTAATTATATGGGGAAAGTGGAAATGATTAATTAATTGACCTTATATTTGTAACCGAACATGCTGACTACTAAATACTATTCGCTTCAGTAAAAGAGTTCCTACATTAGAATTTTGGCAAAGAAGATAAGAGAACTCACTCTTCTTTGGGAGGGACTCATGAGGGAGGAGTGAGGGTTAAGAGGTTAAAATATCACTCTTAAGGACGTGGCAAGATAAAAGATAAATTACTTTTAATTGGGTTATCACGTTCACGTCTTAAACTATACCATCCCTTATGAGATGAGATTACAGTCAAGCTCAACATTTTAGACAATGGTAAAATTGTGTGATCGTGTATCATAAGGTGCAGTTGTGAAAAAAATAACATTATGTTAATCGTATAATTGTTTGCTCATTTAGTATTTAATAAAATCTGCAATACTAAATCACTACAGACATAAAAGATAATTCAATAAGGTTTAATAAATAAGTCTTGTAATTGTAAAAACTGTATAAAATCAGCTTAAAGATAAATACATTTCGAAGAACTTGTACATGAAAATGCTTTTCTTGTTTTATAATGAAAATATCTCTTTCCAGACACCTATAATATGAAAAACATAAAATGAAGACCTCTATAAAGTCGGGGTGAACGTCAATAAGTGACATCTAAGATAACTACGAAGCACAGCTGGTAAAGCTTGGGGCTGTTATTCTTATAAAGTTTAATAAGGATTTTATATATAAAATACATGTCAGAAGAACTTTTAAAATTATTTATTATGACATGAAATTTTATAATCTAATAGTAAAACAAGTAATATATATAAAAACAAGCCATTTTAATGTCAATTCTTACTTTCAAATAGAATTAAAGTTTTAAGATTCTTACGTGAGCTTTGAAGAGATGCTGCTGGATAATTTATGTAAATACAACTTATTTGTGAGAGAGAAAAAATTTATAAACATCAAGTGTGAAACACAAAAAGTTAAAAATAATATGTATTTGAACTTGAGTGCGTGAATAAAAAGGTTTTTGAAGGGAAACTTCTTTAGGCGTATGAGGGTAAAATTACGGATGAAACCCGTAATTAGCATCACGAAGATGTGCAGCTTTTTTTTATGATAATTCGTTTGTAGGTTAGGTAATTTTAATATTTACAAATAACACGTGGCATTTTAATTTGCCACTCGTCATTCAATAATTTAATATACTATTTTTCATAAAACAAAATGAAAACACAAGATTTAATTAAAAATTCCTAATAATGATAAAAAACACGTGGCATTTTTATTTACAATTCGTCCTTTGAGATTTGTATAAATGTTTTTATTAATTTTCGACACTTTTAACATTCTAATGTCAATGAAATCCCTGACATCGGAAATCTAAAGTTTAAGATTTGTATAAATATAAAAAAAAGTTAAAAATTAGTTTACCAGTGAAGTTTCACTTCTGGCATGTGTACTTTATTGAAAATATGTTTATATTCTACTGAATCTGTCACAGTGTTCACCTTCTAAAAATGAACATGGCTAGCATAAATCATAACAATAAAAATAAAGAAAACCTATAAAACTACATTTTATTAACGATTGAAAGCTACGACAAGATATTAACAGGGACAGTGTGAAATAATGGTGCGAATTGAATAAAAAAATAGCCATGGATTTAGTAACAGAGATGGATCAACTTAAGACCAACTTACAATAATTTTAGTGTTAAATAAAATATTTATACTCATGGAACTTTGTATACTAGAAACATTGAAATACAATATATTTTTACTAAACCTATTAAGCCTTCAAAGATACACATAACTGTATTACGAAGGTTTCGTATTATAATTTGAATTTAGCAGCGCTTTTAAATTTTTAAATAAATTAACAAGCACAATAATGGAAGTTTATTTAAAGTTGTAGTATTATAATATTACTTGAAACTGTAAAATTAGTTATAGTGGTAACTTGAAAACTATCTAGTGGTCGCTCAGGGTTCATTATTAAAGTTTATTGTCGAAGGCTTCTATAAACACAAATTTCGCCAAGGTTACTTTTAGACTATAGATAGTTGGGTGACAACACTAACAGCTCTGAAATGTTGGGAGTTATTAAGTAATATATTGGCAACACTTAAAATATCATAAAACATTGCACAATCTTACGAAATGTAATGCAATACGAAGCAATTTTAACGAACGTAACATTTTATAGATAGTCTCTCCAGCTGCTTCGTGATGTAGTTGATTTAAAGCAAAATTGTATAATTTCGAATATGTTGTGGAGTTAATAAAAGTTGTTAGTTTATGTGAGTTGATATTTTTATAAAACTCCATTATTAATTTGCCTAATTGTTTCATATAAAATTTAATTTTCAAAAATTCAAAAAGAATCATTTAATCATGCGAAAAAATGCTGTCCGTCTAACTTTGTGTAAAAACTCTTTCAACGTTTGCCAAATTCTTATTGTGATGTGTTTAATCCGGAAAAGGTTCGTATAAAAGAAAAAAAATAACATAGTTACGTAGAACATCAAAAATTTTGAGAAAACTTTTGTAATGTAACCTACTTAGTGCTTTTGACAATATAAACTTTTTTAATGTAACCTTATGCCGTTTGACATAACTGTCCACGATTGATAAATAGGCGTATATACTCTGTATGTTTTGTGTATTTTTATACATAATTTAGCAAAAATAGTAGCATTGTGCACTCCTCTATATAAACTGTAGGTTGGGATTTTTTTTTCATATTAATATATATATATATATATATGTTGGAATATTCTATAATTATTTGATAATGTATATGCTAAGGGATATTATTAAGCCCTGATTTAGGCGAATAAGCTAAGTAGCAACCCATTAATGTCCCACTGCTGGACAAAGGCCTCTTCTTAGAAGAGAAGGTGGTTAAAGCATAGACCCACCACGCTGCACCTCGGATTAGCAGGTTGGGTATGTAAGTGCACTCTCTATTCCTTCACTCTCATAGTCCAACGTGACGGGAATACGACACGAGACGAGAGAGGTCAGGCGCAGGACCGACGGTTTAACGTGCTCTCCGACGCATGGGGATGGTGCACAACGCCAACTACACAACTTCGAGCAAACACTGAGAAGAGAAAATATTAATAGAAAACTTATTATTGATATTTAAATTGCTCCAACTCGGGACTTTAACCCAGGACCGTACCCAGTTTAGCATTTATAAATATACTCTAGATAAACGAACAAAAGCAGAGACAAGTATTGTACAATAATAACAGTTGAAACTAAAAAAGGGTCGAATTTTAGTATTATCATAAATATATTGCAGAAATATATTTAATATAATTTACTTAATGACATAGGTCTCACGTAATGACGTCCACAAGGCTCGATCTTGCGCCACCTGGCTCCAGCGGCTACCGGTGACCCTCTTTATATCATAGGTCCACCTTGTGGGGGGTCTGCCTACACTGCGCCATCCGGTGCGGCGGGGGGGGGGGGGGGGGGGNGGGGGGGGGGGGGGGGGGGGGGGGGGGGGGGGGGGGGGGGGGGTTTGCCAGTGCTTACACACGGATCGGAAACGTGGTCGCTGACTATGGGCCTCATTCGAAAGCTCAGAGTTACATAATTATCCTTGGAGTTTCTCTACGCGATCAAAGCAAAAATGAGGAGATCCGTAGCAAAACTAAAGTCACCGAGATAGCCCTATGAATCGCGAACCTGAAGTGGCAATGGGTGGGACACACAGTCCGACGAACCGATGAACGTTGGTGCCCGAAGGTGCTGGAATGGAGACCCCGCACCGGGCGACGCAGTGTAGGGTGACACCCCACAAGGTGGCCCGACGATATAAGGAGAGTCGCCAGTAGCCGCTGGAGCCAGGCGGCGCAAGATCGGGCCTTGTGGTCATCATTTCGTGAGACCTATGTCCAGCAGTAGACGTCCATCAGTTGAAGCGATGACGACGGCGGCGATATGGATATGTTTAATATGGAATAGGCAGATCAATTAAATATAATATATAATGTTTATAAGAGGTCTACTGAAGAGCGAAATGAAAAGTCAATCTAGGAGTTATAATAATCTACGAAGTTTGAAGCTGGATGTGGAATAAAGTGCCACTTACATTTTAAATTAAATGATGGGCCGAATTTGAACACCTCCAAAAAACCGGATAAATGATTTTCCAGCAGTGTGTGGCAGCATATTTAAAGCTACCCTCAGAAGCTGCTATATTATGATATGGCAAAGTCGTTATCTAGCGGCTGCCAGCGACTTGCCTGATCTCATCGGTCTACCTGGTGGGGGGGACTGCCGATGCTGCGTTTTCCAGTGCGAGCCCCCACTCTAGCACCTTCGGGCCCCAACGTCCATCGGTTTTGCGAACTATGTGCCCTGCCCATTGCCACTTCAGCTTTGCAATTCGGTAGGCTACGTCGGTGACTTTAGTTCTCCTACAGATCTCCTCATTTCTGATTCGATCACGTAGGAAAACCCCGAGTATAGCCCTCTCCACTGCTCGCTAGGTAACTCTGAGTCTTCTTACGAGCCCTATAGTCAGCGGCCATGTCTCGGAACAATATGTAATCGCTGTCATCACATATATGCATACAAGCGGCGCAAGATTGGATCGGGCCCATTGGAACTCATTAAGAGAGACCTTTGTCCAGCAGTAGACGTCCATCGGTTGAGACGACGACGAAAGTCATTAGGGATGAAGAGCCACGTGTAAAATGTATAATACTGCGGTCACTTGGCCAGTTGAGTTTATATAATTATATTATTATATTATATGTAAAGGTATTATATACTTCAATGATTTATTAGACATAACTGTTCTTTGACATAATTTTATAGTTTAGAGTGGGTATAAAATAATATATGACTTCTTCTAATCCTAATTGGGTTAAAAAATACTAAACAAGTAATTTTTTCGCTTGACATACATTGTGTAACTGATGATTTTAAAGAACGATTTAAAATGAAAAGATTCTAAAGTGCCCTGTAAAGAACCCACTTTAAACTCAGTCAAGTATTTCAAAAACAGAAATAAACCGTTACTTCGAAGTTACAAAATCTCATCTCACAGTGTTTGCAATAGTTTTCCTTCTACTTATTTTTTATGAAACTTTTTGTAGGCCTAACAATGGGAAGATTATTTTTAGTAGTAGAGCTAGTATACCTATATACTTGTATATATAAATCACTGAAGTGATTACCTTTACCCCAAAGTTTAATTCAAATAGTATATTTCGTTTTAAGTTATTTAGATTTAATGTAAATAGCTTCTCCGTATGAATTACACTGGAGTTAAAACAACTTTACGTTTTCTTTTACGATCGCAATAAAGAAACTCATTTAAATATTGTCAAAAACAACTGAATGAATAAAATAAACGGCATGGAGTGAATTTCTTTTTCTCTTTTAACGCTAGAAAATCCAATTACTGTGAAAATTCAAGCTAGTTCTCAGATGTATACAATTTAGTATTTTATGGTGAAGTGTAAATCAAATTGACTGTAATATTATTAATTAGTTGAATGAATTAAGTGACTGTTGGATATTCTACCTAAAGACTAAACTGCTGATCTAATCTTGATGTTTAGATTAAATGGACCGAGTTACTGGTTCAGAAATCTTTTGTCGGTTTGAACATACGTATTTTTAATAAGATACCGCTATCAGTATTGAATTTAGCTGAACATAATTAAAAGAAATGTGTCAAAAACTTCATTTTAGAAAAGGTATATTATAATGTTGAACATTAGTTAAAGCGATAAAAATGTTTTTACTTTATTCTAGTTGCACAGAGAAATAAAATATTACACATTGTAACGTACACAACTATATTAAATAGAGTTTCTTGTCGATTTCTTCTCAGTGGAAACTTTTCAAACCAGTTGTTATCAACGGATAGACTACTGACGATTAAAAAGTACTGTTTTAGCCTAGTTGAATAAAGAATATTTTGATTTTGACACAAAAAATGTAAAAGAGAAAAATATAATACACTTTTGTTAGGTTAACCCTTTATTATATTTAGGGATACGAAAACTTTTCATATATGTATAAAACAGAAATAAAGAATGCTTCATTACAAATAGTTTTTGTATAATCTAGATAATGTAGTAGATTATCAAAAATTTTTCAACATAAAAACAAAGCCAGGTTTTATAATGAGCAGGCTAGAATTATTAGTAAACTTGAATTATTTTGTTATGTAGGTTAATATTTACAGAAAGAGGATGAGCATGTCGGATCATCATTGTAAGTAACTTTAATTTATTTTAGATTGTAATTGATAAGGTAGGGTAAGTAGCAGCCCATTAACGTCCCACTGTTGGGCACAGTCCTCCTCACTCATGAAAGAGAGGGTTTAAGAGCATAGACCCACCACGCTGCTCCACTGCGGATTGGCAGGCATAGTACAGAAATGCACTCTCTATTCCTTCACTCTCATAGTCCGACTTGACGGCAATCCGACACGACCGGAGAAAGATCAGGCGTGGGACCGACGGCTTGATGTGCTCTCCGAGGCATGGCAGTGGATCGCACCGCCAAATTATTCCCATCTTCGGACAAATATTGGGAAAATCTTAATAGAAAACTCAATATCGATTTTGAATTGGCCCGACCCGGTACTCGAACCCTGGACCTCATGCCTGTAGTCGAACATGCTAACCACTAGACCATTGAGGCAGGATTGAAAAATAATCATATATTTGGTCGTATGCTCATAATTTTCACTCTTTTCAAATTAAATAGGATTTCACAATAAAATTCAACAACCAAACTATAGTATTCTTTAATTGCACTAAGCTCATAAAGCTTTCTTGTCAACTGAATCTACCACCGGTTCAGAATGTCACCTACTGAGAAGAATCTGGCAAGAAACTCATTAGTTACTCTTTTGTATCTATATTAATATTAACATAGCAATACAACTGCATCATCAACATCCATTAGCATTAAATATACAACAAAAAAAAAGCACAACTATCATTATGACACATTAATAAGATAAGGTTTTTAATTAGAGAAATACAATTAGCTTTGTATTGCAGAGTGGCCCATTTTACCAACACAAATATCTTAAAACACAATACCTAGTAGCTAACATTGACTAAAATTGAGAAGTGAGCCAATCTCTACTATACTCGTACATCTCCTTTTATAACTTCGCATAATAATATATAGGCATTTATGCCTAAACACCAATGGGAGTGTTTCCCGCCAAAAACATTTTAAATCTGTAATTATCTACATAGTAAGAGATTTTAATGTGATTCAACATATAACATTATGATTACCAAGTTTTAAATTTATTTCGACTTAAACCACGAGGACTCGTGTGATGATCGGTAGTTCAACTCGTCATATATTTCAACAGACAAATTCGCAGGATCCTACAAGCTCTTTCTTACGTCAAAAATTATATTTGTACCGACAATCACGCAATTCAGTCCCAAGAAAAGTAATAAAACAGTACCAACCAATAAATTAAACCATAATTTTACGTAATAAACTCTTCACGCAACGGATTTCTTAAAACCTGTTACATAAAGCAAGTTATAATAATGTTAGTATTCTAAAACAGCTAAGTGATTAAGGAAAGAAATAGCCTTGGACTTCTTATAAAGCTAAACTGCCTAACTAACGTACCGTGCAGTGTTTTGCCACCCCAATGCTGTAGGGTTTCCGGTTCCTGTTCATTAAGTTAGTCACGTGATATTGCCTTTCCTTAGATTTAATTAGAGCTGCAGTCAAAAACAGACTATAAACAAAAAATATATAAAAAAGTAAATTTTTTCGCCATCTAAGACGATTTTCTTAAACTCCTTACATAAAAGGAAACCATTAAAGGAAAGCAAATAAATTTTAATGTATATACTAGTGAAGTAAAACCTTCATACAGGTTTTGATGAAAGACCATGAAATTTACCAAACTTATAGTTTATGTAGAAAAGGAATGAACAATGCAAATATATTTTTAATTATGAAAATACATTAAATTAATTAAACACATTACACATGCATATAGATTATATGTGTATATTTGTCAATCGCTGACAATTATGTCAAACGTCATAAGGTTGTATTCAAAAAGTTTATAATGTCAAAAGCCCTAAGGAGGTCATATTAGAAAAGTTACTATTGTGATAAAGTTTTCTTAACATTTCTTATGTTTGCGTAACTTCGTTAATTTTTTCTTTCATTGGATCCTTTTATTTTCGGCAGAACAATTCTCAAGGATACCCAGTACATCACAGGAGACATATTTTGAGTTATGCCGGACTTTTACCACGACTTTTTCACGATCATTACGTCAGAAATGTACGTCTGAGAAGAAGAAGAATATTTAATGGGTAGTAACTAGCGACCGAAGCCGAAGAAAGTATAGGCTTTAATTTTGACACGGTGAAAGCACACATTTTTTTCGCTGGGAAATGCATATACGCACTAACCCCGATCCGTAGAGCGGGAGTGTGGGACTCTGCGAGAGAGGAAAGCTCGCAATACCCACTAACCCAGCGGAACCCTCTTCATCCGTAAGTGAGACAACAGAGGATCAGCTTGCACATTCCTACCTGGTTTCTCCAATGAGTCAGGAGCAAGTGTGCAAACATACGTCGCCTAGAATCCCGCCTCCTTCGGCGGTGAGAAAGGGCATCTACTGCATTCTCCCTCTCACGTTCGCGGGCTTCCTTTAGCGAGAGGAAGGCCGTTCCCTCCCAAAACCTCTCACTGGAGAGCATTGCACCTAACATGCTCCGTAGCAAGTGATCCCTGCCTATGACTTCAATCATAAAGTGACGCTGAGATCCTCAGGCTGCGCAGTCTGCCACAGTGTGGTGTGCTAAGTCAATAGCTGCATCACACTCATGGCAGTTGGGCCGATTTGGTGCAGAAACTTTCCAAAACAACCATGCCCGGTCAGAATCTGTAAAAACTTCCCGTGCCCCCTAGAGAGCTTCTGATCTAAGCGAGGACGAATCGCTTCCATTGTGGTCACACCCGACACTGGGGACCCGAGGTCCTCCTTCCACTTGTGTATCAGAGCCTCGTTGGTTAGGACTCTTATCTTACGGAGCTCAACGGCATCAGGCTGCAGGCCTTGAGCCTTCGCAGCTGCCCTGTGCCGATGGACAGCCGCTAGGACCTCTGCCCGTAACTGCCACGGAAGATCGCCTGCCAGAAGAGTCGCTGCCATCCAAAATACTGTACGGTACCCTCGTATTATCCTAACCGCAATTATCCTCTGCACCTTGTGAAGCAAAGGGATATTTCACGCGGTCATGACAAGGGGGAATCAAACGTGGGTTCTCTGTCTGCAAAGCAATTTGGGTAATGTAAGTATTACGCTGAACCTCTGTAGATTGGCATTTTACACTTTAACCAGAATCGCTTAAGAGATTTGCAGTTTTCTTCGCGATGGCTTCCTTCACCAAAAAGAACAATAATACATTTTAAATAACAATAAGACGCATACGTTCCACCAAAACAACATAAAAACTCACCAGATTCCTACTCGTTGCTCTTGCAAGATCCAAATATCTATCCATTAGTTCATTACAGCTCTTCAGCAAAGCTAGTATATACACAATTACTGCAGTGAAGAGGTATTTACATGATTTAGATATATCAAAATGTCTTGTAACCTCAGGAAGGAAATTGCCTCATAAATATTAATCCATATTGACAATTGCCCAAAATCGGTGTGATCTGAAATTCAATTGGCTACGACTGACTCTTGAGATATGTAAAGTTATAACTAACTATAACGTCGTAACTATATTATATTTCTTGACATAATCCATTTATCACCGGTTTTAGTGTATATATTGTAACTAACCCCATCTTCTTTACTAATATGAACATTCTTTAATTGTAGAGGTAGTTCAATAACTATGGTCGTCTGTTCACTAATTACGTCGTTATAAATAGAGCCGTCTGAACCATTTACAGATAATTAGTGATCGAATGGTCGAACGGGTCGTACCTGTTTAAATGAAACTGCTACTCTGTTTGTACGTCTGTAAACTTAGGTTAATTGTGAAAGACCACGAAGTTAACTGGGTTGACATTACCCTTCTTAAAAATAAATCCCAAAATGTGTAAAATTAACGTTCCTTTGTTGATAATCACAAATCTTTAAGGGATCGTCTTAGAATTTTATTAATTAAGTGGACCTTCTTTAGGAGGATCAAAAATTGGGTTTAACTTTCCAATATTTTACTACTTTGATACCATGTTTCAATTTTTTTTTCATTTTGAATTGTTTTTTTTCTCTTAATTTTCATTGTATTTAATTCCTATTTTCCACGTAGTAACAATCTGTGGTTATCACCCAATTTTTTTTCAATAGTATATCACTTTTCTATCTATTATGTTATAGTGGATCTCTAGCAATATACATTTAAATAGAATTTCAAGTGACACCCAGTATTCGATCAGATCATGTCAGTCCGTAAATTGGTCTTGTTAATCGAAACTGCAGTTAGTATTGAATACACTAACTCCTATTAATCGGAAGCTATTTCCACAGTATATACTGTAGATGCTGAATATAACGATTAGCATTTCCTCACAATATGTAGCTACAAAATCGATCACTACATTCTGATAAAGACCCAATTTTATCTTACAGGAAAGGTAAATTCACGTGGTTTCAATAACTGTTAAATATACCCAAAATACAGCGATTTTTCGAATGACTGTAGCATTTGCAAAAAAGTCCGCATCTGATTGGAAAAAACAGCATTTTGAAGCGTGAAGTTTCTAATATAGAATAAATATTTATTCTTGAGATTGTCATGAAAGAAAGTTGCCATATTCTTTCCTGGCAATGTGACCAAAGTACGCAAGTATCTTCTTGAAGCAACTGATAAAAAGCCCGGACATAATCATGAGTTTCATAAGAATTGATGCATGGGTCCCATATTATCAATACTCATAAGTTTTACGAAGAAAACCTAATAACACCGGTTCAGGATTAAAATCCGTGACTCTTGAAAAGAATCCACGTTCTATCACATAATTATTACAGCGTTAATGAATGTGGAAGGTTTATTTATTTTTCAATATGATGCATATTTGGTTTTAATATACTTCATAAGACATTCTTTAGTAATTTAAATCGTACGTAAAATGTAAAGACCTTGAGCAATTTTTTACTCATTTTTGTATTCTAAAATAAAACCAATTATCGTTTAAAGTCATTTTAATGTTAGGCATAGTTAAATTGTATTAATCATTTATTAAAAGAAAATTACATTGGTAATAGGAAAAAAGATTGTATACTATAAACCGAAAAACTCAGTTGAGTTATTAAACTATAAATCAAATGTGAAAGGGTCGGGAAAACATTGATACGAATGAAATTTTATATTGAGTTGTTTATAACTCCAATTTGACGAAAAAACGGTGATTGTAAAGGGTGTGTTATAACATAAACAGCGAGACCACATTCAAGCTGGCCACTCAATAATAAAAAAGTGTTTTACCATTTACCCGTACATTTTATCTTTAAAAAAATGATACAGAATTAATTCTTATCAACTAAAGTACGTGAGGTACCCTATGGACCATATAATTTGAAATAATATCTTAAGAGCTATCGTGAAAATAACTAACATACGTGAATAAATTTAAGCTCCTTTCTCACACCGATAGGACTCGCTTGATGCCAAGCATATTTAGGCAGGAATTATGTTTCATAGTCAAAGTCTAAAGTCAAAAATATCTTTATTCAAGTAGGCCTATTACAGCACTTTTGAATCGTCAAATATCGTTTTTTCTATATATTATTTAATTGAAGAACTGATGATATCATTAAAGGACGACTTACAATCTAAAGTGACGTGGGTTCCTTCACGCCCTGATCTGAAAAGAGTCCACAACAAACTCAAACGGGTGTACGTTTTTTCTTTGGTATCATCATCACAATATATATTTTAAATTTACTCTATATCTATATAAATATAGAGCAATTCATTCACTCCTAAGCTTATAGAATGATTTCTCAATTAGTTTTCTTTTAATAAAAGATTTAAATTTATTAAGGGTCATCTTTGTAACTTCTTCTGGGAGCTTCTTGTAGCAACATATACAGTTATCCTTGAATGATTTGTGAATTTTATGTAGCCTACTAGAATTTACCGCAATTTTATTTTTATATCTTAAGTTATATGAGGTGCATTCACTGAGTAAAAGAGTCAATATTTTTACGGACGTACAACAAGTTTTCTAATAAATATACGCCGTGAATTGTCATTATTTTCACTGCTCTGAATTTGTTTCTTAGCGACTCTCTTGGACCCATATTGTAGATCGCACGAACGGCCCTTTTCTGCAGCACAAATATTGCATCTATATCAGCAGCATTACCCCAAAGTAAAATGCCATATGACATAATGCTGTGAAAATAACTGAAATAGACCAGCCTGGCAGTTTCAACGTCCGTAAGACGGCGAATTTTTTAAAACCGCGTAAGCGGCGTTGTTCGATAGACCTCTTATATGCCCTCCCCCCCTGTAGTTTACTACCTAACGTAATGCCTAAAAAAACGGTACTATCTACCAGATCAAGTTCCTCATTATTAAGTTTCACAATGGTTCTCACTTGATTTACGTTTGGTAATGTGAATTTAATACATTTTGTTTTTTCCCGCTCAGTAATAAGTTGTTTGCTTCAAACCATTGTACTACTTTACATATAAAAATATATTAAAGCAGTTGTGATAAGCAATGGTGGCTTTGTGGTGCGATGCATGGATTCTTATTCAGAAAAGTCTCGAATTCAAATTCTCTGCAGACACCTCTCAGTCCCTCTTTTTAAAAAGAACCTGACACGCTTGATTATTTATTTGCAATCCAAGACTCGGATTCAAATTCTCGGCAGACACCTCTGAGTCCCTCTTTTAAAAAGAACCTGACACGCTTTTTGGGTATCAATCGGACAGTAGAGCAAGGTGGTGGGACTATGCTTTAAAAAACATTTACCTATTAGTGTCCTGTGCCGAGTAGTGGGACGTTATTAGGCTGCCTTACCTTTCTTAGTGGTGATATGATATCACATTTAAATCTAAACCTGATATCCGACTTATCAATACATTTTTGTTTCCTATTTCCATATATTGTANCCGCGTAAGCCGCAGAGCTGAGCCTGTTCGATAGACCTCTTCTATGGGGCCCCCACTGTAGTTTACAATCTAAAGTAATGCCTAAAAAAAAACGGTACATCTACCAGATCAAGTTCCTCATTATTAAGTTTAACAATGTTTCTCACTTGCTTTACGTTTGATAAAGTGAATTTGATAAATTTTGTTTTTTTCCCGTTCAGTAATAAGTTGTTTGCTTCAAACCATTGTACTACTTTACATATAAAAAAATATATTAAAGCAGTTTTGATAAGCAATGGTGGCTTTGTAGTGCGATGCATGGATTCTTATTCAGAAAAGGCTCGGATTCAAATTCTCGGCAGACACCTCTCAGTCCCTCTTTTTAAAAAGATCCTGACACGCTTGATTATTTATTTGCAATCCATCATTACGCTTTTTGGGTATCAATCGAACAGTAGAGCAAGGTGGTGGGACTATGCTTTAAAAACCATTTACCTATTAGTGTCCTGTGCCGAGTAGTGGGACGTTATTAGGCTGCCTTACCTTTCTTAGTGGTGATATGATATCACATTTAAATCTAAACCTCATATCCGACTTATCAATACATTTTTGTTTCGTTTTTCAATATATTGAATAAGTTTTTCTAAGGCTTATATATTATAGTAAGGTCCAAAGGGAGGTTTAGATACTTGCTATACAAGTTTACTTAGTGCCAGTGTCTAAGCAGTAGGGGTGTACGAATAATTCTAAAATTTTTTAATAAGTCGATTTTTTCCCGATTTATTCGTAAACGATTCAATTATTAGTGAATTGACTTTCAATTCAATATTCAAATATAAATTTTACAGTCTATATACTTTTTATTCATTTATGAAATATATTTACAAAACTAGAAAATTTATAATAGTTTTTTTTTTCTTTTAAAGAGAACAGAAATTATATCGTAGCAAATACAATATTCTAAAAAATACAACTTTGAATATTTGCTACAAACTTTTGTTTAAAAGTAATAAATACGATACTAAATCGGGTGATAATGAAGTTCGTTTATCAGATTAAATATCGCCAGCAGTGGAAAATAATCTTTCACTTTCAGCTGGAAGGAATACCTGGTGTATATCTAAATATTTTTTAAACGAAAAGTATATTATTCGTAAGTTGAATAATTAATTACACGATATAAATTATTTAAATAGAAACCATTGAAAATCCAGGGATATTTTATTAATTCGCGAATTATTGGAATTATTCGTGGAACATCGAATCATTCGATACGAATTTCGAATCGAATATGAATTTTCGATTCAAGCGGTATTCGTACACCCCTACTATGCAGCCTTTCAAAGTCAAAGCAAAATATCTTTATTCAAGTTTATTCAAATATTTAAATGTTTGACTGATGATAACGCTAGAGAAGGACTTAAATCTATATTACGAGGGTTCCTTTGCGCCCTGATCTGAGAAGAGCCCACAACAAAGTCAGTCGGGTTTACGTTTTCTTTATGTCATCATCATTACAATATATACTTTTTATTTATTGTATATCAAGATATATATAGAGCAATTCATTCACTCCCACGCTTTTTTGTCTTCTTTTGCTTTCTTTTAATGAAAGACTTAACGTAACTTTCATTGTCGTGTTAATGTTTATTGCAACGTTCATATAATAAAAGTTATCAAGGTGATGCTATGTATTTTTTATCTGAATAAAAAAGCTTTATACATTTTGAAATAAAAGAAATTTAATATCATTTTCCCTTCTCTACAAAATACAATGGTACAATACATTTCAGGTTTATGTCATAGCAACTTAGCGTTAGACGCATTGCTGAGGGATGGCGAGGCGACGTCGAATTAATTTCGCTAAGGAGATTACAGCGCTGAGGAAATTGACGTTCTCACTGTGATGCTGCAGTGTCTGGCTTTAACATGCTAACAACAATCCAAGTGCTCACAGAATACGTAATTTAAACATTTTATTTCATAATAAAACTATGTACTTTAAGGATGATTCTTGTCTTTTAATTGCATCGCTCCTTTTAATTGCATTGCGAATATCTTCCTTTAAACTCTCAATCGTTAAAAAAAAGTATTTTATCTATCTATTTAAGTTCGCTGGTCTAATAGTGCGAGTACACACTTGGCTAGCAGAGGTCCTGGATTCAATTTCCGCTTTAGGAAACTATACTTTCTTATTATTTATTTTCTTATTATATATTCTTATTATTTATTCCATTCACTGAGTAACAAAATGAGAAATAATGTCATAAGTGAATGTTGTGGTATAAAAGATGTAGTGACTAAAAATGAGAAAGGTATGGTTAGATGGTTGGGACACGCACAGAGAATGAATGAAAGGAGACTGACAAAAAGGATTTAGTAATGCGAAAGTTGGAAGGGGAAGACCAAGGCGAACGTTCCTGGGCCAAATCCAGGACATTTTAAATAACGGCCAGGTCAAGAGTACTCTAAACCGACGAACTTGTATGAAAGGCTTAATGAGAATGAAAGAAGCGAAGGAGATATGCAAGGATCGTGGCAAGTGGAAGGACGTAGTCTCTGCTTACCCCTTGAGGAATGAGGCGTGATGTTATGTATGTATGTATTTTCTTATTTTTAAAAGAAAAATATTTGTCATATCGTACATTAATTAGTTAAAAGATTAATTCAAAGCTGTCGTAAAAACATTTAAGGTTTTTTTTCGTGATATCAGATGTGCTATATGGCATAAGAGTTACCTTTAATATTTATCCATTCCTTGTTATTTATAATGTATACGCTAAATATACTCTAAGGTTGTAAATTGTTTGATAAATCGATCCTAAAACAAGGCCTGATTCTTTTTACATATTAAGTTGGCTGAGCTTGTAAATAATGTAATTTGTAAATGTTGTTTCAAAATGTTACGAGTATGTAAGAAATGATGTGAAAAATCAATGCTGCTTTTTAAACTATTCTTTTTTGAAGTATAGCCAGTTTTATTAGAAAGTTCCAATGAATTGGATAAACATATATATAAATTGTAACTTTTTGTGTTTTATGTAGAGCTCAATGTCTGCTTCTCTCTTTCTTGACATCAAAAACTGAGTTTTATTCTATCCTAACTTCTAGAAGTCTTTTTTAAACAGTTAATCGTATTCTTACAACTTTAAACTCAAAATAAAATTAATAAGACTAAAATTTAAGATTAAAATTACCATATTCCCTGAAAGCAATATGTTTATTGGCTAGCCAACTACTCCAAATTTACCTCAGGATCAATTACTTATATGGTTTGAATAGCCAACTGATGTGTAAACTTTGCGAAGGAGATCTTCTTTCCTGCAACATCGACTATTTACAGATAGACTGACTAGAATCGGATCGATTCTGGCCAGTCCGTGTAACTTTATCAATGTTCAAAACCAGAGAATTCCAACAAAAACGGTAAAACAATTTTTATTAACAGAAATAAAGCCATCGCATGATTTTCTTATAGAGAGTGCACTTGTGTACTATGTCTGCCTACCCGCAATGGAACAGCATGTTGGGTCTATGCTCTAATAACCCTCTCTCGTATTAGTGAGGAGGCCTGTGCCCAGTAGTGGGACGTTAATGGGCTGCTACTTACTTACTTACTTTACGATTTTCTTAAGCACATTGCATTGCACAGAAAGAATCGTTCCTTATTTATTTTAGCTTTGATGAATTTGTAGAATACGGAACTGTTAATTCTGGGTGAGAGTGAGAGAGAAAATAATTTCTAATATTGACAAAAAACACGTGGTATTTCTATTTACAATAGAGATATATACTTCATAAGAGATGTCAATAAGTTATTTTTCATAAAATATAATATGTATATCATAAATTTTCTTTACAAATTTTAATTTAAAAATACAATTTCTCTAGTAATAATTAATTTTCAATGATTTTCTATTAATTTAAATTGAGGTTAGGTATTTTTTCTATTTACAAAAAATCACGAGATATTTTGATTTAATATTCATCATCTGAAATTTTACTATATTATTTTTTATACTATATAATAAATTTGTAAATTGTATTGATTTTCGACACTTTTAACATTTTAATGACAATTCAATTCATTAAATTCCTAATATAAATTCCTTTTTCCTTCCCTCGAAGTGTCGGAAATGTAAAGTTTTAGATTTGTACAAATATGTCGGAGTGTAATAGTCTGTGAATCGCTGGTCCGTGTGCAATAGTCTGTGAAACGCTGGCGGACTCTGTCTATCAGTGTGGGGCAGAGTCAATAAGTAGCCCGGCGCGTCTCTCGGTAGTTCTCGAGTGGCGGTCCGCCGGAGCGGTCGAACATTAAAACTGTTGCGTTCCTAGCTATTACTAATTTATGGTTCAACACAAATAATACATGGAATATATAAGACGTAGTCAAATGGTTTTCGCCATAGATGGCACTGACGTTTCGAAACTGAACAGAGTCAATGAGTCACAGACCGGCGGAGTTCTCGACAGGTCTCGAGTAACGGTCCGCCAGAACGATCGACTATTGAAACTGTCGCGCGTTCCTAACTATTCCTGTTATTGTGTTTGTGTAAATTGTTCTCGGAAACATTATGTGATTGAACATTATAATCTGAGTTAATTAGTAAAGTGTTTGATTGCACTAACATTACCCAACAAACGCCCACAGTATGGAATTATGGATGCCACTAATGACAATGTTAGCGGAGAACCCCATGCCCCTATGCTTTCTGCTGCCTCTTCTCTCTTAAAACAAAAATTAACAATACTTACAAATTAGTTAGTCAAAGAAGTTTCACTTCATGCATATGTACTTTGTACGCAAGAACTTTTAACTTTTATTTGATATTAGAACCGATTACGTACGTTTCATTTGCATATAGTAAAAAAGCTTGTCAAAACAGATTGAAAATTTGAACTAGATGTATACAGAGTGGAAATAAAATAAATATAGACGAAACTGCTAGACTTGTGCTGCTTGCTTTTACAAGCAATTTGTGACTGCCTCTCGACCCACTGGGGTAATATTTGCTTCAACACTCCCACAACTTAGGGCTTACTTCTAGTGAAAACTACATTAGATACAGCAATAAACTCTATTTTAAATTGTATAGCCAATAATAGAAAAGATTATTACTTACACGATTTAAAAATACTACTAATATCTTCTTTACATAACACAAAATGAAAGCGCTTCTGTTGTATGTTCGCTTAGATCTCTAAAACTATTTGACAAATTTTAATGCAGTTTACATTGATAAATAGAGTGATTCACGAGGAATGTTTATGTGTATATTACATACATATTAAAGTAAAGGAAAATCGAAAAATTCAAAGATTTTTTAATTTGATTGCCATAACAACATTTTTGTGCGTTTAAATGGCAAACGCTGGCAAAACCTTACGATATAGATCAAATTAATGTACAACGGAATTGTAAATTTTAACAATATCAATTAAAAAGTCCACGATGGTATATATTTATCTCTAAAGGATGACACATTGTATCATTTTTATCTTTCACATATTACAAAAAAATATGTATTATTTCCAAGCTATTTTATACAATACAGTATAATTTATTGTCCAATTAAATACATTAACAATATTGTATATTTTATGGAGATCAAAATAGCTCTTAATAGCATTTTATTCAAATTTATGTCTTAGAAGATATCAGAGTTTTTAGAAAAGCGTTTCATCCTAGCTAGCAGCTGTCAAAAAGGCATTAAATTGATGTCGCCTTACGACTAATTATTTATATTATTCATCTCTCTAGATTTAATATTGAAGTCGAAGTTTATAAAAAACTAGCACAACCATTCCCTAAGCATAGTTAAATAGTAAACAATACAATCACAGTCAAAGAGTAAAATATAAATAAACTAACATGGAAACCACACATTTATAAAGTTAGATCAAAGTTGAGATCCTTAAGTGGAATGCTGCGCAGTATAGTGACGTTATATTATATACAACTCACTAGTCAAGCCACACATTGACTACCTCATCCAAATTTAAGCTCAGCTGCAAAAACTAACATCAAATTATTGCAAATAACCCAAAACAAATTGATTAAAGTATTATTCAGTTACAATTTTTTGACTCCAACAGTTAAAGTATACAAAGAAACAAAATTAATGAATATCACAACAACCTACATTTATCATTACAAATTTATCCTTAATAAAGAAAAATAGTTACTCAATTTTGAAAGAATTCGAATGTCTAATGATATCATTTTAGGCCAACCAAGAACTAACTATGGATAGACAAATATCACCTTTGAAAGTGTACAAATATATAACAATCTGCCAAGTAATATTAAGGAATGTAAAAGTATTTACAATTATAAAAAACTCCTTAAAACACATTTACAAAATGAAAAATAATTACTATATAACGTAATAAATCTAACGTAACTTTCAATCGCCTGTAAACCACATCTAGTAGACGCACATCTCTGTAGTGATGACACACCGAACAAGTTTTTGTTATTATGATACAAAACTACTGGTACGCGCGCTCGTTGTGTAAATTATTGATAAACATTGTAATGTGCTGTTTCAAATAAGTGAATTGTAATTCTTTTTGAAACAAGAAATTAAATTTCTTAAACCATAAATAGAATTTCACAGTCGTCTAGTAGCTTTTGTTATAAAAAATAAAAGTTAATCCTTGCGAATACAATCTACACCCCGTTTAGCCATTCCACTCAATAAAGCAAAGAGGTTTAAACGTCCTACGAAATATAATAACGTTTCAATTCAATTTACGAAGTGTCTACGCTTGGTCGAGCAAATATAATAAACTTATAACTTGAGAAAAGGCCGCAAACAACCAATCTTAACATACAACTGGGTTTTGAGATCAATATAGACGAATGTTTGGATATAAGGTTACAAAATACTACAGTATATATACTTGTAATGTAATAATTAATAGTTTCAAATACTAAAACAACTCGCTTTTACGGAAGACTAAACTGAAAGATTTTCTTTCTAATAATTGATAATTGATTGATAATTTGAATTTGTTTGATAACATCATTTTTGTCATGTTTTCATATCATAATTGATAGAAAGAAAAGAAAATTTGTTAAATAACGTAAAATGTCACTATACTTTATGCAAAATATAAATGATTTTGAGTCGATTATAGTCATTATTATTGCCCCTTGTCAACTACTGCTAGACATGATACCATAGTACTGTCGCACCACTGGCATTAATATAAGCATCTCTTTCTTTTTAAGTCAATAAATCAGTTACAAAGTGACTGTTACTAAAGGTCGTTAAGTTTTTTGTGGTATTTTATAAACTGTGAGTGTTTATTAGTGATTATTTTTGTTATATATGACAATATATGTAATGTGATTGACAATTAAAGCCCTTGAGTTTAGTAAGTTTTAACTTTTAAGATATAAACCTATAAATAAAATCGTCTTTTAGCACTATCTCAAAGTTTAATGCAACATGACGCTACACCAGAGTCCTAATTTAATAAACAAAAGATAACATTAAATATTTTAAATATTAGCAAACATAGAAATCATAACATGTTGTAGTCTTTCATCCAATTAAGTCCCATGAGCCACTCTAGCGTCATTCTACCCGCGGGGCAATCAACTGTTATTTCCCGTAATCAAGCGCGGACAGTTATCTGCGTCAGAAAAATACCACGACCGGGTGTTCAAATTATTTATTTATTTGTTTCTTGTCAAAAAAAATCACTTAAAGAGTATATCTTGCAATTTACCCCTATTTACGATCGAATAGTAAGGCTTGATTTAAGCATTAATAAATTAATAATAAATATAATACAGATGCCCCTTACAAAATTACTTTGCGGATAAGATATAAAAGTTTTTTACTACGATTTAAGAGAATCCCTAGATGGATGGATGTTTTATTATAAGTTTTATTGCTGACATGTGAACATTTGACCTGTCCTGATGATACATTCTAAGAATAAGCATTAATCTGGTAAGAGGTAACTCACCTCTTACGGTTTCTGCAGAACATCGTATCGTAACATATTTTTTTATGTTACATTTCTTTTCTAATAATGTGATAAATAGCCATGGCTTCCAGTCTAAATTCAGACATATTAGAAAACACAATTTTCTAAGTTTTCACTGTCGGGATTTGACCCCACAATCTTTGCTAGCAAATAGAGCACTTGTAAAAAAAAAGGTAAGTAGCAACCCATTAATATCCCACTACTAGGCACAGGCCTCCTCACTCATAGGAGAGAAGGTTTTTAGAGCATAGACCCACCACGCTGCTCCAGTGCGTGTTGGCAGGCATAGTACACAAGTGCACTCTCTATGGCTTCACTCTCATAGTCCGGTGAGATGGCAAATCCGACACAATCGGAAAGTGTTCTCAGAGTGGGTGGATAACATCACCAACTTCCTAACTTCGGGCAGATATAAAAACCTTTACAGAAAACCTTTATAGAAACCTCAATATCGATGTTTGAATTTACTTGAACCCAGGACTTATAACAGTAGTCAAACTTGCTTACGACCTTGATCTATAGCAGTAGTTAAACACTATGTCTTACGGAATACTGCTATGGAGTAAGGCGGACATTGAAACTATATTTGTTTTAGAAAGAAGAGTAATACGTGTCATATATCAGTCAGGATCTCGCGTTTCCTTAAGATAAAAATTCAAAAAAACATCAATTTCTCATAGTACCGTCGCAATATATATTGAACTAGTTGAACCCGTGACTTCGTCTGCATTCATCCATAGTTTAGGCAAATTGTTTTACAAATAAGAAACATACGTATAGCTATATGCAAATTGATTATAAAGCTACTAAAAATAGGTTAACAAACAATCTTCCAATAAAATCTTTTATATTCAAATTAACCCTGTAAATAGTTAAGTAATGAAAGAGTACGCCAGGCTCGCGGAGTGTTTCGCCTGAATTGCTTCATAAAGGAGCGGGTCTGATTGAGCTAATAGTTTATTTAATCATTATTGTACAAAGTAACTGAATAAATGCCGACTTTATTTTTGTATATATTTCTTTAATAAACAGTACTAGTAATATTAAAAATGTAAAGCCAATATCTACAGCCACTATAAACCTGAAAGCTTTTACATGAGCTTAAACAAATGTATTTGATATTTTTTAAAACTTGAGTATGAGATATAGACCATGCTGGACTTTTTTGTAGATTTATAAAAAGTTTAAGTTGTGTGCTATTAAAACAAGATATCCTTAACCTTAAGGTATCGCCACTTAAAACCAGCATTGGGATCGCTGAGCGGTGTTCCCATTTTTGGCATCACTGTGTTGGCATAGCATATCTATATAATCCTTTTAGCTGTAGATTAGTGTGATGTAAGAAATAAAAGGTTATTTAAAGTTTTAACTGTAACCTTTTATATAAATCACTCTATATATTGATGAATCTGTAACCGCAATCTTTCCTTTGAATCACTGTATCTATCTGTGAAAACCGAATGGAAAGTCCTTCAGTAATTTTGAGTTTATTTCGTACAAGTAGACAAACGTGGCAAGGAATTTGTTTCATATGTAAGGATTTATAATATGTCCATATATAATATTGTTTTATGCCAGCAAACAAGGTATTCGTAACGGAAATCTTTCCTATGAATTTATCTATTGAAGGATAACTCACAAAATTCCGTTCAGTAGTTTCAATTTTATCCCATGGGAACAGACAGACGCGATAGGGACTTTGTTTTATAATATGTAAGGATTTACAAGATGTATTTATAATATTGTTGTACGAAACAAGGTATCTGTAACCACAGCATTTCCTATTAATCACTTTATCTATTGGTGAAAAACTCACAAAATCCGTTCAGTAGTTTAATCTTCTAGAAATATTCAAACGCGACAGAGTCTTTGTTTTATAATATGCAAATGTTTATAAGGCGTCTATTTATAATATTGATAAAGCTTAAAGTTGCATGCCATTAAAACAAGGAATCTGTAACCGCAATCTTTCCTTTGAATCACTGTATCTATCTGTGAAAACCGAATGTAAAGTCATTCAGTAATTTTGAGTTTATTTCGTACAAGTAGACAAACGTGGCAAGGAATTTGTTTCATATGTAAGGATTTATAATATGTCCATATATAATATTGATTTATGCCAGCAAAAAAGGTATTCGTAACGGAAATCTTTCCTATGAATTTATCTATTGAAGGATAACTCATAAAATTCCGTTTAGTAGTTTTAAGTTTATCCCATGAAAACAGACAGACGCAACAGGGACTTTGTTTTATAATATGTAAGGATTTACAAGATGTATTTATAATATTGTTAAACCTTAGAGTTGAACGCCATTAAAACAAGGTATCTGTAACCGCAATATTTCCTATTAATCACTTTATCTATTGGTGGAAAACTCACAAAATCTGTTCAGTAGTTTAATCTCCTAGAAATAGACAAACGCGACAGAGTCTTTGTTTTATAATATGCAAATGTTTATAAGACGTCTATTCATAATATTAATAAAGCTTAAAGTTGTATGCCATTAAAACAAGGTATCTGTAACCGCAATCTTTCCTTTGAATCACTGTATCTATCTGTGAAAACTGCATGTAAAGTCATTCAGTAATTTTGAGTTTATTTCGTACAAGTAGACAAACGTGGCAAGGAATTTGTTTCATATGTAAGGATTTATAATATGTCTACATATAATATTGTGTTATGCCAGCAAACAAGGTATTCGTAACGGAAATCTTTCCTATGAATTTATCTAATGAAGGATAACTCACAAAATTCCGTTTAGTAGTTTTGAGTTTATCCTGTAGAAACAAACAGACGCGACAGAGCTCTTCGTTTATAATATGTAAGGGTTTATAAGACGTCTATTTATAATATTGTTAAAGCTTAAAGTTGTATGCCATTAAAACAAGGTATCTGTAACCGCATTGGGATAAACATGCCGCGGTCTAAAACCCTCGCCAGCTGCGCTCGCGGGACCTACATTGTAACACAAACGAATGTGCCGAAAAAGGTACATTTTATGACCCATGTTATGTAAAAATACAGAACTTTTTCAATTTCAACGGACTTTCTAGTACAGTGTTTCGTATAAACGCTAGCCAAAAGTTACGCATTCAATTTCCTTTTAAATCAATCCACGAGAATAAATTGTAAAGTTTTACTTAAACATTTTATATATTTAACACGAAATATATGCTGTTCCTTAAGCTGTCATACCCATAGCTTCTGGTCCTGTGGGAAAATGGAGAAAACCGTTTTAAGTAAACGGAAGATACTCGTATTGCGCTTCAAAAATTCTTTAAGTCGGCTTTTACTGATGTAAGAAAGTGCTCTTCATTGTGCAATTGATGATGATATTAAATAAGGACTTAGAATCGAAAGTTACGAGGGTTGTTTCGCATTTATTCTGAAAAGAGCTTACATCAAACTCAGCCGGGTCCCTTCTCACGATTATAACAATATATATTTTTAATTTATTTCTTTTCGATTAGAATAATTCATTTACTTGCTCGTGTCAGGAATGACAAAATAAATAGTAATATGTCCATAATTTTAACTTTTTTAAGTAAAATAGGATTTCACAACGAAATTCAATGATATATGTATCATTGACTCTTTTAATAAAAAGAGTGAATGTACATTATATAACTTACGAAACCAAAAAAAACTTGGTATAAATTCTAGCAGGCTGCATAAGATTAACAACTCATTTAAGGGTAACTGTATATGTTTCTATAATAAACTCAAGACGTTCTAAAGATGTCAATTAATAAATTCAAAGTCTTTGTAAAACAAAGTTGATAGAAAAATCGTATTATAAGTTGCAAGATTACCTAGACGATGTAAACGCCTGGAAGTGAACGAATTGCTCTAATTTTACTTCAAATATAGTAAACTAATATGGTGTTGTAATGATGACGGTAACAAAAAAAAAAATACCCGACTGACTTTGTTGTGGGTTCTTCTCGGATCAAGGCGCGAAGGAACCCTCCTAACTTGAGATTTTAAGCCGTTTTTGAGTACCATGATCGGACGTATATTAGAATCCGAATTTGGGAAAAAAATATAATTTGGCGAATCAAAAATGCTGAAATAAGCCTACTTGAATAAAGATATTTTTGATTGATTGATTGACATCGGAGAAAAAGGCATAGGATCCCACCGAAATCGTCATTAGTGGTGTCCATAATTCAACCTCAAAAGTGTGGGCGTCTGTAGCTATTGTTGGTGCAATCAAACACTTTATTAATTAACTCAGATTATAATTTCCAATCACCTAATGTTCCCGATATATCGCACATTAGCGATTTCTTCCAGACAACCCTGGCGTTCGGGAAACCATCAAAGGAAGGAGAGAGAAACTAAGTGGTGTGTATAAATGAATAGGTCTACAGTTACATATCGTATAAAAATGAGATATTGGCCTTAGTAAAAGTAGTTAATTTGGAAATACAATCAGACGTGAAAACATATACATATATAAGTCGTATCTTCTTCTTATTTGTTTCGCTCTTGACAAAGCGGTCGTGATCGTCATGAAGTAACGGAGTGGGCAGATGTTATGCGCATGACTACCGCTCGCCATGTTTCCCTGTTCGAGGCTGCATTCGTTCAATGAACCTCCCAGTGAAGATTTGGTCGGTCCATCGAGTGGGTGACCTCCCACGCGGTCTGATACCTTCCACTTTTCCTTGAACGACCAGGCGTTCGATGGACTAGTTGTCACGCCGAGAAACGTGTCCGAAGAACTATCGTATATAACTTCCTTTTATGCTTTGATAATCCAAAATTTATTCCTTATGTTAGATTTCCCAACGAAAAAGGAAGACAATGAAAGTCACAAGAAAGTAATTTATTATAAAACCACGGGACATTGTTAAGGAAAAGCGTAGAATTTGAATTGTAAAACAACCCTTTTAGCACACGACTAGCAACTATTGAGGTAATAACCCGCGGCTTAAGGGCTTAAGAAGGTCTGTTGGAGTGAACATTGAATATTTCATTATTACACGAGTCACGGTAGACGAGTGGTCTTTAGAGGCCTCACCTTTAAACATATCTGAACAAAATAATAACTTTTTACTGTATTCGTTTAAATTTTCACATGGCATTCGTAGAAAAAAATCAACTATAAAATTTTTATTTCAAATCAGAACACTGACCTTGACAAATAGGAATTGGTGAAAATTAACAAATATATTGATAAAACGTTCAAAATCCCATGACTGAGATGTTTATGTGTCCCCTAAATTTATTGGCTAGTTACGGAGACTGTTTCTATAGCTACGGGATCCCTAATTATGTGATGTTTTAAGGAATAAAACCGGGCATAAGATAATTTTGACTGCTTGTATTAGTAATTGACTCACAAGGGTGTATTGAAATCTCTCACATCAGCGTGCTGTCTGTATCCACCCGTTGATCTTATATTTGGTGACAAGTGAATACTTAATTATGATCTTATCTGACAGAACCGGCTAACATGATAGAGTCTAACCTAATCAAACCTAACTTTTTTTATTACAAAGAGGCACATTAGTATTACAAAAAGAAAATAGCGTTCCCTTCTTTAGCTAGGCCATGCATTTACGAATCCTGGCTGAATGTATCACTTCAAACAGGAGTGTGGGACTCGCTGCAGAGCAGAAAGCCCACCAAAACCCTGTGAAACTCTCCACATTTTGCACTGGGGCGCCAGAGGTTCGCTGTGGAATGTTTTTATGTATAAACCTCAACCCATGGGTCAGAAACGTGAGGCTCTGCGAGGAGGAAGGCTTGGCAATACCCACTATAACCCAGCGGAATCTTCATCACGAGAGGTTCAATATTTGCTTTCGTCACTGACGTTCCGGACTGAGGATACAGTGATGTGGAGACGTGAGATGGCTTGTGTGGAATATTAATCAATTTGCTGCTGAGTAAATAACCAACTACTCTCACCAACACCAGCTCAATGCTAACAACAGAAAATGCATGCCCCAGATTTTGACATCTAACAAGTAAATTGAGTCTATACAGCTGTGTATATATACTAAAATCTATGACTTTGATAAATTTACTATTCAATTTCCTCTGAGATGTCAAGAGGAGCTTTAAAGAAACCGTTTAAATGCTCTCCGTGTGTCGAAAGGAAGTGTGCTTACGACACATTGTTGAATGTCACTCTAAAACGTTGCTGTCTGTCGCTATTCTCGTCTGAAGTAGTTTCCCTATTTATTTACTGCAAATCGATTATCCAATCGATGGCTTTCTAGTTCTATTACTAACTAACTGTTACCCGCGTATGATGGATGGTGGAGAACTTGCAGAAAGTGATCAAATTCCACTTATATCTCGCGATCTCGTGGGAAATCGAGGAAATCCGGTTTTATTTAGAGTCTACCTCAACATAGGAATATGCGATTCAAATTCCGAGTCAGTCGGTCGAGTAGTTTTAAAGATATCGTGATGAGTTCGTAAGTGGTCTTATTTCACTATTGTACTTATATACAACCCGAAGAGTCTAGTGCAATTTATTTAACAGTTGTTGCCATTTATACCTTATATTTTTTCTTAATTTGGATTTAACAGTAATATCTTTTTACAACACACCTTTTTACATATTTTTTCTATGAATTTCAACGATATATTAGTAGATATTCTACTATTCGCTGCGGAGAAGAATTCAGTGGATAATTAAAATCCTCCCAGGTGATTTTTCAGATAAAATTGGTGTAATGAACACGACTTTGTACTATATCTATAGATCTTGAAGTAAAATACCTTCTTTTGGAGCACTGTGCTCTTTCTTTGTGGGTATTGAATGAGTCTGCGACATCACACTCAGTTATGTAACGTTCATTCTACTGTATCGAAACTATTTTTGGTAAGTATCTTTTACATTTAAAGACGAAATGTCTTAACTTTGTCATGCATAAATAATAAAAAAGATCGTCTTTTTTTATCAAATCAAATGAAAACTAAACTAAAACAAGGCATATTCCACAGAAAGTAAAGGTATTCTAATTTTATAACACATAACTCAAAAGCTATGTATGAGACACCATTTGCAAATGTAGAAAATCTTATCTGGTAAATGAAAAATAGTCAGCAATTCTGTGAACTTAAGGAAAAGAATGAACACTATTTTTCAAAGATAAAAGGCGCCTTTTATATTCAAAGTGTCGGTGATTCAACTGAAAAAATAAATTGTTATAAGTTTGCTGTTTTATTGAAACACCCACGTCAAAACGTGTAAAGGCATTACATCTACCTAATTCTTTTTAGGCTAACATATTTTATAACTGTTAAAGTGTAATTAATAACACGAAATATATATTTTAACTGCTTTTTTCATAAACCTTAGTGCTAAGCTAAGTCTTCAATTCGAAAGCTCAAAGTCACACAGGGTGCGATGGAGAGGGCTATGCTTGTAGTTTCTCTACGCGATCAATTCAGAAATGAGGAGATCCGTAGAAGAAGCAAAGTCAATGACATAGCCCTAAGAATCACGAAGCTGAGGTGGTAATGCGCGGGGCACATAGTTCGACGAACCGATGGACGTTGGGGTTCGAAAGTGCAGGAATAGCGACTCCATACCGGAAGGCGCAGGGTAGGCAGACCCTCCACTAGGTGGACCGACGCCATATGGAGGGTTGCCGGTAGCCGCTGGAGCTAGGTAGCACAAGATCATGAATGATTAGGTGATGAGGTGTCCAGCAGTGGACGTCCATCGGTTGAAGTAAGTGACTGAGAATTTTGTATTTTTCAATTACAACAGTTTGATTCAAGCAAAGTTAAAACACGTTTGTCCAAAGTTAAGAACACGTTAAGCGAGGCTAGTCACATAAGTATAAGTAATTGTCAATTTGGTGGTTGTTCGCAAGTTAGATAATGAGCTCGCAGAGAACTTCTGGCTCGTATCCAGAACGTTACCTAACACTTCGATAACATGTTTAGACCTCGTCTGAATTTATTGTCCACTACACGCCCATATACTATTATTTATTACATAATTTCTTATGATGATGATAAATTAGTTAGTAGAATTTACAAGTTATCGCATGAAATACGTAAAATTAGTGACGTGTTTCCATTATAGAAAATACAGCCTATTTTCTATACTTGAGATTTCTTTCAAATAAAAATAAAATACAAATAAAAATATTAGGATTAGCAACGCGACAACTTTGCAATTATATATTATACTCTATACCTTTGATATGTAAGTGCTAGCTTTAAGTCGAATCATATATTATTTGATCGATCCATTGAATATTTATTGATTATAGATTGATTATTTAATCGAGCCCAGAAGGTGCTTAGTCAGATAATCTGTCCGGTTACTAACTAAGCATCCTTGGGCCTTATTCGAAAGCTCAGAGTCTCTCCGCGTGCGATGGAGAGGGCTATACTCGGAGTTTCTCTACGCAATCAAATCAGAAATGAGGAGATCCGTAGCAGAACCAAAGTCACCCAAGTAACCCTACGAATCGCGAACCTGAAGTGGCAATGGGCGGGGCACATAGTCCGACGAACCCATGGACGTTGGGGCCAGAAAGTGCTGGAATGTAAACCTAAATGTAGACCCTCGCGGTCTCGACACTCATTTAATCGAACAGTAAAATTACTTATGACATCCCGGCAGGTGGACTGAGGAATGGCTGCCATTTCTTGACGGATATTTTCTTTCAAATGCGCCAGTGAACTCGGTTTATTGGCGTAAACTTTAGATTTAAGAAAACCCCATAGGAAAAAGTCATTAGGAGTTTAATCTGGACTGCGTGGAGGCCAATTTTTGTCACATCTCTGGGAGATCAATTTGCCTGAGAACATTTCACCAACAAGTAGCAGAGACATATTGGACGTGTGTGAAGTTGCTCCGTCTTGTTGGAACCATGTTCTTTGTAATAGTCAGGAATGTTTTGCAGTTCAGGTACCAGGAAGTTGTCTAACATTTCCACATAACGCTCTGAATTCATTGTAACTGCACACCCCCCTTTTGCCTTCAAAAAGGGACCGATTATTCCTCGCGCCGACATCGCAGCCCATACAGTCACTTTAAGCGAATGTAGGGGTTTGTGATGTTTGCGTTTCGGATTCGTTGCACTCTAGTAACGGCTGTTCTGCTTATTTACATGGCCATTAAGCTGAAAATGAGCTTCATCAGAAAACAAAATTTTGGTAAACGTTGAAAATCGCTCAGTCACCTGATTTACGAAATTAAGCCTCTGACTGGCATCTAATTTTTTAAACGCTCCATAGAGACTGATTTCCCTGATTTATTTTATTTTTATTTTAGCTTTATTTTGGAAATAAACAGTACATTTAAAACATAAAAATAACAATAAAATTTCTTTTGAGACACCAGATATTTTTAAAGTTTTTTTATATATACAATATTTACCTTAATTACTTACAATGTTTATCTGCTTTTTTATATATTTATATTACTAAAAAAGTTAAAATATTTGTAATGAAATCACAATTCCTTTTCCTATTACCTCTAATATTCAATTTATAGTGATATTACAGAATTACTTGGAGTTTAAAGTTACGAAACATTAAAACTTTTCAAGTTGAATTAATTCAATTATTAATAGATATTATTAAGCTGTTTTCTAAGAACCATAATAACGACATGTTTAAAACGATTTCTTGAAAATGCATTGACTGTTATCACGCTTGGTGTGAATCGTCCACCTATAAGTCCATTGACCGAAGGCTGAAACCCATCTTAATTTCATAAAAGCACGTACTATAATAATGGCCATCGGAGAACCAGACCACATTCATACAATATTCATGGACATAGAGGGTTCCCTTTTGAGGTGAGAAATAGGGCATTTTATAACAAAGAAAATAGCCCAATGAAATTGAATTTCGACTACTTTACTGAAATCTCTTTTTGGCAATTCATTTTAAATCATCAAATAGAATAATAAAGTTTTCATAAAAAAAATTATTGTGGTTTTATCTTATACCTGTTACTTTATTTAGTAGCTTTCTTATATATATGACAGTAAAATACTAGCCTTAATCTACGCAAATTGGACAATACTTCGCTGTTTATATAAATTTTACATTGGATACTCATGTAACTTTGTGATAATTGATTGATATATGTGATACGTTTTTAAATTTGACAATAAACAACGTTTTCTCTTCAAAATATTGAAATCTAGTTGAAACCAATAATTTTAGTTGTAGGTTAATATTATAAAGCTTACGTAGTCGAAATATCTCGTGAAAATTTCAAGATCTTATCCTTACTAGTATTATAAATGCGAAAATAACTCTGTATTTCTGTTGGGCCTTCACGCCAAAGCTATTGAACTAATTTAAATGAATATTGGTACATAGATAGTTTAGAGCTTGAAAAACGAACTAGGCCACTTTTTAATGGGGAATAAATAAAAATTTTAACAAAAAAGAACTGCCTTTAAAACAAAATTACAAATATAATAATATGCTCTAAAATGATGTCTATACACATCGGCATATTAATCGGAACATAAAAAATAAAGGTTTGATATCAGTATCACAATCTTATAAAATACTGATATCAATTTTTTTTTATCAACCGTTAAATATGCCGGTGTGTATATATATTTGGGCTTTATTTTGGTAGATAGTGAAGGAAGTTGGGCAGATGTCACCTCCATATTTAAACTACCAGGAGGTTCCACTTTTCTCATATACAAAAACTAGCTGAACTCGCGACTTCCGTCTGCATAAAATGTTTTTTGGGTAGCATTTTCATTGATTAATGCAAATTGTGTTACAAATAGGAAACATACGTATAACACCCCCGCAACCTCCCTTGCGGGTGGAATTTCGTAAAATCCGTTCTTAGCTGACCTCTACTCGGCAAAAGGAATATTCCAACCAAATTTCAAGTTACTACGCCTTATAGTTCTAGAAATATCACAAGAGATACCTGGATATCTCATATATAGATAGGATATAGTTGTGTTATGTACACGGTTATTTATACGAGCGTATATGCGAAAACAACTCGTAACGGAGCTTTCTCCTCCACCGCATGTGATGTGTTACTATCATTATTTATCCAAATAAATTCTTTAATTCTTTAGCTATCCAGTGGTGTAATTGAATTTCAGATTGAGGTGACAGATTTGTAGGTACAACACAAAGTCTATCACCCTATTTTGTTATAATTCGTTTTACTAATTAACTCCCTGTGGAAGTGGTATTAATGACGTATTCACGTCAAAAGCTAGTATAATTTCTTTTCTTCACTTCTACGAATATAGGCACTGATAATTTCCCGAAAATCTATAAAACCATCGCGATTCAACGAAATTACAAATACCAAACGCCAAATCGCTTAAATGCCAAATCTCGAATTGTTTGAAGCGGTTGCCATAATTACGTAGGCCGTTAGTACTGGAAATAGCTCGAAATGATACCCACATGATTACTGCTATGGCATAGGACAAATATTGGAATCATGGTACAAATTTTGCGCAGTAATCCTGTTAAACGAATTTCATTATATAACAACCGCGAAATTGTTGCAGCGTTTAGAAACGGTTAATCCAAACACTATATGTTACACTATTAACTAATGATTTGTTGGTCCAATAACATTGAATTGATTGTAACCTTTTGTTGGTGCTATTTATAACTAATTTTAAAACATGTTGCAATATATGAGATTCTTTGTGACTTATGTCTGATTTCATCCACTTTCTCTACAGCATCACCTAGTTAGGGGATCCTTTTGCTATAGAAACAAACCCCTTTATAATTAGCAGCCTATTAACGTTCTACTGCCAAGTACTCGACCGCACTCTGATCCAACGATGGAAAGAGGATCTTAGGTCCCCAATAGCGGGCGTGGCCACTGTGGAAGCGATCCGTCCTCACCTGGAACAATGGCTTTCCAGGAAGCACGGGTCGCTCACCCGCAGATTGATGCAGGTTCTGACCGCACACGGATGTTTCGGAAAGTTGCTGTACAGAATCGGTCACGATGAGTCACCGTCCTGCCATGAGTGTGGTTCTGCCATCGACTCGGTACAGTGTACGTTGGCAAATTGTGCAGCCTGGGGACCACAGCGTTACAGCTGGACAGCGTTGTAGGCGCGATGCTTTCTAGTGAAAGAAGTTGGGCGGGAGTGGCCCCTTCTGTGAAACGATCATCTCACTGAAGGAGGCCCATGAACGAGAGAAGGAGATTGCAATGGATGCTCCCTCACACCGCCGGAGGAGACGGGCTACAAGGGCTGTTTGCGTAAGTCCTTCCGTCTTCGAGAATTCTCAGTGGATTCATCCGGGACACCAGGGATGAATGCGAAAGTTGAACCCCTGGTGCTTCATTCATAGATGAAGAGAGTTCCGCTGGGGTTTAGTGGGTATTCTTGTTCGCCGAGTCCCACACTTCTAACATACGGTCAGGGCCAGTGCACAAAAGCATTTCCCAGCAAAAAGAAAATGGCCTCCTCAGTCACAGTTATTACCGGCTCTTGAAAATCCTTAAGAAACGCATAAAGTTTAGGAGAGATTGGTGAAATCAGGCATTGCATGTTACTTTTGGGACCTTGAACAAAAGCCTTGATTTTGATGACTTAGAACCTAGAAAAAGTTTGAAAGCAACTTCATTTCGGCAAACAATGTGTTTATTTTTGCTTTGAAGATTAACATTTCACTGCATGTCATGTTATCATAAGTGATGGAACAATCTAAGATAGAAACATGCAAAGTAAAGACCATTTACCACACGTGTATCCATTAATGGTTACAAAGTTGTATCTTTAACACAGTAAAATTATAGGAAAAGTTAAATTAGGGATAATAGTTCCTTGAAAATATATTATTTCTTCTTTGTAGAAATATAGAATCTTTGTTGATTGATAAATAGAGGAATATTTAAATTTTACTTGACAAATGGAATTGCCCTTGTAAATGTAACTATATACATATAGATCTAGATGTCTATCTATCTATATTTTTGTAGACAGATATTTAACAAGTAGTTTCTTCGGAATTATGATTGCTGATTCTAGGAGAACGAAGTCAAAATATTCTTTATTAAATTAGGCTTAAAAAGCACTTTCGAAGCGTCAGTAGTCTGTTCGTTGGAAACAAGTCTACCACCGATTTGGTAAGCCGACTTCGCTGAGAAGAAATCGGCAAGAAACTCAGCGGTTACTCTATTATTGTTTTGTGTGTTAAAATGTGAAAAATATACATTATCGGCATAAAAGGTGTTATTTTTGATAAATTTTATTATTCATACGCTAAAAACTCTGTGACATATAAAAGCAAAATGTAAGCAACGACAGAAAATACATTTTATAAAAGAAAATTATATTCATTTAACTCAGCGAAGAACAAATTGCAATTGAGCGAATTAAACTTTTCAAGGTTAAAGCTTTAAGAAGTAAAAACAAAGGCGCCCCAATTCTAACTTGAAGTGAAAACAATCTCCCTTCTTAACACTTGGCTTCGACAATAACAAAACGCTTGAAACTTTGGCACGACTTAAATAAACAAAACGTAAAATTATAGTATTTGCAAAAGGCTGCGAGGATAAATTATTCGATTTCCCCTTTAAAAACAAAGGTAATTTCTAAACGTATACAATTTAAGCGATTATATTGTACTCCTATTCTCAATATAATAACAAAACATTTAAATTTTGAAAAATCTACACAAATGTTTATATATTAATCAATTTCTGTTCGTTAGTGGCTTTGAATTATTCGTGAAAGTCCAAAGACGGTTTAAAATTTTAGTAAATATGAAAAATATTACGAATATAGCAAAAACAACAATTTCGCATTCCCTTAGAAACTATTCCTACCTTTCAAACATTTGATGTTCGTCTCGTCGTTTAGAAATCAATTTAATGTTAACGGGTTTATAATTGAAATAAAATTTTTAATAATGCTTTTTTTCTCATTTATTTTTCACATTTGACATTGACAACAAACAATTTCTGATTGCAAACGCCCGTTGTTTGATGTCTCTCAAAGAAAACCTCTTCCGAAGTAAATTAAGGTTCCCCATTGTTTTCCAATTTAGAGAGGTTTTTTTTTCATGTCATCAAAGGGATCTGCCTGAGTTACTTGTTTGGATTCCCAGCCATTCCGGTATCCCTGGAAATGAGAAAGCTGATTCATGTTAGCAGGCAGTCTAATATAGAACTGTTTTCATAATTGTGCATAAGATTTATTCTCACTCTCCAAAACATTCCTGGAAAAATCCTGGAATTCATTATGGACTTCATCAAAATTTGTCATAGGTTAATATTATGCCTCTATCTTACCGAACATCTGTCATCCTGGGTTCTTCTCATTTTTAGTTGAGTGGTACGGGTCTCGAGGCAGTGCCTCCTTATCCGGACATCTTCCTCGGACATCAATTTGATGCCTGGTATTCTATTTTGCCCGCAATTATACGGGCCGGTTCCCGCTGGCTACGCTAGCGGGTCCATCCAGGCAATTAATTAAATGGTCAAGTCCGGGTATTGGCACTGGAGGTGGACATCAGGAGACGGTGACAGCAGAAGCTTACGAGGCAGGGGACGTCCAGTGTTTGCTGCTCTTGGGTGCTGGCTGGCAATGCCGTGGAGGTGTATGTGTGGGGAGTTGTTCGCGTGGCGGAACATACTCCTCGCCAAGTTTCGGACGAACACCTCCACGGTGGGTGTCCTGGTATTTCGGTGGATGACGTCATTCCCTCCACAGATATGCCAATCCCTGGATTACCAGTACCATCTGCACCTTGGTCATGCCTGTATACGTGGCCAAAAACTTGGTATGGTTAGGGACCACTCCATCTGTGAATGTGGCTTAGACGAAGGCTCGGTCTCCCACATACTTTCTAATTATCCCATACTTTCCGACTCCATTTATGATGTTCTCTCTCCACATATCCCCTATCCTATAAATGTAGAATATTTGTTAAGTCTTGTACATATAATATCTATATATAATTAACTCATAAAATAATTGTTTATTATTAGTTATATGTAATATATATTCATGTTGTGTTGTCCGGTTTATTTGGTGGTGGTTAAACAATATATTTCACCTATTTATAGGTAATAACAATTGTTATGTGTTCAGTAATGATGTTCTAATAAACCGAACAATTTTCTTCGTGTCTTCAGAAATAAAAATGACACTGGCGAGATAATCTGTGCCCCATTGGCACACATAAAAGCCAATTAACGAAGAAGAAGAAAGAAGAAAGAAAGGTAAAAGATCTTTGATTACGAATTCTTTTTTTTTTGGTTAAGTTTTGACGACATTTTTACTAATGAAATTTCCTGCTATAATTATTTCCTGACTTTAAGGCGGTATAAAGTTTGCTGGACAACTAGTCTAAAATATGTTTAATAGAAACTGTCGTTAATAAAAACATTATTTACCAGTCTCGTCGTAACCTCAATTGGATTACAATATCGACAAAATTATACAAAAACTCATATAATCCCAAAAACGCTCTCATGACAGAATTGCTGTTCAATTATAAAATAAAATTATAAAATGAGAATAATTGATAGAAAACCTTATATTAAATTAAAAATTAATTGTGAAATTGAGAGCCATTATACATACTTTTAGTTTACCTTTCGCAAGGATTAAATATTCGTTAATATTTTAAATTAGAATTTACGAGCAGTCCTACTCGATTAAAATAATCGCTAAGTGAAACAATTAATTATATTTATGCTTATTTATTGCTGACACGTAATGCTTGATTATAATTTCACCTAATGGTAAGTGATAATACATTCTAAGATAGAAACGCGGTAACCTGGTTAAAGGCAATTTACTTCTTAGAGAATCTACACAGCGTACCGATGACCAGTCAGGAGTGTAGGACTCGGCGATGGAAGGTCTCGCAATACCCACTAAAACCTAGCGGAACCCTCGTCATCCATTAGTGAGGCACCAGGTGTTCAGCTTTCGCATTCTGCCCCGGCGCCCCGGATGAGTCCGACGGAGGATTCACGGAGGCGGGAGGAGATGCGTACACGTGTGCCGCTTTGTATTCCGCCTCCTTAGGCGGTGACGGAAAGCATCCACTGCATTCTCCCTCTCTCTCTCTCGAGGACTTCCTTCAGCGAGACTACCGTCTCGCAACAGTAGGCCACTTCCGCCCACAATGCTCATCTACACAGCGTCCTACTGGCATCCATCTTTTTTTTTGTTAAGAATAGTATGGTAACAACTTACGACCGAAATCTCCTACAAATCCCACCACTGCGCCAATAAAGCCTTCATATACTGTTTATAATGAAATTTAAGCTTGACGCTTCTTAGGAGTTGGTAATCTTTGGACGGCGGTGGTCTGCTTTTGCGAAACCGTCTTGGTTAAAAAGGAGACCGTCGAGCGAGCGCGAGAGAGGTCCGATCCCTCATGGAGACTAAGACGCAGGGGCAGCATGGTTACATTGCAGTCGTTCAACGCTTCACCAAGAGGGGTTGCGAACGGTGAGAGTGGGGGCCCGCACCGTTCTGTTATAGACAACCCCGGGAGGAATGTAGCTTACGTGGCCTTAAGCTACATTTCAGTCAAACCACGGGATGTGTATGTGATCGCACAATGGCGGCACCAGACAAAAGTTCCTACGGATATCCTGGTGCCACCTTACATGTGCCGAGGAGTGCCACCGAGGGGGTTTTAGTGGTTATAATCCTACATCATCTGGCTTTTCCCCCAAGAGGCTGAAAAGGGGAAAAAAAGGGGTTGGTAATCTGCATACAGTCAATCTG
Organism: Elymnias hypermnestra; assembly: GCA_015832385.1. Taxonomy (NCBI): domain Eukaryota; kingdom Metazoa; phylum Arthropoda; class Insecta; order Lepidoptera; family Nymphalidae; genus Elymnias; species Elymnias hypermnestra. Next base: position 1,130,900 of record JACTOM010000049.1, on the reverse strand, counting down.
ACATCAGAAATAATTTCACAGAATAAGCCATAATTTCACGCGCAATCGCTATCGAACGAGGAACTATAAAAGATAATGGGTACTTCGGTGTAAATTGTACTACTCCAACCTCGCTATCAGATCATAAAAGCTAGAACTCCTATCGTGTATATAATTTTGCAGACTATTGTGAAAAGACTTTTCAAGACTTAACGAAATAGCCATAAAATTGTATTCATATAAGTCCTATGGCAGAGGTGTTTGTGTGTAATCGAATCTTAAATGTATTAACAAAATCCAGTGAATAAAGTTTATTTTTACACGTACCGATTATTTAAGTATAGCGAAAGTAGACGTATTTTTTGGCAGAAAATAGCAAAATTCTAGGTAAAATTCGAAGTGAGAGAGATAACGGTTTCCTTGTACCTCATTGTGAGGCATCGTGACTTCCGAACACGACGTCAAATGTTCCTGCATTTGATAAGGTGATATGAGAAATAGAAAAGGTTTATGGTCGATTTACTCCAAATCTCGTATAACTATTGTACGTGCTTGTTGGTTTTTTATATAGAAAGTAACGAGTGAGCGAATAAAAAAAGCAAGGGAGGATCCATTGCTTGTTTTATTTGCTCGCTCGCTCGCTCGCTTCAACCGATGGACGTCTACTGATGGACATAGGTCTCACGTAATGACGTCCACAAGGCCCGATCTTATGCCGCCTGGTTCCAGCGGCTACCGGCGACCCTCTTTATGTCGTCAGTCCACCTTGTGGGGGGTCACCCTTCACTGCGCCGCCCGGTGCGGGGTCACCACTCCAGCACCTTCGGCCCCCAACGTCCATCGGTCCTTCGGACTATGTGCCCCGCCCATTGCCACTTCAGGTTCGCGATTCGCAGGACTATGTCGGTGACTCTGGTTCTACTACGGATCTCTTCATTTCTGATTCGATCACGTAGAGAAACTCCGAGCATAGCCCTCTCCATCGCACGCTGAGTGACTCTGAGCTTCCGCATGAGGCCCATAGTCAGGGACCACGTCTCAGAACCGTAGGTCATCACTGGCAACACGCACTGTTCGAAGACTTTGGTCTTCAGGCACTGAGGGTTATCGGACGAAAATAACTAGCGTAGCTTCCCGAACGCAGCCCAACCGAGTTGGATTCGGCGGTTGACTTCCTTCTCGAAATTGGACCTACCTAGCTGGACTATATGTCCCAGGTATGTGTACCCGTCGACAATTTCGAGAGCTGAGTTATCAACGATGACTGGGTGAGACGGTACATGGATGTATGGTTCCTAGCTCTGGCTTTTTTTATTACTCTGTGAAAAAGCATTTATCTCACCTTACATTGTTTTGTAATATCTCTAATGGATTAGGCAGCGTTTTCGATAAAAGCTACCGGGCAACTTTTCAGACAAAATGTACATAATAACTTAATAAATTATACACCTAAACCTTCCTCGAGAATTACGCTATCTATTTATGAAAACGTTATAAAATCTGCTCAGTAATTTTTTAGTTTATCGAGTATATAAAAAAGATGAAAGGTGAAGGACTTTGTGAGAATAAATAGTCTAATGAGCATACATACACTTAATATTACATGTTTCTCTTTTCTCATATGAACAACGGAAAGTTGTAGCTTTTTAACACCTTATCAAGAGGCACAGAACTTCTCTCTTATAGAAGAGAGGGATTTTAGTTAAGATGTGGAGAGGAAGGAATGCAGAGTTGAGATAGGAAGAGGAGAGGTGGAGGGGGTATAAGACTATAAAAGAAGTGTATAGGGTTAAAATGACGCTTGTGTATTTATCTCCTAAATAAGTTACACTGTTTCGGTACACAATGTTTATATGGTGAAAAATAAATATTCAAATTGGACTAAAAATGAAAATTTTGTATTTATAATCAGGATGGGTAATACAGATTGATTACTTTCCAGTTCCCTACGTCGGTACATTATGTTGAGCACCATTGGGATATTGGAGAATTTCTGATTACTTTAAAAGCCAACAGATATTTTATATTTAATGAAAGCAGATGTGTTTTACTGTCGGACTAATATTGTAAATGCGACAGGAAGTCTGTACATCTAATATTTTGAGACCTGCTGTATTTTGAAATATGTTATACGAGTCAACAAAACAAAATGCATTATTTGTTTTAAAGTTTACTGTTAAAAAAGGGAAGGTAACCATTTTTGATATATAAAGTTTGCTTTGGTATGTGATATAGTATGTAGTACGTACGTTTTTTTTCTAGGGACAAAAGCAAAATAAATTTTCGTCTAACATTGATGTAAATTATGAAAATTAAACTCTGTATCGTTAATTATGGTTTTTTTCAAATGTTATTTCTAATATATACTTAATGGAGAACGAATTAAAAACTAACGTGGTGTCCTTCGCCTCTTTTACTTAGTACAACTCACAAAAGACTCAGTAGGATGTCCTTTTTCTCATCATTAGCATCGAAGCAGTAAAATTTAAATACGCACTGATTTTACATAAAAAAATAATTTGCACTTCAATAGCAGTTGTTATTAAACTCTCGCTCTTTTATATTCCCTACTCTTCTCCTCTCCTCTTCTAATTTCTTTTACATAGATTAGAACAATTTATTCACTCCCGCTTTTTTTTCGTCTAAACAAGCCATCAAATTATAGTACGATTTGCCGATTTACTTTCTTTTAATGAAGAATTTAAATTTGATGAGTCACACCTTAAAGAATGTTTTCTTGAAGTTTCCTATAAAAAATTTATATAGTTAACATAAAAGGTATTGTTAAATGTAAACTGCCTCGTTGTGCATGAGGTCCTGGGACCAATTCAAAAATATTGAGTTTTATTTATTTATTTATTTATTTTACAAAATCCACAGCCCTCTTAAAAATAACATATAATATAATTAAATTAACTTAAGGCATGATAGGCGGCGCAAGATCGGGCCTTGTGGACATCATTACGTGAGACCTATGTCCAGCAGTGGACGTCCATCGGTTGAAGCGACGACGACGACGACGACTAAGGCCATTTACGGATTTTACATTTATTTATTGGAGATTGCGCGTGGGTGTGAGTCTGTCTATGAATGTGTGTGTGCGTGCGCGCGCGTGTGTGAGTGTGTGTGTGTGTGTGTGTGTGTGTGTGTGTGTGTGTGTGTGTGTGTGTGTGTGTGTGTGNGCAGGGTGGTGAGGAGGCCGGTGCCCAGCAATGGGACGTTAATGGGCTGCTACTTACCTTAAATGTAAACGGAACCATGAATTTTATTTGAGGATAAAATGTAAATGTAATACATCCTTTTATTTCCAGAACACATAACGATTTTCACAAAGTTACAACACAAACGTCTTTAGAAGCTTAGAAAGGTTATTTCAAAGAACGTGGTTATCTTCATCGTGAGAAGCCATCTGAGCGTTTAATCTCACGGATTAGTGTCGCAAAGGGCTCCGACTATAGAACGTGAGTTGCATTATATTTCACTTTAACAGCTAAAAGAATAAAATTATTGTATATTATATTGATTTAATTTGGTGTGAATATCATAATAATATACATGGAGGCTTAAAATAAATTCAAATTACCGCATCGTATGCAACCAGCATTGTCCAATGTATCACATTCAATTTACTGCATGATTTTTTTTGATTGCTCACAGATTAGCACTTACCTGTGGTCACACTTGATGGTAAGTGATGACACAGTGTAATATGGGAGCGGAATTTCATATTCCACTACATAAAAGCTCATTTTTAATAAAAGACTCTGCGTAATGACTATAAATTTTATGACATATTGATTTTTTTATTAAATACACAATTTGATTTCATTTTAAATTAAGTTATTAATAAATGAATTTAAATTAAATTATTTTTAACTTCATGTAATTATAATTTGAGTTGTTTTATGTAAGAATAAATTAATTGAACTATAAAGTAACACATAATTTGATTTGTAAGTTTTTTTAAGTAGTATAGTAACATTTGTTTTATTTCTATTTCTGTAATTTTCTAGCACTACAATACACATCTAACAACAACTTTTTATAACACCAGAAAGTTTGCATGGGAAATAAGCTTTAAAGCTTTAAGTTCGCCGTTTGCACTTTGGACAATTAAAATATATAGACATTGATAGTTTTAATTTTAACCTCTTTTTGTATTCTTCGTCGCATTAAATAACAATAAAGAATTTTGAATTTAAAAGTTTAATTGCCTATTAAAACAAATATGAATGTGCGGAAATTAATGTCGCTTAAATATTACTAGCTGAACCCGTAACTTCGTCTGCGTTAAATGTTTTTTGGGTAGCATTTTCATTAATTTAGGCAAATTTCGCAAAATCCGTTCTTAGCTGACCTCTACTCGACAAACGGAATATTCCTACCATATATCAAGTATCTACGCCTTATGACAATTAAGTTTACCATATGTGACTGCTTTATAGCGCTTCATTCTATCTGATGGCAGGGAAGCAGAGCGGCTCCCTGCTTCCACCGGCTTACTTAGTAGCTACGGACCTCCCTAGCTACGGACCTCCCGGATGGACTGCCTCACTGGTCTAGTGTTAGCGTGTTCAAAAATGGATATTGAGTTTTCTATTAAGATTTTCTCAATATTTGCCCGAAGTTGGGAAGTTGGCGGTGTGATCCACCCCCATGCCACAGAGAGCACGTTAAGCCGTCGTTCTCACGCCCGATCTCTCTCCGGTTGTGTCGGAATACCGTCATATCGGACTATGAGAGTGAAGGAATAGAGAGTGCACTTGTGTACTATGCCTGCCAATCTGCAGTGGAGCAGCGTGGTGGGTCTATGCTCTAAAACCCTCTCTCATATGAGTGATGAGGCCTGTATCCAGCAGTGGGACGTTAAATGAGCTTCTACGTACTTTTACTTTTTTTACGCCTTATGGTTCCAGAGAAATCGTGATGAGCCAATAGATACCTAGATATCTCTTATATAAATATAGATTACACTGATGCTGTATGATGCATCTGAATTGGGGTGATTGTAACTTAATTATATTGTGTAAAACATAAATTCTGTATTATCTTGCAGTATTGCTTACTGCAAAGATTACTGCTGACTAATGGCTGCAGGCGAGCTTTGGCTTAATGTTCCACCAAGATAATATACTTTATTCGAAGCCCAGTAACTGGCCGCATTCACAACATCTATCTCCTGTAGGGAAACGAAATATCTTGCATCAAAACTTTATTACCCACATAGAAAATAGAGAATTAAGAAATTAGGTTATATATAAAAGAAATTATAAAGTTCGCGCGATCTCTTCCAGACAACCTACAGTGAGAGGAACAGAAGACAGGAGTGGAAGGTCCAAATAAAACGTAGGCTTTATTATAAGGTTTAAATCTAGTGAATTTCTTACATTTTAAACCAAAGACTAAGGTTTCTTGTCATAAATTGAACAATTGCATGCAATTTTAGCTTTTTGGCGTAATTATTATAACCATTCCTCCCCTAGTTTACCACTGGTCTAAAATTTTAAGAACATTCATGACATTTATTCTGATTTTGGCTTAGTTTTGAACCTTTAATCTAATAGATGGCTTGGCAATCTGTTTCTATAAAAGATAAAATAGAAGATACAACTATTTTTTGCATGATGTTTATTTATTTTTCAAGTGCAACTTCTTTAGGCACTCGAGAATATAATTTAGGATTAGCGTTACGAAGACGTCTAACGTTTTTTTTGCTTATTCGTTTGAAGGTTAGGTAGTTTTAGTATTTACAAATAACATGTGGCATTTTTATTTACAATTCGTCGTTTGGGATTTTAATAAATCTTCCTTTTTCTATCCATCTAAGTCTTGGAAATCTAAAGTTTTAGATTAGACTTAAAAATTGGTTTGCCAAAGTTTCACTTCTGACATGTGTACTTTGTACGAACTTTTGTTTATTATATTATTTAATTGCAATCAACAGAGGTACATATACAAATATACATTTAGAATTAATACACAAAATAAGGCCACTTAAGAATGAAAAAAGTCAATAATACATGAAAGTAATAAAAGAATTAATAATATGTAATTAAAAATTCACAACTCAAATTCGTGTGCGTGATGTGTGTGGGTGCGTATGTGCGTGATGTGTGTGGATGCGTATGTGCGCGCGCGTGTGTTTAGTGTGTGTGTGTAAGTGAGTGTGTGTGTTTAAATATGTTTAATACTTGTGCTTGTTGTTTTCTTTTTATATCGTACTTTCTCGCATTTGTATGCCGACGGGCGGCATGCGGTTCGCTAGCTACTAGTTAGTTACCCCTGATCTAATAAACAATGACACACTAATATATCATTTTTGTAATGTACGTGTACTTTATTCCAAGGGTCGCCAAAATGGGGCTGCATGCGGCCCGTAAACAATCAAATAAGAGTAACGACATATAAGTATAAAAAAAGGAAAAATTTTCTGTATCTTCAAAGTAAAATGTTGCCCGTAACAATATCATCATAACAATTGTGGCCTATAAGAAAAGGTTACCGACCCATGTAGTCAATGGATTGTCTTTTATAACAAAATCAATATGAAAGGGAATCTAAATTTAAATCGCGTACTAGTTAGTTTCGGTTTAAATCACTAAGGCCCAAAAGTTATTCTGCCAAGAAGAAACAGGCTAGAAAGTGAATACGCTTTTAAAATGGTTTTTTTAAGTTGCAACTAGAATATAGTCTAGATTTATATCTTTTAGATAATCTTCAACATTATAACCGTGCTTTGAAATATAAAGTTCTTTAAACTGTAACGTGCTTTCTCAAAATTACATGGAAGTTCCAGTTCTGTAGAGTTGAAACGCTCAAACTAATGTAGTGTAGTGGGGGATATTACGGAACTATTAATTAAAACATCTCGTATCCTGTACTTATGAGTAGGGGGGAAAACCGGGAGTGTGGGTAAGGGGTGAGCCACTAAAGAGACGATGGTATTTGTGACATGTTAAGGAAATTGATGTCAGTTTGGCTTACCTTTGAATATCAATGTTAAAACGGCTCCTTATAATATAGGATGAAAGTTTAAAGTGGGTTAGAATATTTAAAGTATTTTCTTGTGACAATGGCAAGAAATACAAATTAAAAGTGCGTGCGTACACAGTACACATGATAGAAGTGAAACTTTTTAAGTCTTGGTTATACTTCTATAAATCTAAAACTTTAAATTTCCGAGACTCTAAGGCAGGGGAAAAAGAAAAAAGATATGTTAGGAAACTATTGAATTTAATTAAAATATAAAAAGTGTCGAAAATTAATACAAATAATTTGTTGAAATCTCTAATGATGAATTATAAATTAAATTGCCACGTGTTTATTGTCAATATTTTTTTATAATTATTAATTAAATTCTGTTTTTGAATTTAAAATTTAGAAAAGAGAAGTTATCAAATGATTTATTTAAAAATAAAAAATAAACAGTGTATTAAATTATTGAATGACGTGTGTTATTCCTAAATGTTAAAACTGCCTAATTTTTAAACGAATTAGCATAAAAGCGCTGCACATCTTCGTGACGCTAATCACACGTTTTATCGGTAAAACATTGACCTTCTTGCGCCTAAAGAAGGTACACTTCAAAAAGTAGTACGCATTGAATAACTCTTTATAACAGATCTATTCCATGAACTATTAAAAATAAGGTCAGATAATAGGTCAGTAAGCCCATTAGCGTCACACTGCTAGGTCCAGGCATTCTTACTCAAAGAAACAGGGTTTTTTATAGCACAGACCCACCAAATTGCTCCACTGTGGGTTGATAGGAATAGTGCACAAATGTATGCACTAACACAAATGCGCTCACTGTTCCTTAACTCTCATAGTTCGATGTAATGGCAATCCGACAGGACCAGGTGTTTAATGTGCTCTCTGAGGCTTGGGGGTGGAGCCCAGCCCCAACTTCCCACCTTCGGGGCAAATACTGAGAATTTATAAACAGAAAACGAAATGTCGATTTTTGAATTAGAGCCCTGGAGCTGCCTAAGCTGTCCACTACATCAATGAGGCAGTCCCGTTAAAATTAGAAAAATGTAATTTTTATTTTATTGTATACAAGTTTGGAATCGACTCTTATTCCACCATACGACCAGTTCAATATATCAGTCTAAAAACCTCTTAATATTATGACCATATCTTTTTTTTATAGTTTCAACGAACAACAATATATTTTTTGCTCCACACCACCTCTTTTTTTAGTTAATATATTATATTTCAACAACCTAGGCCGAAACGAAAAATAAAATATGATCCACTACGAAACCTTTGAAAATGTCTCTCAGTCCTTTAACATGTTTATAGACCAAACAAAGAGTATTGAAAATACTAGAAAATGTCATGTTTTTGTAATAAAACATTTATAAGTGCTCATGAGACCGTCGAATGCCGCGACGTAGCGTCGTCACGTCGCTTCTCTACCCACTCTGTTTGGCAATACACCATCTCTGTCTTTATTGTGTGTGGAAGGAGTCTATTTCTGCAATTCATTATTAACGTCTTTCTTTATTTTACAACCGGAAAAAGCGAGAAAAATTGTACCAGAACAACAGACATTGTATAACATGTCGTGGAAATTAAAAAAATTGATTCGCAAACGCGTGTTTTTATCACAAAATTTAAAACGAACTTTTATAAATTTCCAGTAAAATCATAATTCAACTGAACAAACGATTTTCCTGTTTCATAATAATTTCACCGACATTGCAATGATACCAAAATACATCGGAAAGTAAGATAAATATTGTTGGACAGGTCGTCAAATAACACAGAAGTTAAAACAAACATATTTTTGTTTAAAATTCAAGCTGAAATGAGTTTATTACTTTTTGCCAGATGTTCCAGATTTTTCTCCGATTAAAAACATTGAATTGAATTATTTCCATGTCGTGAACATAATGAACGAAAGAAAAATAAATCAACTGCGAATGTCTTTGTAAATTACAGTCAAAATTGAAATTATTAATTCAGTTGGGTTCATTGCCGCCTTCGTTGCTAAGAATTGAATGTTTATAAATATAAAAATAAAGAAGCAGTCTAAATAAGTCCCTCTGCTGGGCACAGGCCTTTCTTTTATAAAAGAGAGGGTTTTTGGAGCATAGACCCATCACGCTGCTCAATTGCGAATGTGCAGATTATACACAACTCCAAATATACCCTGATGGTCGGCTTATATTCCCGGTTTCCTTACTATATTTCCCTTCATCCAAAGCACAATGATGTAGCGTCCAGCAGGAAACACACGTCTCACCACTAGATCAACGTTGATTTTGAATGTTTGCACGATAGACTAAATTCTTGTATTACCGCTTGCTTACGATGAGTATAAATAACATAGATTCATAAAGGAAATGGAAAACTCTAATAAAAACAGGTTGGTAAAAAGTAAACATGATTGCAAAATGCGAGAAGAACGTAAACGAAATTCGGGATGATATGAATATTCTTAGGAGGCCGAAACCATTTAAATCACTTAAAGTATTTAAAGGTTATGCTGAGGGACCGAAATCTTAACACATACATAAAGATGTAACGGCTGTTTGTTGTACGCGTAAACGTCTCGAAACGAGTAATAGTTTCTTTTCTCCTGGGTTCTTCTCAACTATATAGCCTCGGGAAGAGCCATCTTACCCAGGCATCTTCCTCGGACATCAATTTGATGCCTAGCATTCTGTTTTGTTATGTTAGCCGGCGTGGAAATGACTCCATAGAACATCTTGCCGTTCAAGGGAAGGTAGAAGGCATAAGACCACGAAAGTGATCCTCAATGAGATGAACAGACCAAATAAAGGCTGCGGTAGGTGCTCCCATGCACGAATGCGCCCGATTAACGGCAAATAGGCAGAGGTGGGACGGCGTCGTGAAGCGAGTACTGTCTGCATCGGGAATGTGATAACCACGACCACTCTGATAAGATTGAAGCGACAAAGAAGAAGATTCTGTTTTGCCCGCAAAAATACAGGCTGGTTCCCTGGCTGGCTCCATCCAGGTTAATTAATTAAATGGTTAAGTCCTGGTATTGCCACTGATATTGCGTCGTTTTTGCCGTCATCATCGCCTACATCAGGAGGCGGTGACAGCAGAAGCTCACGAGGCAGGGGACGCCCAGTGTTTGCTGTTCTTGGGTGCTGGCTGGTAATGCCGTGGAGGTGTATGTATGGGGAGTTTTCCGCGTGGCAGAACATACTCCTCGCCAAGTTCCGGAAGAACACCTCAACGGTGGGGGTCCTGGTGTCACGGTGGATGACGTCATTTCTGAGGTACCTTGGAGCTCCTACTATCATATCTAGGCACTTGTTCTGTTCGATCTGCAGCCTACTCCTCTGGTACCCTGAACAGAAAGAGTACCAAGCAGGAGCAGTATACGTCTGGAGCGGATGTAGGCTCCATGGACCTTCAGTTTGGCTTTAACTGGGAGAAGAAGGTTTTAATAGTTTCTGTATAAAATATCGGGACATTTCCCTCCGCCGCGTGTGATGTGTTACGGTCCTTAAATACTTTGATACATTATGAAGTGGTGTTATTGAATTTCGGATGTAGGTGTTAGATATGTAGCTACAACACCAAAGTATATCACCCGATTTTGTTATCATTCGTTTTTGAAGTGAAACTTCTTTAGGCGAACGAAGGTACATTTTTACGAATGAATCGTGTGATTAGGATTACCAAGATATGCAGCATTTTTATGCTAATTCGTTTGAAGGTTAGATAGTGTTCGTGCTAGATGGCACTAGGCATCGGTGCTCTGTGAGCATAGCTTATCTGTAGCTGTAAGAATCCACTGCGAAGTTGTCATCCGCGAAGCGAACAGGTGACGGACAAGACAAATAAGCCCGCTTTGTGTTTTTACATAAATTTGAAGGGAAGTGCGGAATCCCACATTTTAATTGGTTCTGAGGCCAGTGAGACACCATCGTCGCGTTTTGTAGACTCTCGTAGCCCCCTAGTGAAAGGTGGCGAGTCATAACGCGACTAGGTTAGCTCGCCCACGCGTTGGCCGAAATAGTCCTTCCTTTCTGTGGAGTTTTCGAGATTTTGAAGACATTCCATAACACACTTACCTATACACATCCCACGTGAATAGACACCAACCGGAGTCGACGCCGTCGAGGAGACCGGCGCCGAGAGATCAGGTAGGTGTAAAACCCACTAATTTCGTTCGACCCCTCCGGAATCTCTTGTATAACTTCTCCTCCCGCCGTCTAGTGAGTAAGTGAGTAAGGTAGAATAAAACCACGCAGATGATTGTGCTCGAAAAAGCGGGGAATGCGTCGCCTCTGTGCAGGGATCGGTTAGATTGACGGTTCTCGAAAAATCTTGGGAACGGTGTTGACGCTTCGAGAGCCGTTGCAGCAGAGAGCGTTTACAAAGGATTCCACCAGCGCCCCGCCCATGAGACGTCGCAAACCCAGTCGTGTCGAGCGTTTATTGGTCCCAGAAAACAGATACAAAACGTAGAATGTTGCGGCGTATGCAGATAATTTATTACCAATTGTCAAACGCAAGATCTATAATTTCGCGTCGCTTACAGCTGCCTTCACCACTTTGGGTTCTGCTGACCCGTGGTAGTCTCCATGACCTGGCCACGGCCGGCGTGAACAGATAGTTTAAATTTATAATTTAATTAATATTTACAAATAACACGTGGCAATTTNCGAAGGTACATTTTTACGAATGAATCGTGTGATTAGGATTACCAAGATATGCAGCATTTTTATGCTAATTCGTTTGAAGGTTAGATAGTGTTCGTGCTAGATGGCACTAGGCATCGGTGCTCTGTGAGCATAGCTTATCTGTAGCTGTAAGAATCCACTGCGAAGTTGTCATCCGCGAAGCGAACAGGTGACGGACAAGACAAATAAGCCCGCTTTGTGTTTTTACATAAATTTGAAGGGAAGTGCGGAATCCCACATTTTAATTGGTTCTGAGGCCAGTGAGACACCATCGTCGCGTTTTGTAGACTCTCGTAGCCCCCTAGTGAAAGGTGGCGAGTCATAACGCGGCTAGGTTAGCTCGCCCACGCGTTGGCCGAAATAGTCCTTCCTTTCTGTGGAGTTTTCGAGATTTTGGAGACATTCCATAACACACTTACAACACACATCTCACCTGAATAGACACCAAACGGAGTCGACGCCGTCGAGGAGACCGGCGCCGAGAGATCAGGAAGGTGTTAAACCCACTAATTTCGTTCGACCCCTCTGGAATCTCTTGTATAACTTCTCCTCCCGCCGTCTAGTGATTAAGGCTGCTGTAGGGGTTGGGTAGAATAAAACCACGCAGATGACTATGCTCGAAAAAGCGGAAAATGAGTCGCCTCTGTGCAGGGATCGGTTAGATTGACGGTTCTCGAAAAATCTTGGGAACGGTGTTGACACTTCGAGAGCCGTTGCAGCAGAGAGCGTTTACAAAGGATTCCACCAGCGCCCCGCCTATGAGACGTCGCAAACCCGGTCGTGTCGAGCGTTTATTGGTCCCAGAAAACAGATACAAAACATAGAATGTTGCATCGTATGCAGATAATTGTCAAAGGCAAGATCTATAATTTCGCGTCGCATACAGCTGCCTTCACTACTTTGGGTCCTGGTGACACTTGGTAGCCTCCATGACCTCGTCACGGCCGGCGTGAATAGATAGTTAAATTTATAATTTCATTAATATTTACAAATAACACGTGGCATTTTAATTTGCCACTCGTCATTAAAATATTTCATAAATTCCCTTTCTATATTTAAAATTGAAAAACAAAAATTAATTATTATTTTTTTAATATTGATAATAAAAACCGAAGCATTTTTATTGACAATTCGGTATTTAAGATTTTAATAAATTATTTCTATCAATTTTCGTCACTATTAATATTTTGATTATAATTAAATATCTAACATATCTTCCTTTATCCCTTTAAGTCTCGGAAGAATAAAGTTTCAGATTTGTATTTTAATAGCCAATGAATGGGATTTTAAAGACGTTACAGGAAATAAGTATAAATAGTGATAAATTTCTTTGAGACAATTTTTTTTTTATAGCTGAAAGTAAGTTCCGCCACTCGGACAACTTCCCACATATACACTTCCACGATATTGCCAGCCAGTACCCAAGAGCAGCAAACACTGGGCGTCCCTTGCCTCGTGAGCTTCTGCTGTTATCGCCTCGTGAGCTTCTGCTGTCATCGCCTCCTGATGTAGACGATGATGATGGCGAAGACGACGCAATAGCAATGGCGATACCCGGAATTGACCTGGATGGACCCGCTAGCGTAGCCAGCGGGAACCAGCCCGTATGTTTGCGGGCAAAACAGAATACCAGGCATCAAATTGACGTCTGAGGAAAATGCCCGGGTAACTAGGCACTGCCTCAAGGCCTGCACCCCTCAACTAAAGTTGAGAAGAACCCAGGAGCAGGCCGGTGGCGTTCTCGACAGTTCTCGAGTAAGACTTGAGCCAGAGTGGTCGACTATTGAAACTGTCGCATATTCCTAAGTATTCCTGTTAATGTGATTGTGTAATTTGATATCAGGAACATTAAATGGACATTATAATCTGAGTTAATTAATAAAGTATTTTATTGCATCATTATTACCCACCGACGCCCACAGTTTGGAGGATGAATTATGGGCCCAACTAATGACGACGTCGATGGGAACTATGCATCTCCGAAATATATAATTGTACTAAGAGGTAGAGTGAAAACAAATCAAAAGCGGGATTCTTGTTCAATTTTAATACATTATGTAGAATTAAATAAGGAAAATTTATATCACAAATCTGCTTAAACATCCGTCACTGATTATATTTAGCTTTAACGTAACAAGCAATAAATATTAATGTTTCAATGGAAATACGAAATTTTATATTCATGATTGTAATTTATTTATATCTCGTAAAGCTGTTACAGCGCTTGTAAATAATAATTCGTGGTTGTTTTTTAACGATGGTGTATATATGTATTGCATCACGTTTCTCTTTGTTTTTAAATTAATTTTTAAATTTTTTTTATTCGTTTATGATTACAATCACATATTATGTGTTATATTTATTTCTGTCGTGTGCCTTTCTTAATGTTTTTATAAATTATACATAAATATTGTTGGCTATTCTAATAAAAAAATGTTTTATCTTGAGTCTACTGTTTCTTTTTTTCATGTTCTAGTTATTTGAACGTTAATAAATAAGATCACCTATATTAGTCAGTGAAATGTATAAAAATTAGTATATAATGACATATAATAAATTCAATGCTATGCAAAATGAGTTAATACATATCTATATGCATACATATTAATACAGTATATGGATTATCGTAAAATCACATACTTCTCTGAATAAAATTTTCTTTTTTCTCTTTTTCATTTCGATATTTGTTATAAAGTTAAGTAAGAATACAGGTTTTTATATCCTTTCTCACTTACCATTATATAACAATAAAATACAATACAAAAATACTTTGTTGTACAAAATACTATTTAAAGTGCAAAACAAAAACTTTGATACATAGACGAGTATTGGCTGCTTTATCACTTCACAGGCAACCTTCCGTTAAGTTACCTTAAGTTATAAAGAAGTAATTATATATAACGTTATACAAATTCACTTCTCTATTACTTTATACTAATGAAAAAATGAAAACTTTATGTAGAGAAGTGTGTGATTTATATCAAGGACACTTATAATGTTGTGGATATAGGGAACATGGGGAAAGAAACCAGGACAAGATAGTATGAAGATCTGATAACCAAGTCGATAAGAATTGCCTTCCCTGGATTCCAAGAAATCAGAATGAGAAAGGCTTAAAGACCATATTAACGAGAGTCCATAAGGGGATAAAAGTAGGTTTGGCAAATGATGACGCTTTTTGACATGTTTATATATACAAATTACAGTTTTAATCAATTCGGGTACAGGTTAAATATTTTTTAAGCCAAATTTAAGCCATTTTGTATATAAATAAATGAGTAAATATGCCGATTGAATGGTTTCAAAGCCTAGAACGGACATAAGTAGAAAAAAATCGTGAATTCTTTATTCAAGTAGGACTTTAAACCAATTTTGATTCGTCGAATAAAGTTTTTTTCCTTATATTATTCAATGTATGTCTGATGATGACATTAAAGAACGACTTATTACCTTAAGTTACGAGGGTTCCTTCGCAGCCTGTTCCGTCAGGTGTCTCCGTTTTTCATCATCATTGCAAAATATATTTTTAATTTATTCCTTTTCAATGAGAGCAATTCATTCACATGAAGGTGTCAGAAATGAGAAATAATCAGTAATATGTCCATAATTTTAACATATTTTAGTTAAATAGGATTTTACAATAAAAGTCACTAAACAAACTATAATATTCTTTAACTCCACCAAGCTCAATAAATTTCTACCACCGGTTCAGAATGTAGTGTCTACTAAGAAGAATCCGACACGAAACTCAATTACTCTTTACTATTAACGTTATAATTAATATAGAAATACAATTGCATCATGACAAACAAACAAGACAAAGATTTTAGAATAGAAATGTATACTTCTTAACTTTTTATAACTTCAAATAATGAGACATTTCGGTCTAAACACCAATGAGAGTGTTTCCCGCCAAATGCATATGTTAATTATCTTATTTAATATGAAACTATCAATCCCTGTTAGTTTTCATTAGTTGTAATTAATATAATATAGATATTTCTATTCGTCGTCGTCGCCTCAACCGATGGACGTCCACTGCTGGACATAGGTCTCACGTAATGACGTCCACAAGGCCCGGTCTTGTGCCGCCTGGCTACAGCGGCTACCGGCGACCCTCTTTATGTCGTCGGTCCACCTTGTGGGGGGTCTCCCTACACTGCGCCGCCCGGTGCGTGGTCGCCACTCCAGCACCTTCGGGCCCCAACGTCCATCAGTCCGNTTGTAGACGAATATACATACCTGGGACACATAGTCCAACTAGGTAGGTCCAATTTCGACAAAGAGGTAAACCGCCGAATCCAGCTCGGTTGGGCAGCGGTCGGGAAACTACGCCAGATATTTTTGTCTGATATCCCTCAGTGGCTGAAGACGAAGCTCTTCGAACAGTGCGTGTTGCCAGTGATGACCTACGGCTCCGAAACGTGGTCGCTGACAATGGGCCTCATTCAAAAGCTCAGAGTCGCTCAGCGTACGATGGAGAGGGCTATGCTCGGAGTTTCTCTACGCGATCAAATCAGAAATGAGGAGATCCATAGCAGAACCAAAGTCACCGACATAGCCCTACGAATCGCGAACCTGAGTTCTATTCATTTATGAAATATTACATCGACTCTATAGCGATATGGTTCTTGTTAAAATATTTAGAAATCCAACGACAAGCCCATCGTTTCTAAGAAAACGGTTTAGTCAAATGACGAACCGTATACTTTATTTCAAATATTATTTTTCTTAAATGTATTATCACACGCCTTTATTATCTTTTCTTTCAAATTATAGAAAGATTTCTCAATTAGCTTTTTTTTAGGATAAAAAGTGACATCTTTGTAACATTCACATGTATTCATATGTGAATATAGATTTGAATTTTTCTTCTTTGCCATTGTCAATAACATACGTTGTCCCTGTGCCGATGCAAAATAAATTGAAATGCGGCCATAACCTCTTTCCTTGATGCACCTGTATCTAAAGTAAAATCTTTCAATTCCGCATCTTATCTAAGTTTACATCTATCTAAGGAAATCGAAATTCTTTGTAATATGTTTGCAATACCATCTGTTTAGATTGTTAAACCAGGCTTATGTCGAATATAACTAGACATGGCAGCCATTCGTAGAAACTTTTAGATCACGCTAAAGTAGCACTTGGGATTTAAACGTCAATCAAAGACTACCAAATTTTATGATTTTTATGTTAACTAATAGTGTACTATACAACATTATCTTTTGTTTTATAAATTAAGAATCTGGTGTAACGTCATGTTGCGCTAAACTTTGAGATAGCGAAAAAAGTTCGTCTTGTATTTATAGGCTCATACCTAACAAATTAAAACTTACCTCAAGGGTTTTCATTGTTATTCACATAACTTATATAATCAAAAACACAATTAATCACTACCAATTTCGAAAATATCACCAAAAAAATTAACGATCTTCGACGCGACACGCTCACCGTTATTAACGGTTAATTTGTAACTGATTTATTTTTTTATTTTTCTGTGGACTGGTGTTATCTTACGCGTTATGCAAATTGTGTTGCGAAATTTATGGAGAAGGGATATAGATAATACACACATGACTTAAAAAGACAGAGATATTTATATTTATGTTTATTCGAGTTGAATCGGAACCATGCGCCATGTATATTACAGGTAGACACGGGCAATAAACGGCAAATCCAACATATTAACATGTAAGTGACATGGGCAATCGAAAGGTCGGATTTTATTTATGAATTCTATATCAATATTATTATAAAACTGATTGTTGTGTTAACCATCTAAGAGGTTAAGTTCAATATACATGTTATATTATTGTAATACTAGCTGTGCCCGCGACTTTGTCCACATGGAAAAATATTTTTAGGTAGCATTATTATTGATTTAGACTAATAAGACAAAAAAATCTAATACAAATACTTTAATGTAGTATTTAACTGCAAAGAGCTTATTGTCCTTTCTGAGGCTA
This sequence comes from Elymnias hypermnestra, assembly GCA_015832385.1. NCBI lineage: Eukaryota > Metazoa > Arthropoda > Insecta > Lepidoptera > Nymphalidae > Elymnias > Elymnias hypermnestra. The sequence goes on along the minus strand of JACTOM010000049.1, from coordinate 1,113,283 downwards.
TTGACTATGTGTGTACCAACTTTCATTTGAATTGGTTTAATAGTTTAGGCAAACAAGCGAGACAGACAGACAAGCAGAGTTACTGTCCGTTAAAGATAAGGGGAGTACCCTTAGGGTAAAAAATTACAAACTTAGACTCTAATATTTATTTATATCGTATGAAAAGCAAAAAAAAATGGCTTTCAAGCATCTAGCTCGAAAGATGACAACTGTTTTATCGTAGTAGCCTATGTCCTTTTTCAGGCTCTAGACTATCTGATATGATGCTCACCAGCGAGTCTCGATGGAGAGCGGTTGATTTCTTTTCGAGACCGTAATCTCACTAAAAGAGGCAAATGAGAGGCAAAGGGAGGATACGGCTGATACCCTCTCTATCCGTCGAAGAAGACTGGGTGGCAATAGGCGCAGGTATGTACTCAGGCATATCTTGGCATCATCCGGGTCACCAGAGTTGAATGCGAAATGGGACCCACTAGTGATCCCATCCAAGGATGACGAGGGACAGGCTGAGTTTAGGTAGGCAATCTGGAAGGTATTGAGCAAGTCCCACACTCCCGATTGGAAGAATTTCTTCGTTCTCTAGGGTGTATAGCAGCATTTCCCAGCGACAAAAAAAGGCTTGAGACTATGTAAAATTTCATTTAAATCGATTCAGTAGTTTTTGCAAGAAAACGAGACAGAGTTACTGTCGCTAAGAATATTAGTTTTACATCCCTTAAGGTAAAAATTGTATCAAATTTGAATGTCCTTTTTATTTACACCTAATGAAAAGCCTAAAAAATTAGTTCTAGCTCTAAAATAACGATACTTCCATTCCTTACAATCTTTTTGTCGCATTAAATAGTAGCCTATTTCCTTTCTCAAGCTTTACATTATATTTATACCAAATTTCATTTAAAACGGTTCAGTAGTTTTGGTGTGAAAGTGCGGCAGACAGAGTTACTTTCGCATTTATATTATAAGTAAAGATTAAAAATCGGTGGTTTCACGCACGTGGTTGTCAATATGAAATGATCTGGATCGAATTATCATTCACGTTAAAAGACATTTAATACTTCTAGTGCATATTCGTAACTTTGTTCACTTTAAAAAAAGTAAGTAAATGTGTAATAAGTTTAATAATTTCGTGTTGGATGGTGTATTGACCTCATTTTTGTAATATTACTTGCTTTTTTTATTCAAATTTGTGCAGCCACTGTTGAAGTATTAAGCCTTAATCTTCAAGCTCGTGTCGCGAACCATGTTATTCCAATTTATGCCGCCCTTCATCAGATTATGTCACGCCTCGCATTAATTGCGCGTAAGCCTCTATGTAACGGTATAATGGTGCCAATTCTGGCAATTCTTTGAACTAAAACCTGAAAGTTTAGAATTAGAGACTCTTTAAGCTTCTAAACTAGTCAGACAATTGTCGTTTTATTAAAATCAATCTATATAAGCTCTGACTAAATCTGGTGACTCTTGATTTTAAGTCCCTCCTTAACCATCGTTAGTCGTCTAAAAGAATGGCTTTAAAAATTCAAATGTGCCCAGTTAATAAAAAGGATTTTTCTATTTACTATCTAAATTTATATAATTTAGATTTAGTTTAGTGAATTGTCCGACAGAATCGACGCCAATATCTGACTATAACAGTGTAGTATAGATTTACGTGCATCGCTGTATACTGAATAATAATTAGACACGTTTAAAATTAGGATGCACTGATTAATCCTTAATTAAATCTATTTAAAATAACTTGATCTTCTTGTTACATTTTCTCACACATTTTAAAATAAATTTTTTTAACACTTCGCTATACAGGCAAAATCGATAGACAAAACACAAAAACAGTTTATCCATATCATATTGTATATCAATACTCACATACACACATCTTTATAACTAAAATTAATGTAGTGTAGTGAATAATTCAAATTCTATATTTTAATAGCGATATTATATTTGCCATATTATACGCTCACAAAACACACTTTTTGTTATTAAAAGTAAAGTGTGTAGTGATTACTAACTATTTCCTATAATCGTCGCCGTCGTCGTCGTCGTCGCTTCAACCGATGGACTGCTGGACATAAGTCTCACGCAATGACCTCCTCAAGACCAGATCTTGCGCCCCCTGGCTCCAGCGACCACCGGCGATCCTCTTCATATCATCGGTCAACCTTGTGGGGGTCTGCCTACACTGCGCCGTCCGTAGAGGGGTCACCACTCCAGAGCCTTCAGACCCCAACGTCCATCGGATCTTCGGACTATGTGCCCCGCCCATTGCCACTTCAAATTTGCGATTCGTATGACTATATCGGTGACTTTGGTTCTATTACCGATCTCTTCATTTCTAATTCGATCACGTAGAGAAACTCCGAGCATAGCCCTCTCCATCGCACGCTGAGTAACTCAGCACTTCCGCATGAGGCCCATAGTCAGCGACCATGTCTCAGAACCGTAGGTCATCACTGGCAACACGCACTGTTCGACGAGTTTAGTCTTCAGGCACTGAGGGATATCGGACCTATACTACATTTCAATACTTGTTGTATCATATTGATTACAACTAACAAAGTCATTTAATAGAAAATATTTTTATTAAGTACTCATCCACATAATAATTCTTTTTTTTTAATAACCAATAAAATGTATTTTGAAACAAAAATATTTCCAGTAACGTTTCAAAACTCACCTTTTTATGTTGTACATCAATATTACCGATACCCCTCGAACCACACGTCTTCAGTCACTAAAACTATAAAATACTGACGCACTCCGTTTGTCACTAAGTCTATGAATTCTATAAAACAGAAACACTTTCTATATGACATTACAACATTCGCTTTTCCATGTTCTACATCAACACTCACTTAGACTTATCGAAGCACACGTCTTCAGTACTATAACACAAGAGTTTTTTTAAAATAACGATAACACATTTCAACACTCGCCATATCATATTGTATATCACACTTACTGGCATACGTCTGTCACTAGGATTATTCATTGGTATTATAAAACAGACATACTTTCTTTATTACATTTCAACACTATCTATATATTATATTGTATATCAACACTCACCAAGACTCATCGAAACATACGTCGTCTGTCACTAAAACTATAAATACATGATTATTTTCAATAACTATAATACATTTCAACACTCTCCATAACATAATGTATATCACACTTACTGACGCACTCCGCCTGCCACTAAGACTATAACTGTGTTATAAAACAGAAATGCTTTCTATATTACATTTCAACACTCTCCATGCCATATTGTATATCACATTTACTAACACACACTTTCCGTTAATGGGCCTTTAAATTGATTTTACTGAGAATATGAATTTTGAATGAAAACNAGATGTCACTTAATAAATGCAAATCCTTTGTTGACAGAAAATTAATTGAAAACTCCGACTATATAATTTGAAAGATTACTTTAGAATATATAAACGCGTGGGAGGAAATGAATTGCTTTAATTTAAATATAATAAATAAACATAATATTGTAATGACTGAGTTGTTTGTGGGTTCTTCTCAGGACAGGCCGTGAAATTAAACTTTAAGTCGTTACTTAATATCATCTCACATTAAATCTTACATTAAAATTAATATGAGAAAGCGATTACAACGTTCAAAAGCTGCTGTAAAGGCCTATTGGGATAAAGATATTTGAATATGAATATTTTCATGTTGTATATCAATATTCACCGATACCCATCGAACCACACGTCTTCAGTCACTAAAACTATAAAATATAGTACAACACACAAGTATTTTCAATAATTATAATACATTTCAACACTCACAATATCATATTGTATATCACACTTACTGACGCACTCCGTTTGTCACTAAGTCATGAATTCTATAAATATAAAACAGAAACACTTTATATATGACATTACAACATTCGCCTTTCCATGTTCCACATCAACACTCACTTAGACTTATCGAAGCACACGTCTTCTGTCACTAACACTATCAAAAGTACTGTAACACAAGAGTTTTTTTTTTAAATAACGATAACACATTTCAACACTCGCCATATCATATTGTATATTACACTTACTGGCATACGTCTGTCACTAACATTATTAATTGGTATTATAAAACAGAAATACTTTCTTTATTACATTTCCACACTCTCTATATATAATATTGTATATCAACACTCACCAAGACTCATCGAAACATACGTTGTCTGTCACTAAAACTATAAATACATGGTTATTTTCAATAACTATAATACATTTCTACACTCTCCATACCATAATGTATATCACACTTACTGACGCACTCCGCCTGCCACTAAGATTAAGAATTGTGTTATAAAACAGAAATACTTTCTATAATACATTTCAACACTCTCCATGCCATATTGTATATCACATTTACCAAGACACTCTCTCCGTTAATGGGCCTTCAAATTGATTTTACTGAGAATATGAATTTTGAATGAAAACTTTGTAAAAAAAAATACAGACGAATTGATAACCTCCTCCTTTTTTTTAAGTCGGTTAAAAATTGAAAATTGATACTTGCAATTTTGTATTTTATAGCTATATTAAATTTTAACACTCCCCATATTGTATATCAAACCAAAAGATTTAAAATTGGGCCCTCACAAAACTTCAGAGAAAAGCTTGCTCCAACACAGAGATTAATGAAAAGGAGTATGATCGATCTTAAAGTAAAACATAAAGTAAGAAACATCGACATAAGGAAAAGTACAAACTTTATATACTTAAGATATAGACAACAAATATGGTCAGGCCAGGAAAGTGGAGCAAATTAAGTCACGGAATGGTACCCGAGAGATGGCAAGAGACCGCGAGGGAGACAGCGCACAAGATGGGAGGATGAGCTCAAGATGACAGGTGGAGCAAATTGGAAAAGGGTGACTCAAAACAGGCAGGCTGAACTGCGCGATATTTTATAGTTTATTAGTATATATTAGTTTTCAGGACCCTGTATCGCATTCTGTTTGGAATAAAGGGTTTATTTATTTATTTATATTGTTTGTCCACACTCACTGATCCACACATTTTCTGTCACCAAAACATTAAAATGTATTATAAAACGAGAGTATTTTCAATAACGATAATACATTTCAACACTCATTCCTTCTGTCACTTAATGTAGTGTACCGTAAAATAAAAATATTTTCAATAACTATAATACACTTTAACACTCGCTGTACAATATTGTGTATCATACTCACCGACACACACCTTCTATCACTGCAGGATTACACGCTTTTGTAAAGCAGATGAAAGGACCGCTTCATGTGAAAAGGCTTAGCGTCAGTCTTATGAAAACCTCTACGAAGTCATCCCACGTGAATTCAACGTTCAACGCAATTTTACTCGACTTTCTACAGGGCTTTAGATTATTTTCACAGAAACATTTTTGTATTTTAAAAAGACTGCAAACGACTTCTAAGCTTGATGTTTAGGACGTGTATTTTGTTTATAAACTGTTAGTGAAAATATTGCCCTTGAGTAGCAAATAGCGTTTATACATTATCTTTACATAGTACAAAATAAAGTCTTTTCCGCTATATATCTGATTACATCTTTTAAACCATTTAACGGATTTTAATACAGTTTTCAATCAGTAATAAACAGTGTGATTCAAAAGGAAGATTTCAATGTATAACTCAAACATATATTAGGGTAAAAAATATAGTAATGTTATATGAGATAGATTGCCTACTTTCATCTAGTAGTTCAGTAATTAAAGATAGTCACTAAATATGGAATATTCCACATTCCTGAGTGACTCAGGAACTACACGAGTGACTCTACGGAGAATAACAGGTCTATATACACAAAAGATAAGCGGAAAACGACTAGTCTTATCACGAGGCTTCTAAAAACATTTTCCACTATTGATGACATATTTAGCAAAATGATTCTATACTTTAATACTTTTCCAGGACAAAAATATAAAAGGTATATGTTCCTGATTTTAATACGTTATTATTTCTGATCCAAAATTCGTGATTAACTTAATGTTTGAAGCATTAAGCTTGCAAGTACCCTAATACAAGTTAATGGATTTTTAAAGAAGGGTTCATCGGGGCTAATCACAGTAGATGAGCATATTATCTTATTATCCTAAAACACATAAAGCGAAGCTTTTTCAAATGCCGCATTCGTACAAATCCGATTACATACAGACCGAACGATAATTTACTTTGCCCGCTGTAAATTGAAAGGGCTTCCAAAAACTCTGTCGACAACAAAATTTGATTTTCACCAAAGGCATATTTTCGCTGGCGAAATTTAATTTAATTATAAACAAAATGAAAAATATATGTTTAAATGGAAACTCCATTTCAAATTAAAATATACCTATTTGCAGCACATTTCGCGTTTCGTGTTTCAGAAATTGTATTGTTATTATTCACAATTTGTGATGAAGATTATCGAAATAAACTAAAATGGGTTTAACTGTAAAATATTATAAAAATTCTACCTACCTTTTATTCAAATTACATGTGGATTTTTAGTGAAAATATTTTCATATACGGCTACCGATTATAGTGGCATAATAGAAGTTGGACATATAGAATCGAGGACTTTTTTATAGATATTAATACATTGTAGGACATTTTTTGCTATATTTTTAATAGTTTCCGCAGCGCACGCAATGACAAATTTTTTGTGACTATTTTTTTCACACCTTGGGTTACATTACTGCATTTATCTTAAGGATTCCTAATTTTTTTGAAAAAGTCTTATAGCTTATGTCACTCAGTCAAAACGTAACTATCAAATGGTGAAAAAAAATTTGAAATCGGTCTATTAGTTATTGTGAGAGAACGTTACAAACATACATATAAAAACACAAATCTTTCCTCTTTATAATATTAGTTTATATAGATTTAGCTTTACGCATGTCTTAACTACTTTTGTAATGAATGCAAAAACAGTGAGTTTATGTTACTTTTTAGTGACTGACATGAAGAGATCAGTCAATTCCATTCTTTTATGTTTGGCACAAAGCCAGCCTTCTACGGTCAAAACTAGGCTTGGCTTGCAGCCACAGCTACCAGACTATATGCCACGTGATAATCAAACAGTCAAACGTAACATGTTCATAAATCGATACATAAATCTCTGTTTTAAAAGGATAGTGACACAATTAAATATTATTCTATCGGAAAGCTGTTTGAAAGTTAAACAAAAATGTTTAAATCAATCAATGACATGAAATTTGCTGATGCCAAAGTATCACTTTTTGCCTCAAGGAATCTTTTCTTGGAATTTGACTGTAATATTTTGTAAAATCTATTATTATATACGTATTAAGTTGTAGTTATTTGTGTGTACATTTATGTTATTACCTGCCATTCTTATTCGCTACTTAAAGCTTTTTCAACTAAAGTTTGTCTGAAAGAAATACTTATTAAGCAATAAGTCCATCAGTTGAGCTTTTTCATTTCCGTCACAATGCTGGGAACAGGCCTCTTTACTCATAAGAGAGATGGTTTTTTGAATATAGACCCACCACGTTGCTCCAATGGGAATTGGCAGGTATAGTACACAAGTGAACTCTCTATTCCTTCACTGTCATAATCCGATGTGACAGCAATCCGACACGACCGGAGAGAGATCAGGGCCTGGACTGGTGAAGCACACCGCTAACTTCGCAACTTCAGGCAAATATTGAAAAATCTTAATAGAAAACTGAAAATCAATTGTAGAATTCGACCGACCCAAGACTTAGGACTTCATGGTTGTAGCCGGACATACTGATCACTAGACTATTGAGGCAGCCAGGAGAAAAGGAGTATTTACCTATTATGGTTATTACGCCGCATCATACCGGAACGAATATTTTTGAAGTGAAACTTCTTTAGGCGCATGAGGATATTTTTTACGGATGAAACACGTGATTAGCGTCACGAAGATGTGCAGCGTTTTTTATGCTAATTTATTTGAAGGTTAGGTTATTTAATATTTACAAAAAACACGTAACATTTTAATTTGCCACTCGTCTTTAAATCATTTGATATACTATTTGCATAAAACATTTCATAAATTGTCTTTTTTAGACTTGAAATTCAAAAACAAAATTTAATTTATAATTTCTAAGATTGACAAAAAACACGTGGATTTTTAATTTACAATTCCTCACTTGAAATTTCAATAAATTATTTGTATTAATTTTCGACACGTAATATTTTAATGACTGTTAAATTCATTCAATTCCTAACATATCTTCCTTTTTCCCTTTGTCCTAAGCCTTGGAAATCTAAATTTAGATGAGTATAAATATAAACAACTTTCACTTCTGACATGTATCATATTTGAATTTGAATTTCTTTATGTTTATTGTCTTTGTTGTTAGAGTGGTAACTGGCCGTGGCCGAAGCCTCACACAACTGCAGATCCAAGCAAATTTGAAAATACAATTTTCTAAATCTGTCTTGTGGGAGTAATGGGGCGAATTACTTCTTCATTAGCAAAGATGCGATTCCAAGCAGGGCAAAGTTAAGTAAAGTAAGTAGCAGCCCATTAACGTCCCACTGCTGGGCACAGGCCTCCTCACTCATACAAGAGAGGGTTTTTAGAGCATAGACCCACCACGTTGCTCCACTGCCGATTGCCAGGCATGGTACACAAGTGTACTCTCTGTCCCTTCACCCTCATAGTCAAGCGTGACGGCAATCCGACACGACAGGAGAGAGACCAAGCGCAAGACCGACGGCTTAACTTGCTCTCCGAGGCACGGAGGAGAAAATCTGAATGGAAAACTCAATATTGATTTTTGAATTGGCCCGACCCGGGACTCGATTCCAGGACCTCATATCTGTAGTCGAACATGCTAACCACTAAACCAATGAGGCAGTCAAGTAGTATAATAGTATCATAATTTTATTTTTAAATGACACTTTATTTGAGTTGTTAGTAAATATAAAAATTTTCTTAAAATTTAAATTATCTCTATAATAAAACCTTTTGTAAATGTAAAACAAGATAATTTTAATTAAGTTTGTTAGAAACTTCTATCGGAGTTCTACCTTCGGTTAATTAAGTAAGCAAAACCATGAAATTTTATACATAAATATTATATTATTTGTCAGTGATATGACAAATAATATAATTTCAAATTGAACCTGAGATATTGTTTTATTGCAATAAAGAAGTGATATACGAAATCCCAGATTTAAAAAGACATTAACATTATAATATAAGTTAATATAAATTAAGAATATAATACTCATTTACTCAGTCCTACAAATACTATTTTTCAAAGAGTAACCGTTGAGTTTCTAACTGCTCAGTGGAATCAACTTTCCGAACTGGTGGTAGATATGTTACCAACGGACAGACAACTGACGATTCAAAAGTGCTTTTTGAGCCTACATGAATAAAGAATAATTTGATTTTTCCTTAGCTTAAAACAACATGAAGCTTTCCCATGTTTTGTATAAAAATTAAAATTACAGCGTTCAATGTGTTTAATGTCTCTGCTTTGGAATAATAAATGACACAATCCAAAACTTTCAGATTTAGTTAAAGATAATAATCCATACTTTTTATTGTATAAAAATCGAATTCAAATCAATGAAAATGATAAAATGTTAATAGTTTAAATTTATTAATAGTCCTGTAAAATGTATTTCTAAATCTAGTTATAGATAAGTAGTATTTTAATTCAATTTAAACATGTTTGGCTCTCGTCCAATCTTACCCCAAACATGCGTAGTTACTACTAAGTTTTGGCGTGTCACCAACGGATTATAATAATTAAGTATTCGGAAACTCTTCTGGCATTCCGCAAGAGAAAGATCACAGTAATGTATATGTTTGTATATATTTTCTTAAGTAAAGTTGCTCTAGCACACTTGCTACCAGTCCTTGATTATGCTGACACTTGGTTTCTTGATCTCTAGCAATTTAGTAAGCTAGAGAGACTTCAAAATTTATGTAAAAGATTCATATTTGGTCTCCGCAAATATGATCATATTTTCGATTTCCGCAATAAACTCAAGTGGCTCCCAATTCGCCTTCGCCGGGATACTCATCTTCTTTCTATTCCCTACTGTTTACTGTTTGATCCTAAAGCGCATGTATATCTGAGGGAATGCTTTGAGTTCCTTGACGAGTCTCATAAGCGACAACTCTGTTTGCAAGAAAACTTAGTATTAAAAATTCTCCCTCTACTTCCTTTTTTAAAATCTGTCCCTGTTCAAGCTGCTCGTCTTTGGAACTCACTCCTTGATTCGTTTACTCAATTCTGAGGGTCGTGACAACCACCTCTGATGAGCATTTTTGTTTGTAAACCCCATTTGCCCCTGCTTTCCGCGGCGTGGAAGGCATCGTAAACGGAAGTGTGCATTGAGCTCCAACCTCTTGCTCTTTTGCCATTAACTATTCCAGCTATCACGAGCTTTTCGAGATTATCACCCTGTTTCCTGGCAATGTGTCCAAAGAAGTCAAGTATTTCTTTGAGGCAGATCTTAGTTGCAACATTGAGTTTCTTAAGAATTGATGCGTTGGTCCGATGTGCTGTCCATGGTATACGAAGCATTTTCCTCCAGCACCACATTTCAAAAGCATCGATGAGATTGCGGTCCGATGATCTCAAGGTCCACGCCTCAGCACCATAGAAAAATATTGAAAAGACGAGGGTACGTAGTAATCTAATTTTAATTTTAAGAGATATCCGCCTATCCATCCAAGTTCTATGGAGCTGAGATATAGCGTTTTTCGCCATTTCGATACGCTTCTTTACTTCAATTTCACACGAGCCATTATTGCTGATGTTGGAGTCGAGGTAGATGTAATTTTCCACGGTCTGAAGACTGAGTACTACAGTACACTCCAAACAGTTCATGCGATGTTGGTTTTTAATTTATTTACTGGTAAAAGGCTACTTCCTGTCCAAAAATTGATTAATTGATACTGTTTTATTCATTATTATGAGTGTTGTTACTATTAGTTGTAAATAGATTAAGTACATCTTTCTCCCCTTCTTTCGTAAGTGTCCTTCTAAGCATTTTTGATTGCCTGGAACAGATCGCTATTTCAGCGATAAGGCCGCCAATTGTACTCCATAATGTATATGATTACATTGTCTCTCTTTTTACATTCGCCAACTTATATTTCCTTTTCAACTTTCGATCGCTTCGCCTGAACACTTTTCGTAATATTTTCGTCAGGCATTCACAAGCAAGTTTTAACTTCAATAAATGTAGTGCTTGAAAAAGGAGAGTTTTAATTCCATTTAAGAAGTGAAAAAGTTTTTCTCAGCATTTCACGAGCATCTGTATTAAGTATGGTAGACCGAGAGCGCAGCACGTTTGTCTTTGACAAACAAAGCGGCTTCTTCATTGGCGCGGCACTGTTGATTATGCAAATTCTACTCTACGTGCGACATGTTAAGCAATACATGGTAAACATTGGGAGCTTTGTACCACATTTATAATAATTTCCTTGTTTGACATCACTGGTTTTTCTTGTACTCTTTCTTCTTTAGTTTGTGGCTTTTATAGGTGCCAATTGGGCTCAATTATTTCGCCAAACAACGCCTTCTTTTTAGTGGTAGATATTTTACGCACCCCTGTCACGAGGCAGGGAGTCTGACAATCGCCGGCGGGACCAGAATACCCACCGAATTCCAGCAAACACCCGCCATACCTTGAATTGTCAGAGGTACAATCCAATGCCTACGTAAAACCAAAGTTCAAATCCATTCAAATATGTTTTATAGATGTTGTCTTTCACAGAACTTTGGTCTGCTCTAGTAACAGCTGTTTTTTCCACTCCAAGTTCACATTGTCCAAGTTTTTTTTTTTTTTTATTGCAGACAGATTAGCGCTTGACTGTGATCTCACCTGATGGTAAGTGATGATACAGTCTAAGATGGAAGCGCGCTAATCTGTGAAGAGGCGATATACCCCTTACGGTTTCTACACAGCATCGTATCGGAACACAAATCTCTTTGTTTGGCGGTACGTTTTTGCTGGTAGGGTGGTAACTAGCCACGGCCGAAGCCTCCCACCAGTCCAGACTCAGACAAATTAGAAAATACAATTTCCTAAATTCGTCCTACCGGGGATCGAACCCGGGACCTCCGCTAGCAAAGCGAATACTCGCACCACTGCGCCAGCGAGGCCGTCAAACGTCAAAGTTCAAGTTTACTACGACTTTGTTATTATTCTCTGACTTGACTGCCTCATTGGTCTAGTGGTTAGCATATTCCTCTGCAGACATGAGGTCTTGGGTTCAAGTCCCGGGTTGGGCCAATTCAAAAATCGATATTGAGTTTTCTATTAAAATTTTATCAATATTTGCCAGAAGTTAGGAAATTGGCGGTATGCTCTATCCACGTGCTTCGGAGAGCATGCTAAGCTTTCGGTCCTGCGCCTGATCTACCTCCAGTCGTGTCAAATTTCCGTCACATCGGTCTATGAGAGTGAATCTCTCATATGAGTGAGGAGGTCTGTGCCCACAATTGAGTTGTTAATGGGCTGCTACTAACTTTTACTTTATGTTATTTTTGACTCAAATTGAAATATATATTTTTAATCTTGTATCGGGTGACAATTGAGACGGGCGCAGTGGTGCGAATACTCGTTTTGTTAGCAGAGATCCTGGTATCAATCCCCGGATCAAGTGTACTTAGGATATTGTATTTACTAATTTATCAGAGTCTGGACTGTTGGGAAGCTTTAGCCGTGGCTAGTTACTACCCTACCAGCAAAGATGTACCGCCAAGCAAAGAGATTTGTTTTCCGAAACGATGTGCTGTGTAGAAACTATGAGAGGTAAATTGCCTCGTTAACAGATTAACGCGCTTTAATTTTAGACTGTATCATCACTTACAACCAGCTGTGATAACAGTTAGCGCTAACCTGTCAGCAAAAAAAGATTCTCCCAAAATATATCGTGTTGAAATTTACTATCACTACTTCTCCATTCAAGTTGAAATATATATTATTAATCTGGTATCAACTGGCACTTGATTATTGTAGAGCTTTTTCAAATATTAATTAATTAATTAACATTATTTTATGAAAAACTGTATAACGTCACCTATTGAAAGCTCACGTGAACAGTTTTATTTTTTTTCTATGAAACGAATTCACGAAGTTCGTGTATCACTTAATATGTTTTCAATTATTATTCTAAAGTGGGCTAAAAGACATGGTTTTTTTTTGTCACTGGGAAATGTATCTAGGCTATGGAGTCGAGAGATTGGAACTCCGCAAGGGGGAAGAACTCGTAATACCCACTAAAACCCAGCGGGACCGTCATCAACCATAGGTGGGGAGCCAGAGGTTCGTTGAGGCATTCCTCTCTGGCCCCTTGTTTGCAGCCGGCTCATAGATATTCTACAGGGGGAGGAGTTGTATGAATCTCCGCCTTCAGTTTCCTACTCCCCTTCGTAGAAGTTAGTGTTTCGGCAGCATTCACCTTCTCCCTTTGGCCTGCCTCCTTAAGAGAGATGAAAGCCTAGCAGAAGGAGGCAACCGCTCTCCAAGCCTGCTCACTGATGAGTATTGCACCTCTACTATTTGTCATTGAAAGATCTGTGCCGATCAGCGACGTCATACTGAGGTCCCCAGGCGGGACATTCTGCCACCGTGTGGTACTCTGTATCTAAGGAGGGATCATATTCGTGACATCTGGTTGAAAACTCACAGCCAATAGTTTGGTACAGGTATTTGCCAAAGCAAGTGGACTAAAAGACAACGCCTGTTTGCATAAATCCTCCCGTCTCTGTTAATCATCAGTTGGACTCATCCACGACACCAGGGAAGAATGCGAAAGTTGAACATCTAATGTCTCATTCATGGATGCAGAGGGTTCCGCCAGGTTTTAGTGGGTATTGCACTGCTTTGGGGCATAACATATTACAGCGACAAAAAAGAGATTATAATGACTTTAAATATAAAACACAGAAATTGTTTTTACTTAGGCCGTTATACACTTTGAAATCATCCTGTTGATGAGCTACTTTTGTAGCTGCAATTATAACATAAGGCTTGTTAAAGTTACATTTGAATATTGAATACAAATAACACATTATATCTATGTAAAAAAGATATGTATCTTCTTTAAAAAACAATTGAACTTATCCCGTATTTAACTTCGATTGGTCAAAAACTCTGGAACCTTTTATGTTACTTACTAAATGTATTGATATAGTGAATTGTTGTTTCCTTAAACTTGAGATGTAATCGATCTACCATACCAACTTTCATCCCCTATTTCACCCTTATCCAGTTTTATTTTCAAGAGAAAATGTTGCTTATCTTCGTCTCTGTGATTTGATATACCTCTCTATCCAAATTTATCACAGTTATATTAACATTCAATATGTATCCTATAAGGTTAACTCATTATATCTCTTTTATGTCTGAAGTCAAACTTTTTTAGGCACATGAGGGTAAATTTACGGATGAAAGGCGAACGTCACGAAGATGTGCAGCATTTTTATGCCAATTCGTTTGACGGTTAGGTAGTTCCAATATTTACAATTTAATCATCACTACTTCAATAATATTAATAAATAATATTTATGATAGACAAAAAACACGTGACATTTTTATTGTTTGTTTTATATTTTGACATGTGTACTTTGTACGCACGCACTTTTAACTCTTTATTACAACATTTGACACTTACAAAGCAAAAAGTTATTGAGACGGGTGCAGTATTATTCCTTATCTATATGTCGGAGTACAATAGTCTGTGGAACGCTGGCGCCATCCATCCATCGGCGTGGGGCAGAGTCAATAAGTGGCAGTCCTGCGCACATCTCTCGGTAGTTCTCGGGTGACGGTCCGCCGGTGCGGTCGACTTTTGAAACTGTCGCGTTCCTAGCTATTATTATTAATGAGTTTGTGTAAATTGATATCGGGAGCATTAAGTGATTGAACATTATAATCTGAGTTAATTAGTAAAGCGTTTGATTACACCAACATTACCAAACAAACGCCCACAGTATGGACAATTAAATTGTGGATGCCATTAATGACAATGCGAGTGGTAAGGACTGATGTGTGAACAGGGAACAGGGATGTGTTGCTTCACCATGGCTGTTCATCCTATTCATGGATAACTGTTTGACAGATTTAAAAGAAAGTATGTATGGGTTAAGAAAGAAAGAATTACGCATCAAATGTTTACTTTACGCCGATGATCAAGTAATACTTGCGTCATCCACTAATGAGTCACAGGAAATGGTAAATATTATGAATAAAAGTTTGAAAGGGAAAGGAATGAAAGTGAATGTAAACAAAACGAAAGTTATGCTTTTTGAAAGAGATGAATCTATGATGAATGGCAATATTTTGATAGATGGGGAACAAGTGGAAGAGGTGAAAGAATTTGTATACTTGGGATCTAAATTTACAAAAGATGGAACATGTGAAAGTGATATCGAAAGGAGAGTGAATGCAGGGAATATGGTAAATGGTGCTCTGCATGCTTTTATGAATAGCCAGATGGTGTCTCAAAGGGCTAGACTGGCAGTGCATGCTGGAGTGTTGGTGCCAACACTTATGTATGGTAGTGAAAGTTGGGTATGGCAGAAGAATCACAAAAGTAAAATAAATGCGGTAGAGATGAGAGCGTTGAGAAGCATGAGTGGATTAAAACTGAGTGACAGAGTAAGAAATAGTGTGATAAGAGAACGTTGTGGTATAAAAGAAGACGTAGTGACTAAAATTGAGAAAGGTATGCTTAGATGGTTTGGGCATGTAGAGAGAATGAATGAAAGGAGACTGACAAAAAGGATTTATGAGTCAAGAGTGAATGCGAAAGTTGGAAGGGGAAGACCAAGTCGAACGTTCCTGGACCAAATCCAGGACATTTTAAATAACGGCCAGGTCAAGAGTACTCTAAACCGACGAAGCGAAGGAGATATGCAAGGATCGTGGCAAGTGGAAGGATGTTGTCTCTGCCTACCCCTATGGGAATGAGGCGTGATGCTATATATGTATGTATGTATTAATGACGATGTCGGCGGAGAACCCTACGCCTCTATGCTTTATGCTACCTTTCTCTCTTATTCTCCGACATATATATTTTTAATTATGCATATTAAATGAATAAAAACATTAAACACACATATATATGCGTTACGTTAATAGAGTTTATATTGTCAAAAGCAATAAGGTTATGATAGATAGTTCGCTTAAGATTTCTGATATTTTACGTTACTTTGTTAAGTTTTTCTTTCATGTCAACCTTTCCCTGACTATAACAAATGGAACAACAAAAGAATTATCGAAATTGGTCCAGCCGTGCACACGTGATGCCGTGGCATAGGGAAATAGAGACATATATTTATATAAATAGATTATTGTAACAACTTTTCATGGGTATAGTCTTCGATAAACCAATTTATGGTTATAGACTTTGATATTACAAACCTGAATAATATTCAAACGTATAATTTAAATTAATTTTAGACGAATTTCGAACACTAAGCGATGACTAATCGAAATAAATATGTAAGTTTCAGGATTCCATGCACAAAGGAAGTTGGCTTATTTCTTAAAAATAATTAATTTTGTTTTGTTTTATTGAGAGCACATTTAATTTACGCGAATGTAATTATGTTTATTTTTTTAAATCTCAATATTCGCAATATCAAACTAGATTCAAATATTCGTTAAAACTCAAAGGTTCTATTTTTATTGTGTGAACACAACAAAATGTTTCATTAATCCTCAATGTAGGAATCGTAGCTGTATTGTATTTTATTCAAATCTATAGTTGAGCTCGTTGAGTTGTAAAATTTACAATATGAAAAACTTTTAAAAGTATTGTTTGGGCTTTGTTCTGGCAATAGGTTAACTGTTCGTGTTAATAAACAACATAAAAATGGTTCTACTAAGCCTCGTAACTTTGTCTGTGTAGTTAACTTTGTGACTTAAAATACAGTAAATGCACTTAGTTCACACCAGAACTTACACTTCTCTCTTTCTTTGTTTGTTATAGTATAAAAATTTCCAATATATAAAAAAATATTTTGATTATTAATTGAATTAAAACCTATCCGAATATATATGAATAATATACGGCACTTGAAAAGAAAAATAGTTTTTACAATTTTTGTATCTGCGTTTGTTCCTGTTTATTTCTGAAATGGCTTGACCGATTTTGATGATAGTTACACTAAAAGATACCTGATATTATAAAGAACATTTGGGTCTAGTTTTGTTTCAGGAAAATACGGAAAAATATCAATGAAATAGTATCGCGCGCGGTTCACATGTATATCGCCACTGTCAGTTGTCATAACATACACCCGGTTAATTTCAAAATACATATTCCTTTCACGATGTAAGCTCTCACTAAGAACGGCTTTTCTCATTTTATTACGCTTTCTAGGAACATTTAAATCCATGTTCAACATACACCGACGTTACATTGAAAATTGCTATTTCCTTAAACTTTTATCGCAGACATTCAATCTTTAAATACTATAAAATGAAGTCGCTTCCGCTGTCTCTTTGTTTATGGAGAGATGGAATTTCAAGCAATAAATAGAAAAATTCAAGAAGAATCTTTATATGTTATAGTATAGTATATAAATACCGAAAAATTAAATGATTTGTAACGAGATGTCGTAACAAACATATTATTGTGTACTATAATTGCAAACGCTATCTAAACCTTACGAAATAAATAAAATTAACAATGGAATTGTATGGTATATATTTATCTCTAAAAGATAACCTACAATAACATTTTTTGTCTTTTATATATTAAAGAATATGTGTGTTTATTGTTAGCATAAATTTGTTAATTTATGCTAACAATACAGTAGCATTCCTCATCTAATCAAATGCATTACCTTATAAATTTAATGTTGATCAAAGCTGCTCTGAAGAACATTTTAATTATTATTTAATTATTATGGATGTTTTACAAGATATCAGAGATTTAAAATTTAAGTATATGCAAACGTTCTTTTGACGTGAACACGTCTTAAAAATCGCGTCTATAGGCAGGCAATTCCGTATAATAATAAAATCGGGGGATACAGTTTGGTGTTGTAACTACATATCTATCACCTCTATCGGAAATTTAGATACACTACTGGATAGCTAAAGGGCCAAAGAATTTAATACGCTGAATAAGGGCTGTAACACATCACGCGTGACGCTGGGATAAGCTATTACTTGATACGAGACGTATTCACGTACAACAAACGGCCGTGTCTATAACACAGCCACACTGTACTCGTATTTTTGTTTGTGATATTATACTCAGAATACTTAGAAACTGAAGAATTGCCTCATTGGTCATGTGTTCAGCATATTTGGCTACAGACATTAGGTCCTGGTTTCCAATCCCGGGTCGGGCTAATTCGACAATCGATATTGAGTTTTTATGAGGTTTTCTCTATATTTGCCCGAAGTTGATAAATTGTGGTCCACCCCCGTACCTCATCTCTCCACGGTCATGTCTGATTTACGTCACATCAGACTAAGGAACAAAGAGTACACTTGTGTACTATCCCCGCCAATCCACAGTGGGCAGCCTCGTGGGTATTGGATAATTGGCTCACCAAGAGGCACGAATCTCTTTCCTACCGTCTGGTGGAGGTGCTGATCGGCCATGGTTTTTCCAACAAGTACTTTCACCAGGTCGTTGGCCATGAGTAGAACGCCCACCTGTCATGAGTATGGTGCCCCTGTAGATACGGCGCACCATACTCTGGTGGAGTGTCCAGCGTAGGCACCCCAGTGGCATGCCCTGGAGAGCATAATTGGGGTAATGCTAGTCAGTGAAGTTAGGTGGAGGAAGGTTACCTTCTTTTGCGAGACCATAGCCTCGCTGAAGTAGGCAAATGAGAGGCTAAGGGAGCAAGCGGCTGAAGCCCTTCCTCGCAGTCTGAGGAGGCTTGTTGACAGAAGTCGCACGTATACGCTTCATGCTACACCCTATTAAGTGGTAGGTCCTCATAGTCTGTATCATCCGGATCACTAGAGTGGAATTCAGTTAGGGAACCTCTAATGATCTCACTCATGGATGAAGAGGAATCCACTGTGTTTTAGTGGGTATTCTGCGCGTTCCACACTCCCGATTGGAAAAATTCTTTTATCGGGGTGCACAAAAGCAATTCCCAGCTCAAAAAATAAAACAAAAGCATGGTGACAAACCACGCTTTTCCTCTAAAAACCCTGTCGCATAAGAGTGAGGAGGCCTGTGCCCAGCAGTGGTACATTCATGGGCTGCTACTTACTTATTTACTTAGATATCTAATGTACTGGTGACAAAGTTAGGTGCATAAATGCAATTCCCAGCTCAAAAAAGAAAGCGTGGTGAGCCTATGTTATAAAAACCCTGTCTCATATGAGTGAGGAGGCCTGTGCCCACCAGTGGTGCATTCATGGGCTGCTACTTACTTATTTACTTATATACTCAATCTACGGGTGACGAAGTTAACGCACTTTTTAACAACAATTTGTTCAAAACGTTAACGATTGTTCAGTTGTTTTACAAATGTGACACGACAAAACTTCCACACAGATTTTTTCCAATCGCATTGCTAATAAATTTATCTGAAGACATATTTCACAAAACTTCCGCAATTACGAAAGTTTGCAGTATTTTTGCCTCTGATAGCGCGAAATCCGACGCGCTGTACGATTTTCGTATGTATGACTTGTAGTTATTTTTTAGCGAAATATATTTTATGGTTTTGACTTTATACGTACTGCCATAGGAATCACGTAAATTTGGAAGTGACACATCTTTAAGCGTGATACGTGAAACGCGTGATTAGCGTCACAAATGTGCAGCGTTTCTTATGCTAATTCGTTTGAAGGTTAGGTAGTTTTAATATTTACAAATAACATGTCATTTAAAAATTTAAAATACTATATTTTATAAAATATAAAAAATTTCATAAATTTTAGACTAGGAAACAAAATTTAAATAATAATTTCTAATACTAACAAAAAACACATGGCATTTATATTTACAATCAATCATTTGATTTTTTATTAATATCCTTACCAATGAGTGGTTTTTATATTTTTCATTGAAATATTTTAATGGTTTAAATTTATATAATGTGTATATAACATTTTTCATCGTAATAAGTCAAAGAATGGTTTAATAAATCAAAATGAAAATATTCAAGTGGCTCACATAACACTTTTGAATCGTTATCAATCTGTCCGTTTGTTCCTAACTTAGTTCGGAGAGTTGATTCCGCTGAGAAGAAACCGACATGAAACTCAGCAAAGAGTAACCTCTTTTAAATATAGTTGTGTATGTTAAAATTGGCATACATTTTTATTTCTTAAATATTCGTCAACATAATAATATGCCTTTTGGAAAAGTAAGTAAGTATATAGAAAGTATTTTTATAAACATTTTCATTTACTTTTATGTAAGAAGATTTTTTTTCTTCACTATGAATTACTACTTAAGGAGAAGTGTGTTTTGTAACCATTGTCAGACTATAGATACTTGGGTGACAACACCGATAAGTCTAAAATGTTTAGAGTTATTGAGTAATATAGTGGCAACAGTTAATAATACCAAAATTATTGTACAATGTTACGAAATGTTATGCAATGCGAGGTAACTTTAACATGCGGAACGATTGTATGAATATAGTCTTTCGAGCTGTGTTCCGTGAAGTAGTTATTTTAAAAGAAGTAGTATTAAATTATATAAATCCAAATAGTGAAGCATTTATTATTAGTGAAAGCTATGCATATTTCAATAGTGGGGATAGTTAACGTTGTTAGTTAACGTGAGTTGGTGTTTTTATAATACCAGGGAAGTTTTTATTGGTAACAAGGCCAAGGAGTCCAGGACAGGATGATACGGCATTATATTATGAAGATCTGATAACTACATCGCAAAAAAATTGCATTTTCATAGTTTCCTAGAAACGTGGGAGACGAAAGAAGACCATATGGTTAATGAGCGTATTACATAAGATGAAAGAATCAGGTTAGACAAAGTATAACCCTTTTTAACGATGGTATGCTAATAAACACAATAGCAACTTCTACATTATAATACGGCTGTTGTAAAACGATGTTTTTAACATATTTCATAAAATTATATTGAGGCAAATCCATAACTTGTTCCAGAATATTATTAAAAATGCGTATGCTTAACCCGCCAAATGATTTTTGAACCTTCTTCACTCTTAAATTACAAATGTTTTTATTTCTCGCATTAAATATCCTTAAATACAAACAACAAAATACAAAAAATATTTCTAACTATATAAGGTTAAAATTACGTAGGGATGATAAAACGTCAGTATCACTTGGATGATAAGTGTAACAAGAAAGAAAATGATTTTCTCATAACATGATATTTCTATAAATAGACATTTTCCTGCTTCGTCTATTGCCCGCGGCTTCGATAATTGGAAGGAGAAAAGGTACACTCGTATGGGCTCAGGGGATACACATGAGGATAATTGATTGAGTCGGTTATAAAACAAATATCGGAATCGGAATATGCAAAACTTTTCTCAATTTAATAGATTAATCCTATTTCTGAACTGCGTCGTTGGTGTATTCAGCTTATTCGTATTCAGATATGAGGTTCTGGGTTCGAGTCCCGGATCGAGTGAATTCAAAATTGGTATTGAGTTTTCTATAAAATTTCTCAATATTACAACAAAGTGTTGAAGGCGGTGTGGAGGATGTCTCGGCACTGCAGTGCGTTAGCAATTGTAGATGAATTCTACGCCGTCATCCGTAAATGTGCTGCATCACTAATGAGCAGAGTGATTGGCAGGACCAACGTCTTCCTCAGCACATTTACCAACAAGCACGGTAGCCTTCTCTGGAGGCACTGGAATGGTGTAAATGTCGGACTTGGGAGAGTCACGGCGAGAGGCCAAGTTTAAGTCCTATTAAGGCCATAATAAGTGTAAGTCCTATTATATAAGCTATACTGAAATAGATTAAGTCTGCATAACTAACAATTTTTCCTATTTGTATTTTATTCTTAGATATTAAGTTAGTACAGTAAGTAGTTATTAAGTATGTAAAATAATATGGGCACTTTCAGGGCCTGCAATAAAAATATATTATATATTATATTATTTCCCCGAAGTTGGGAAGTTTGCGGTCTGCTCCACCCCCGTGCTTCGGAAAACATGTTAAGCCATCGGTCTTGCTCCTGATTTCTCTCCAGTCTTGTCGGATTGCCATTAAACTATGAGAATGAAGGAATGGAGAGTTTACTTGTTTTCTATGCATGCCAACCCGCATTGTAACAGCGTGGCGAGTCTATGTTCTAAAGGGGAGGTCTGTGCCCAGCTGTGGGACGTTAATGGACTGCTAATTATATGTCGATTTGTTTTTATCAAAAATTAAGTAATATTTGGCATTTATTTAATTATTTTTTCACTTTATTGCACATGAAATTTATACACAAAGTAAAGGAAAACCTATTACAAAGAAGTGAAAGCGGCATACGCTTAAAATGATGTTATTGGCACATGGAAATAATTGGTATTATATTTTATAATACAAAGTAAAAAAAATTCTTAGTTAAAGTTTAAAATCTTACTTCAATTATTTAGGTTTGGTTCGTCGGAATCTTTTCTGATGTTGTGTGTAGCAAAAGTGATGATTCTTGGAATCATCACTTTTGCTAATCATTTTTATATACTTTGTTCAACTCCCGACAACAACTTTTGATCATAAAAATTTAAAATGCCTAATTATATGGAAATCAAACGCTCACTATATGCGACCGATGCGATTTTACTATCTTCTATTTTCACACCACCTAAGATTCTATCCGAGGAAATTAGACAAAAAAGAATAGTACGTTTCTTAAATCAACATAACATATTACATTGTATGTTTATGAAAAAAATATGAAATCTATATGTAAGTACGTAAAGCAAAAATTACATATACGTTCTTACAAAAATTGTATATGTCGGAGAATAAGAAAAAAGGAGCATAAAGCATAGGGGCGTAGGGCTTGTGGCATCCATAATAAAAATAATAATCCCTCCCTCTCTCCCTCTCTCTCTCTCTCTCTCTCTCTCTCTCTCTCTCTCAGAGAGAAAGAGCGCATATAAAATACATTAAATCAACATTACACACTCCACCATACACACACACGCATATAAAGTAAGTAAGGGTACAGACCGCCTCACTAATAGGAGAGAGGGTTTTTAGAGCATAGACCTACCACGCTGCTCCAATACGGATTGGCAGGTATTGTAGAGAGTGGACTTGTGCACTCTCTATTCCCTCACTCTCATAGTCCCATGTGACGGGAATCCGACACGACCGGAGAGAGATCAGGAGATCAGGTGCAGGACCGACGGCTTAACGTGCTCTCCGAGGCACGGGGGTAGATCACACCGCCAACTTCCCAACTTCGGGAAAATATTGAGAAAATCTTAATAGAAAACTCAATATTGATTTTTGAACTGGCCCGACCGGGGACTCAAACCCAGGATCTCATATCTGTAGTCGAACATGCTAACCGCTAGACCACTGAGGCAGTCACATATGCATATATGCGTAGTTGTCAACCGCTGAAAATTATGACAAACGACAAAAGGTTACATTTAAAAAGTTTATATAGTCAAAAGCACTAAGGGGGTTACACAAGAAAAGTTGTGATGGCGGTTAAGTTTTCTTAAAACTTCTAATGTTCTATATAACATTGTTAGTTTTTTCTTTCCTAAGAACTTTTGAGTATAAAAAAAAACAGAACAACAAAAGAATTATCGACATTGGTCCAACCGTTTACACGTGATGCCGTGGCGAAGTGAATTAGGGACTCAGCTTTATATAAATAGATATATTGAGTACAGTCTTTGATAAACTGGTAGCTACTGGAGTTATAATAATATATTTTTTTATTGTAGTCCTTGAAGTGTGAAGGTGTCACGAGTTTATGCTGACCTTTCCCAGGTATAGCGCTGCCTCTTTTCGTGGTAGCTTTAAATACGTTGCAACTAAGTGTTGGAACAACCTACCGTCCACATTTCGAAGGCTAATATTACTAAAAAGGTTAAGTGTTAATATATATGAACACTTTTCTTTTTAGTATAACTTCCCTAATGTAAGGATAGGACTGGTGGCAATGCACAAATTTAATAATTAATATTTATTATTTTAATATTTAATCATTTCAAAAATTTATAATATTTGTTTTTAACATTATTATAACTTTTCCATTTTGATACTCTTACGTAAATGTATTCTCTGCCTACTGTCATAATTTCATATAGTTAGTAATTTAGATTAAGATTTCTTTTATATTTTTGTTTTTTTAGTAGTAACTAATTACCCGGCTGATGCTCTGCCCGTGACGTCAGACTAGGCTATGGGGCTGCAGCTGAAAATTGGTGCCGTGTCAGGTTTCTGGCACACAGCAATACCGAGCTGCTGCCTTTTCAGGGCTGGGTGGGGTTTGACATCGTTTAAACCAATAGTTGTAGTTTCAATATAGTACAATTACTCAATGATTCAATGAATATTTGTCATCGATGTAAATTGTAGGGGTTCGGCATAATAAACAATGCTGATGATTGTGCTCGAAAAAACGGGAAATGCGTCGTCTCTGTGGAGGTTAGCTCAGCGAATTTGGAAGATCTCGGAAACGGTGCTGACGCTTCGAAAGTCGTTGCAGCAGAGAGCTCGCCAAAGGATTCTGCTTGCGTCTCGCCCATAAGATGACGCAAACCATGTCATGTCGAGTGTTTATTGGAAGAAATTAATGTGATACAGAAATTATTTGACGACGGATACAGGTTATGTATGTGCAATTACATAGATAAAATATCCATGAATTTGCGTCGCTTACACATATATTATATAATTGTACCTATGCGCCGAATAAAGTAAATTTTATTTCTTGTCAAAATAACTTTAATAATTTCTTTAAATTTAACCTTTCAACCACTGTGCGACCACTAATATTTTTTAAATATTATTGAAAGGAGAGTGAATGCAGAGAATATGGTAAATGGTGCTCTGCACACCTTCATGAATAGCCAAATGGTGTCTCAAAGGGCCATACTGGCTATGCATAGAGGAGTGTTGGGTATGGCAGAAGAATCACAAAAGTAAATTAAATGCGGTAGAGATGAGAGCGTTGAGAAGTATGGGTGGATTAAAGCCGTGTGATAAAGTAAGAAATAGTGTGATAAGAGAATGCTGTGGTTTAAAAGAAGATGTAGTGACTAAAATTAAGAAAGGTATGCTTAGATGGTTTGCGCATGTAGAGAGAATGAATGAAAGGAGACTGTGAGAGTGAATGCGAAAGCTGGAAGGGGCAGATCAAGGCAAGCGTTCCTTGATGAAATCTAGGACATTTTAATTAAGGGCCAAGTCAAGAGTACTCTAAACCGACGAATTTGTATGAAAGGTTTAATGAAATGAAAGGAGCAAAGGAGATAAGCAAGGATCAGTTACAAGTGTAAGGATGTTGTCTCTACCTACCCCTATGGGAATGAGGCGTGATGCTATATATGTATGTATTCACATTAAAATTAGTATTAAAATTATAATATTATCATTTGTCCATTGTAAACTATTACTGTTGATGTCAATAGAATAACCAACTCAGTCCTTTTCAACCGCCAACTTCGTAGAAAGTCATTAAAACAGTGCACCATTGTTTAACTGTCACTGCACCAGCAGCAACTTGACATAGTCCTGCGCTTGTTTGAAACTTTGACACCAAAATAATTAGCAGAGGTACATACAAAGTAGAGTATATCTCTCAATTTTCTCTAGTTGCCACTCTATTATGATATTTAAAGGCTTCAAATACGATTCAATTCTCCTTGAACACAGTTTTCTAAACAGGAAGGTCACTAGTTGAGCTTACCCGTACTGAAAACTCTTGTTTAGCGGAATATTGTTATACAAATATTTATCCTTAAATAACTAAGTTCAAAATTAATTTAGTTTTATTTCAACACACAATTTTATGTTTAAGATAGGTTTATTAACTGTTTATAATTTATCCTATTTTTGCATATGTACATATAAAGCATTGTAATATTTATGTTTAGGTAGACCTAAAAGTTCTTTTGAAATAAATATATATCGAGAACCGATTTTTTAAATACTTTCATTAATTTAAAACTGTATAATCATGAAGTACTTTAGACTTTAGGACTATCAAATCAAAGGCATGTAAATAATATTACACTTAGTTATAGAAGAGTATGTTTGGGCTCGATATTGTTTTTTATTAAATCATATAAGATCTAATAGATACTTATTAAATAATTAGAAGTAATTATCACGAACAACGAGATATTTTAAATATATTTTCACATAATATGCCTATAGTATATGAAATATAAAAGTAGAAGGCGAAGAGTAGACATATTCTGCTTCTTAAATAGTTCTAATAAATGAAGCTTCAGTTATAATGTTGTCATCTGTAAAAAGTAACATTGTTAATGACTGTGTACATTAAAACTTGTAAATTGAGAGCAGAATTTGTCTAAACTCTACTTTTATATTTCATATAAAAATTATTTTTTATTAAAATCTTTATTATAAACAATTACATAAATGTTAGTAAATTGCACTGCACTAGAGCTAACATCATAAGTACCTTTCCTCACAGACACTAATCACTGGTGTTTAGAAATAGTAATAATGGTAATAATGAAAAAGATTAAGAATAGTATCTGCCAAAATTCTTTATCAAAAGCTAGCTCTAAAGTATTTTTGACTCCAATGAATGTTGGCAGGCAACACATACTCCATAATTACACATGTTTCCTCATAACGCTGAAAAGCTGAATGATTTGGAAAGAAGAAATAAACGCCCAAGTCAATAGAAACATTATGGTGTCGACCTCGGGTTGAATCCGCAACTTATCTCAACAAGAATCCTCGCATCTCATCACTACGCTATCAAAATAAACGTAAATATTGCTCCAAAAATCCTGAAAATGTATATAGCGTTACAAATGACAGTATATGCAACCATCCAGCAACCATTAGTATGGAATCCACGGAGTGCGGTAATAGGGTATTGTTTGTCAAACTGAAACGAGCAAATTAGATGTAGCGGCATGCTATCAATTCCCGCTTCTATGTGTACAGTGGTCCAATTTACTGCCTGCTATGGGTTGATTTGATTAAGCCTGTTTGGTATTACAAAACAACTGAATTATTACACAGAAATGTTTCGCTGCTTCGGACTTTTCTCGATGGGATCTCCCTTTAAGCACCCCGATTGAAGATGATCCTTCTAAAAGCAGAACGGATCTGTCCTGGAATGAGATTATTAGAAAGTCCTTTTCGCGTTCCATTCTAGCGAGCTGGATGGCACTATACGGGCCTAGGATTCAAAATGGGTGATGGTAAAGCACTTACGCGCACCTTCTATCACCCAACATATTCTCTTTCCTCCTATTTGCCTTCCCTCTTCAGTGAAAGGTCACGTGACGTCACTGAGATATGCCCACGACAGACACTCTGCCAAAATATGGTTCATCGTATATATCACACTTATAAAAGGGCGTTCCTTGACCATTTACGATCTAATGCTGTTACTTACAGAAGTCGCTACCTTAAATAAATAATTAATCAATCGACATTACCAAAGTTTTAGTTAAAGACACAGCATAATCCTGGATACTCGCTTGCGCTTTAACATCGGCAAAAAATACGCTTGGTCTACATAATTTAAAAAAAATTAACTAACTAAATGTATCTTAAAAAATAGATGTAATATATTTTGAGCTTTAATTCGTTTAGTTTATTAATGTCACTTGCGATTAAATACGCGGTGATGATATAAATAAACCCATCGATTTCGCAACATGTAATCGATTTGTCGGTAAATTAGCTTCCATTTAGATAACACTATTACATTGCTTGATTAAAAAAAACTATCATATTTATGGCCATTACTTAGGTTGAAAGCAAGGGGCTTATTATATAATGAATGTAAAATAAAATGATATTACAAAACTTAATACATTAAAAGCGAAAGAATTTTCATTTTCTTTACTTGTAGAATGATACACGCACATTTTTTATATTGAGACAGTGAACTAATAGTAGAAATTAACAAAACATTTCATAAAATGAAAAGAAAAGAATTAAATCATCTGTAATACTAATACAAACTTTTGAATAATAAAAGTTTCAATAAGGTAATCCGCTCAACTGACTACAATACCCCGAAGGGTGTCAGGAATTGATCGACAAAAACCCCATTTAAGCTGACTTCATTCTCACACTCCTAGATTATCAAAGACTTCTCTTCAAATTAAAGCTCATAAATAATTTGTACAGGATATTGGAATAATAATATTTTGCCGTTTTTGTACAGAATTAACCTCAAATACTGAGTCAAATGGATGGGCCTGAAAATGAACATGGATAAGACGAAAATTATGTCTAATATCCATGTACCGCCTCACCCAGTCATCGTTGAGAACTCAGCTCTCGAAATTGTTGACGAGTACACATACCTGGGACATATAGTCCAGCTAGGTAGATCCAATTTCGAGAAGGAGGTCAACCGCCGAATCCAACTCGGTTGGGCTGCGTTCGGGAAGTTACGCCAGATATTTTCGTCTGATAACCCTCAGTGCCTGAAGACCAAAGTCTTCGAACAGTGCGTGTTGCCAGTGATGACCTACGGTTCTGAGACATGGTCGCTGACTATGGGCCTCATGCGGAAGCTCAGAGTCACTCAGCGTGCGATGGAGAGGGCTATGCTCGGAGTTTCTCTACGTGATCGAATCAGAAATGAAGAGATCCGTAGTAGAACCAGAGTCACCGACATAGTCCTGCGAATCGCGAACCTGAAGTGGCAATGGGCGGGGCACATAGTCCGAAGGACCGATGGACGTTGGGGGCCAAAGGTGCTGGAGTGGCGACCCCGCACCGGACGGCGCAGTGTAGGGAGACCCCCCACAAGGTGGACCGACGACATAAAGAGGGTCGCCGGTAGCCGCTGGAGCCAGGTGGCGCAAGATCGGGCCTTGTGGACGTCATTACGTGAGACCTATGTCCAGCAGTGGACGTCCATCGGTTGAAGCGACGACGACGACGACGACTGAGTCAAAAGGGGTATCTTATTGGTCAGACTGTCTCATTGGTCAGGCTGCCTCATTGGTCAAGTGGTTAGCATGTTCGACTACAGACATGAATTCTTGGGTTCGAGTCCTGGATTGGGCCAATTCAAAAATCGATTAAATCAAATCAAATCAAAGATATCTTTATTCATGTAGGCATATTACAGCACTTTTGAATCGTCAAATTATATTTTTTCCACACTCTGATTCTACTATACGTCTGATGATGGTGCTCAAGAACGGCTTAAAATCTAAAGTTACGAGGGTTCCTTCGCGCCGTGTTCCGAGAAGAACCCACAACAAACTCTTCAATTAATTATTAGAGCTTTCTATCAAGATTTTCTCAATATTTGCCGGAAGGTGGGAAAGTGGCGGTGTGCTCCACCCTCGCTTGCTCTCTCTCCGATCGTGTCGTATTTCCGTCATATCGGATATGAGAGTGCCTGCCAATCCGCATTAGAGCAGCGTGGTGAGTCTACGCTCTAAAAACCGTCTCTCATATGAGTAAGGAGGCCAGTGCCCAACAGTGGGACGCTAATGGGCTGCTACTTACCGGCTTAAAATTGCCGGAGTTGGCGTGGTATAAGGCACTGTATATTTCCGCAAGTGCTCCTGCGTTTGTGAACTTTCAGGTGGATTCATCCGGGACACAAGACAAGAATGCGCGAGTGATTTTAGGTCAAGGTCTCCTCAATCGCGGGATCTCACACTAGAACTTACAGTCAGGTTGCTTCTTGTTCTTGCAAAAAAAAGTTTGTTAAAGACTATTGCATTTAAATGTAATTAAGTTTTAATTAGTTAACTAAGCCCGAAAAACCTTAGCCGTGAATCAGTCCTTATTGTATACAACGACCAAAACCTCGCCATCCTATAAATACAAGTATTTTGAAGAATTACAATGACAATTCTATTTGCACATTTCCACGGGAACGGGAACTACGCTGTTGACACCAGTGGTAACATCGAGTCTATATATAAAAGAGATTTACAGGTATCTATTGACTCATCACGATATCTCTTGAACCATAAAGCGTAGAGACTTGGAATTTAGTGGGAATATTCCTTTTGCCAAGTAGAGGTCAGCTAAGAACGGATTTTACAAAATTCCACTCGCAAGGGGATGTCGCGGGGGTGTTTACCATTGGCTCATCACGATATCTCTGGAACCATAAGGCGTAAAGACTCGAAATTTGGTAGGAATATTCTTTTGCCGACTAAAGGTCAGCTAAGAACGGATAAATAATGAAAATGCTAAACAAAAAACATTCCACGCAGATGAAGTCGCGGGTTCAGCTAGTATTATATATAAACGGATACTCATATAAAAACAATTTAGAATAAATGATATTGCTTGTTGATTTAAGCAAATGGTCGCGCAGCGGTCGAGATTCGACCATAATTAATTTATATTAAAAGTCAGGACATTATTGAAGACTATACTTCTGTAACCATAGATTACGACAAGGCTACACTGTTAACTTGCCTTTTTTAAAACCAAATATATGAAATTCTAACAATAATAAGTCATTTTCATTGAAACAAAGAACTGCCCCGCTGTCCATTGTACTTGACATACATATTTCGATGTTATAATTAATGTTTTTTGGTAATAACTACTAGCTTTTGATAAATTATTTTGAGTTGTAATTAATCAAGAAAAGGTTCGTTTGAAAGAAACAATTAACAAAGTTACGTGGAATATCAGAAATATTAATAAAACTTAACCACTATAGTAAGTTTTCAAATGTAACCTTCTTATTGCTTTTGACAATATAAACTTTTTTTCATCAAATACTGGGTAGTGTGGGTAATGTGTGTTTATTTATTTAATGTATTTTGTGCACAATTTTAAAAAATACTAGCAGACCCGACAGACTTTGTTCTGTCAAAAAGATTTGGAATATGACAGATTACAGTTTTACGAATAATTTTGGAAATGAAATTACAGCAGTACTAAATATCTATAGCTCTTACATTTTGGTGACTATTCAATTTGGTCGGGTTGTGACTGTTTAATTGATTTTGAACTTTGTGCAGCCGTAATAAAGTGCAAATTGACTCTTTGACGTTAGGAACACACCTATATTGCTTAGACAATAATGAGTACTTGTAATTTATGATGGACCTTAATATGAATAGCAATAAAGGTCAAAGTAACTTTACATTTTAGTTCGTAAACGTTTGTATGGAAAACAGTAAAGGGCTGTTTTTAGGGTTTTCCTGCAATTATTTTTTCGCCGTGAAAAACATCAATGGACTTCAACGTACATTTAAAAACAGGAATTGTCAAAATTGACCCAGGCGTTGCTAAATTATGCGCTTACCAACACATATTGCGATTGGCATTCTGCACTCCTCTATACAAGCTGTAAGTTTGGGAAACTTCATAATCCTCTGGCCGCGCAGTTTTCGTATAAGAAAGAAAGAAACGTTTATTCAAATTGTACAGTTGCGAGCAGAATACATGTAAGCGAAAATAACAATTACAGTAAAATTTGAACTACCTAAGTTAAAAAATAAAACTAAATACAATAATTATACTTAATAAAATACACTTTACATACATACATACATAGCATATAGAATCACGCCTTATTCCCATAGGGGTGGGCAGAGACAACGTCCTTCCACGTGGCACGATCCTTGCATATCTCCTTCGCTTCTTTCATTCTCATTAAACCTTTCATACAAGTTCGTCGATTTAGAGTACTCTTGACTTGACCCTTATTTAAAATGTCCTGGATTTGATCCAGGAACGTTCGCCTTGGTCTTCCCCTTCCAACTTTCACATTCACTTTTGACTCATACCCAAACTCTCTACATGCCCAAACCATCTAAGCATACCTTTTTCAATTTCAGTCACAACATGTTCTTTTATACCATAACGTTCTCTTATCACACTATTTCTTGTTCTGTCACTCAGTTTTAATCCACTCATACTCAACACTCCCATCTCTACCGCAATTATTTTATTTTGTGATTCTTCTGCCATACCCAACTTTCACTACCAAACGTAAGTGTTGGCGCCAACACTCCTGCAAGCACAGCCAGTCTGGCCCTTAGAGGCATCATCTGAGTATTCATAAAGGCGTGCAGAGCACCATTTAACATATTCCCTGCATTCGCTCTCCTTTCAATATCACTTTCACATGTTCCATCTTTTGTAAATTTAGATCCCAAGTATACAAATTCTTTCACATCTTCTACTTGTTCCCCATCTATCAAAATATTGCCATTCATCATAGATTCATCTCTTTCAAAAAGCATAACTTTCGTTTTGTTTACATTCACTTTCATTCCTTTCTCTTTCAAAGCTTCATTCATAATATTTACCATTTCCTGAATCTCATGAACGGCTGACGCAAGTATTACTTGATCATCAGCGTAGAGTAAACATTTGATGAGTAATTCATTCATTCTTAACCCATACATACTTTCATTTAAATAAAACTAAAAACGAGTTTCCCTAATACCCCACTCGATCGAGATATTATCGTTCGTGATCGTGATTATTTTAAGCTTATACTTAAAATAATTACCTATCTTCTAGATATATAAAATATCTTCTAGAAATATAGAGACATCCTATGCTATAAGAGTAATCTTAAATGCCTTGTAATTTAACAGACTTCTTTCTGTTAGCCTACACATAGTTGGAAGTTGGGAGTGATTGAGTAAAATAAAGGCAACGCTTAAAAATAATATAATTTAACTGCTATGTGTTGTAGTTGTTTTAAACTTAAATAAAAAAAATGTTGCTAAATTGTATAAATTCAAATTGTGAAGTAATTATAAGTACAATGCAAGATGTGTATATTTAAATAATGGAGAGAATAAAAGTGTTAGTTAATATGAGTTGGTTTTTTTATAATATTTCGTAATGAACACGTTCTTTGTGAACGGATTTCCTCATATTTACATCGCCAAAAACAGTTGTGTTTAGGTAGTCGGATTTATGTCGTATACTCACGATAAAAAATACATGCCTATTTTATAATACTGAATAACCACCACTGCGGATAACAATAGCATAAATACATTTATTAAAGTGACATGTAATGTTTAAGTGTCATTAAAAGCAAATAAAGAAGCCATTAGAAATTGTTAGTAAAAGGTTGTATCAGACTGCGAAAGTCCCAAAGCGATTTACGTGAATAGTTACACAGTTACGGCTTTTGAAGGACGACGTAAACTGGTAAATGAGACGCCTTGTTAGCGTAAAATATCATCAAGACTGTTAGTTTATTACGCAATTCAAGTAGTTAAGCTAAATTAAAGGAGATCTTAGAATAATTACGCTTTGAAACCCTTTGTTGGTATTTCAAGAGAATTTGTTTTTTTCTCGTAACGATTACAAATCAAAATCTAAAATGATCCTTCAAATAGGCTTTTCCATCACTTTTTATTAATCTAACATTGTAATTTTCCAACACTACTTCTAATGCACGACTGAAGACGTTATCAAATACTAGTTACAGGGTTTCTTCCCTCCCACCCGGTTATAGGGATGAGCCGAGAAAAGAATCAGTCTGGTATCTTGCTTCATCTTCGCCTTCCTTCATCCTCTAAGTATTCCTTCACGTAATAGTATGACATACATAAATAGCATCACTCCTCACTCCCATAGGGGAAGGCAGAGACCACGTTCTTCGACTTGCCACGATCCTTGCATATCTCCTTCGCTTCTTTCTTTCTCATTAAACCTTTCATACAAGTTCGTCGGTTAAGAGTACTCTTGACCTGGTCCTTATTTAAAAGGTCCTGGATTTGATCCAGGAACGTTCGCCTTGGTCTTTCCCTTCCAACTTTCGCATTCACTCTTGACGCATGAAGCTTTTTTGTCAGTCGCCTTTCATTCATTTTCTCTACGTGCCCAAACCATCTAAGCATACCTTTCTCAATTTTAATCACTACATCCTCGTTTATACAACGTTGACTTATCACACTATTTCTTCCTTTGGCACTCAGTTTCAATTCAGTCATACTTCTCAACGCTCTCATCTCTACCACATTTGTTTTACTTTTGTGCTTCTTCTGTTATATCCAACTTTTACTACCATACATACATGTTGGCATTAATACAAATAATTTATTGAAATCTAAAGTGACGAATTGTAAATAATACCACGTGTGTTTTGTCAATATTAGAAATTTAATTTTGCTTTTGAATTTAAAATTTAGAGAATTAAGGAAATATTTTATGAAAAATAGTATATTGAATTATTAAATGGCGAGTGGCAAATTAAAATGCTACATGTTATTTGTAAATATTAAGACTATTTTTAAACAAATTAGCATAAACAACGATGCATGTCTTTGTGACGCTAATCACACGTCTCATCTAAGTCTCGTTTAGTCTGATGGGCCTAAAGAAGTTTTACTTCAAAATTTCGTCTTTATATGTAGTAGTTATGATAGATTGAAATATTAACCACATATACCACACGTAACGGTTATGTTCTCCTACGACAGCCAAAACATGTTTGCATAATACTACCCATGCTTAGCAGGTACGGCTTACTAGAAAAATAATAAAGTACAATAAATAAAATATAGATAAAACATGTCTGATTTAAACCTGGATTTCCCCATATGTGCAACGTAACATACAAATATATTCGTAGACTAGACCTTAAAGGAACTTCCGGCGAGGAACGCAAGCCTGCTCGTTAATCACAAGGGTGATTGATGACCTCATATTTTTGTATGGCTTTGCCCTTCCCGTAATGACCTTTTATGTGGGAATTCATAGTTTGTACATAATAGTGACAGCCTTATGACGTTTTCAATTTAACTATTAAAAAATTGTGCGTGTTTCAGCATTTCTGGCTATGTCCGGTATGGACTTTGGTAGCATCTTGCACATGTGCTCCAAACCAGGCACCTTAGAAAGGCAATAAACCGAAGAGGGTTTGAGAATAATAACAATATTCATTCACTTATTAAGAGGCCTTAAAAAAGACTCGCAATTCGCTTAAAATTTGGCTAAATGACTCTTCTCGCGATTTGGACTATCACCCTTGACTGCCTCATTGGTCTAGTAGTCAGCTTAATCGGCTATAGTCATGAAGTGCTAGGTTATATTTCTGATAGTAAAAATCGATATTGAGTTTTCTATTAAGATTTTTTCAGTTCTTGCCCAAAATTGGGAAGTTGACGGTGTGCTTCACCTCCGTGCCTCAGTAAGCACATTAAGCCGTCGGTTCTGCACCTGATCTCTCTCCGGTGTTGGATATCCGTCAAATCGGATTATGAGAGTGGAAGAATAGAGAGTACACCTGTGTACTATGTATCTGCTAAAAAAACCTGGATAATGAGCTGTGGGACGATAATGAGCTCCTACTTACCTTTTTACCTTGGACAGTCATTGCCCTGCCATAAATCAAACCAGGGATCATTGCTAGCGAAGTGAGTAGTCGCACGATTATGCTACTGAGTTCCTTTTTACCTCTTACTATCCTTTCCTGTTAAGTTATACTAAAACATGTCAACCAAAATGAAATGTAGAGAAAGTGAAACTTCTTTAGCCTATATTGTAATAAATTGTATAATATGGATGCCTTTTAAATTCATCTTACGTATTAGTAGTTTTTCGTAATTTATTCAAAGGAAATTGTAAATGAGTAAATATTTAATAAAACGCGTATTATTTTAATATACACTTAACAAATGATATTTTTCAAAGCATAATATAACAAATAACATTTAAACTTTTACGTGAGCATTCAACACATTTTCTCGGGGACTAAATTTAATTAGTGAGATGATATTTCAAAAACATTATTAAAAATTAAATAGGGATTAAGCAGATGGATTTGCAGCAGTATTTTATTGACGAAAATATATTATACATGATTTCGTTAAATATTAATTACGGCAATAATATAATAGTTAAAATATATAGACTTCTATACAGAGTCAATTTTTAATTACTTTTATATGTACAATATTGTACATCAAAATGAAATTTCTAATATACGACAATATTACGTTCATTTTACGTCACAGGATGTAGTTTCTCGTTTAAAGTTCGTAGACTAAATTCAGTTTTCACAAAGCATTCAACGCAGGAAGTGTTCCTATTTGCAGGATAAATTTATCCAAAACGAAAACCTACTTCAGCCAACTTAAGTTCAACAAAAGTGACTAACGTAAAATGAAGATTTATATTATCATCCAACAATATAATAGCGAAAGTAATATTTTTTTTATAAAAATAGTATATACACGTTGAAGACATTCAACTATTGCCTCTGGTGTACCCACTTGAGCAGTTTCAGTCATGAGAACTTTCAATTGGAGTTAATGAGGTTGATCTACCAGGAGCATTGATTGCTTTGCTGGGTCTGAGCATAGAGTAATGGGAGACTTTGACCACGGATAGTTACCACCCTTTCAGCCAAGGCGTACCTCCAAGCACAGATGTTTGTGTTCTGGTACGATGCTGTATATAAACAGACATAACTTCCCTCTTAATAGGTTACCATATGTCCATCTTAGATAGTATCATCACTTACCACCAGGTATGATCGCAGTTATATGCTAACATAGCAATTAAAAAATGGTT
The DNA here is from genome assembly GCA_015832385.1 of Elymnias hypermnestra. NCBI lineage: Eukaryota > Metazoa > Arthropoda > Insecta > Lepidoptera > Nymphalidae > Elymnias > Elymnias hypermnestra. The sequence continues at coordinate 1,076,661 of JACTOM010000049.1, read as the reverse complement.
GTTTGAAATTCTCCAGGTTCTGCCATGCTAGACAACAATCGCCTAAGCACCGACGTTTTGGCCTATTTTGGGCCATAGCTTCTTTATTTCTGCTACAAGGTCCGAATGCTTAATTGTCTGTTTGATTTCAGATCCCAACGCCCCCTTTGAAGGTGCAGTTGATGAAGTGCAGCTCCAAATATCTTATATTGCTAATCCTGTACGGCTAGTGGCAATATTTTGGGTAAACCAAATAACTTGTGCTCATTTTACCTGGTTAATAAGGCTATTGGTGATTCCAAAATTCCATCAAATTTTGGGGTAGGATAATCCTGGAAAAATCTCACAGGTATACATAAAAACCATACAGCTTTAGGAGATACGGCATCTTGACCCATTCAAGATTATATTTACAATGACTTGGTCAAAAAAAAATTAAAAGTGCGTGCGTACAAAGTACACCTGTCAGAAGTGAAACTTATTTGGCAAACTTATTTTTAAGCGTTGTTTATATTTCTTAAAGTTCACATTTTCGAAACTTAGAGGGAGGGAAACAGGAATATATGTTAGAAATTCATTAGAATATTACAAGTGTCGAAAATTAATACAAATAATTTAATGAAATCTCAAATGGCGAATTGTAAATAAAAATGCCACGGGTTTTTTGTCAGTATTAGAAATTATTAAATATTTTTTTCTTTATGAATTTAAAATTTACAAAAGACAATTTCTGAAATATTTTTATTTGATATTTAATGATAAATAGTAAATTAAATGACGAGTGGCAAATTAAAATGCCACATGTTTTTTGTTAATATAAAACCTACCTAACCTTCAATCGAATCGAACCACGCGTTTCATCCAATAAAATTTTGCATGCACCTCAAAAAGTTTCACTTCAAAAAAGTAACGTATCTGGAACTTCATCTTCACCTTATCATGTAGACTCATTGAAGGTTATACAATTTGGTAAAGACTTGGTAGACGAATAAGTAAACATTTGGATATTTTAGCATAGTTGGAGAAGTTACGGCCACTTCTTTTCATATATTTTAATTTATAGCTACATGTAACACTTCTTGCCAAGTTACCAGTGTAACTTAGTTAAATTGTCTAAAATAAATCTCTTGAACTTCGTAACAAATTGGCACACTGTAAAACTTAATAGCAGCCGCCGTAGTGAGTTAATATACATTTATCAACGCAATTTTACGCGTACATTTTCCTATTTATGTTGAACGTATTATTTTACGATACGAAGGGTTCGTTCGGTCACACATGTGATGTTTGGCGCGCGGCCAACGTCATCCAGAAGTTAAGCCTGTGACATGGTTGTTCATATCCTTCATTGGGTTTTCCACTTGAAAAAACGCTTGTCATTATTAAAATAAGTTAAATAATTTACAGGACTATTTATTTATTACTTTCTGTAAACCACGAAAAAATTAAATATCTGGCTAACATAGCAACTCTCTCTCACTCACTGATTTCAACTGATAGACATCCACTGTTGGAGATAGGTCTTACCTAATGATGCCCACAGTGCCCAATCTTGTGCCGCCTGACTCCTTATGTCGTCGGTCTACCTTGTGGGGAGTCTTCCTACACCGCGCCTTCCGGTGCAGGGTCACCATTCCAGCACCTTCCAACCCCAACGTCCTTCGGTTCGTCGGACTATATCCCCCTCCCATTGCCACTTCAGCTTCGCGATTCGTAGGGCAATGTCGGTGACTTTGGTTCTGCTACGGATCTCCTCATTTCTGATTTGATTGCGTAGAGAAACTCCAAGCATAGCCCTTTCCATCACACGCTGTGTGACTTTGAGCTTTCGAATGAGGCCCATAGTCGGCGACCACGTTACATAGTAATCTCTACCAAACAACCTCTCCTTGCTTTGACGGGTTCCCCAACGCCAGGGTCGTCTGGAAGAGATCGCTGATGAGCGATAAGACCGCCCAATTGCACACTAAAAGTACCTTATACTGAGTAATTGTACATCTATTTTTAGCGTGGTGTTTAATAAAGAATATTATCTATCTATCTATCTAGTTGTAGCAAATACAGATGGTTCGGTGTATTCAGATAAACTTACTTACAAATTACAAACTAATACATAATGACTACACACGAATACTTGTAAAAAATACAGCATACAATAAACTTAATATGTACATAAAATAAATATGAAGTCGTCGAAAGTTGCTACAGGTGTATATAGTAGATAATAGTTTCTTTACTCTCTTGAAAATGCGTACCGATCGAGATTAACTTATGCTTAATGACAGCAATTTTCACATAGTTACAACTTGTACTTGAAAACAGTTCTGAAAATAATTAGTTTTACAGAATGGACTATTCAGGATAAGTTGACGTTGAGTTCGTAATTGGGATTGTTCCTCAAGAAACACAAACATTTGTTTAAGATACGGAGGAGATTTAGGATCGAATATAATACAGTACAGAAGAGAAAGAATATGTGAATAATATTGATTTTGCAAAAATCCTATTTGTCAAACATTTGATGTTCGGGCCGTCGTTTATAAGTCAATTTCATTTAAAAGTCATTCATAAATCTAATTATATTTATAAGTGAAGTTTTATTTCATTTTTTAGTTTTGAATTTCAAACGATTAATGTCCCGTTGTTAGAAATAATTTAAATTGAAAAGTCGTTTAGAACTCTAATTACATTTAAAAGTGAAGTTTAGTTTCATTTTTCAGTTTTGAATGTCAAACGTTTGATGTTCGTCCCATCGTTTAGAAATCAATTTAAAAGCGATTCAGAAATGTAATTAAATTTAAATGTGAAGTTTTATTTAATTTTATGACGAACGTTTGATGTTCATCCCGTTATTTAGAAATCAATTCAATTTAAAAATCGCTTAGAAATCCAGTAAATTTAAAAGTGAAGTTTTATTTCATTTTTTGGTTTTGAATATCAAACAATTGGTATTCCTGCCGTCGTTTAGAAATCAATTAAATTTACAAGTCGTTCAGAAAACTAATTATATTTATAAGTGACTTTTTTTTCATTTCTTTGGTTTTGAATGTCAAAGCTTTGATGTTCGTCCCGTCGTTTAAAAATCAAATGAAATTTATACTAATATTTTTTTTCATTTGTTTTTGATATTTGACATTGACAACTAACAATTTCTGATCGTAACTATTATAATTTACGAGCATTGCTGGAATCTGGCCGTAAAGGTCGCGTTTTTTTGATTACGAATGAATTTTGTTGCGCTTAAATTTTGACTAAGTTTTACTATTGAAACATCTAACAGCTTTTTTATTTATTGTTTCTGAGGCTGTACGAAATTCGCCGGATCAGATAGTAAAAGATACAAATCACGACTTCTATTAAATTGATTATTTCGAATAATTCTAGATCATTCGATATGCAGATATAATAGAGAAATAGAGTTACTCACGGTCTCATTAAGAAATTTTTTAAACTACTCTTCCGATTTATTTGAAATATGGCACATGTATTCATTTCGCTTTGCAGAAAATGCCAAAATGTTGTATTTCGCTTATTTTCACAGAAAACTATTGTGTGGTAAGGCGTCGGACATAGAAGCTTGTAATTTTAGAGTAAAGAAGGTTCAGAAATGGTTTGTTGGTTTGAGCATACGCATTTTAAATAAGATATCCGAATCACTTATAGGTTTGTCTTCACATAGTTTTAAGAAATATGTCAGACATTTATTTATTCTTTCTTGCACGCATAGTAAGAAAGATTACAATTGCTACAAAACCTATTGAAGGTACATAATAAAGTGCCCAAAGGCGGTGTAATTGCTTATAGCGATCTCTTACAGACGACATTTGGTAAGAGCAAAACAGATGGATGCGGGAGGTGCAAAGATAAAGATCCAAATTATTACTTTTACATGGTAATACACTATATTTAAAAGAGTAACGACTGAGTTTGATTTTGAATTGCTCGGGGAACAACTAGTAATAGAACAAATACCAATCGTTGTTCATAAATCCCTACAAATGCCCGCAACAGTTTTTTTTTTTAATAAAAATAATACTGTTTCGTTATATTCCATAGGTGCATCAGTTTTATTAATCCATTGCACGAAAAATGTTCGCGTGGATCCATTTTATCCCTATCAATAGATAAGCCCGTTTCGATTGCGGGATACACTTTATTATAACGAGTATTGGAAAATAATTTAAAAGTAAATTCCGAATCATACATATATCAAGTTGCACTTGTAAAAAAATTACGATGCAAATAATTTGTAGACAAATGAATACGTTGCTTTGTTGCTATAAATTTATATATGGTACTTTAATGGGCTTTGTACAGCAAATTGCGGAAAAATGTATAGTTTTAATGTATTCGTTTAAGTATTGTTAAAGCATCTGTGTTTTTAATAAGCAGAGGTGGCTCAATAGCTACTAACCAGGGCGAAAATTTACATCCCCGCTTTTTATATTTCTGATATTTCTTTAAATATACATTTTAATGAAGAGCTGTAAAGGACAATTTTGCTCTACATAAAATATACAATGTATGTCATGTATTTAATTAGATAAGATATAATACGGTATTGTATAAAACAGCATGCTATATAAGACTTTTTTTTGTGATCTGTAAAAGATATAACTGGTTACTGTGGGTTATTGTTTAGTGATAAATATATAACATTGCAAAAGTTTTAATCGTTTTTTTAACATAAACAATTCCGTAGTACATTATTTTAATCTATATTGTAAGGTTTTGTCAGCGTTTGCAATTTAAGCGCACAACAATGTGTTTTTTACATGTCAATACAAATCTTTGAATTTTTCAGCTTTTCTTTACTATTTTTAGAGTCGCTCCGTAATTTGCAGGTCAAGTACAGGTAATTTTCAGATTCTTCATTATTATATTACAAACACAATACAAACTAAGAACTATCACTAAGCAAATATACTTCATTCTCCTGTGATACCTTTCTTATAACAAAGGCCCCACCCAAAAGTTATAAGTCCACCAATCATAGTCGTCGTGAAAACGACGACTAAACAGAGTTTAATAAGATTGAGAATTTCCGGAATAGCGTTAAACTGGATGTAGTGCGCGTACGTTTCACTGATATAATTAAAAATACATCAGCATAATAAACTTAATAGCAATCCACAAATAATGATCGCTAACACTATAAATAGCAAAAAAATCAGTTGAGTAGTTTAAAAGGTCAGATAGCGGAAGCTGCTTCATTATATTACTATGTAAAGAGGAAGATTTATTACCCACAAAATAACGGACGGTTTTGTGCAACATGTAACCGTTAAGCAATTCAAATAATGCACCTCTGTGGGCAACTGTGGTAGAGCAAATGAGATAACTTTTTACGGGCAGATTTTTCATTACTCGACTTTCATTAATGCGTTGGAGTAAATATTAGATTTTTATATATTATTTACTTACTTTAGAGTAGATTGATGTGAACTTGTTTGTAGTGGAGGTAGTTAATAGTGAAAAGTACTTGGTGATTTACGCCCATGATATTTCTTTACCCCTTGTGATATGGGTTTAAGGAGTTAAATCTGAGTTCTCCTCCCAATCTTTGAAAGTTTCCCCCTTCTTTAATAAAATTATAGAAGTATTTTTTCAACTCCTTTTCTATGTCGTCTAGGATGAACTACTTGACAATTATAACATAAAACTTTTAAACCTTTTACAAGAGCTAGTTTTATAGTTTTGGACGTTGTCAAACACGGCCGAATCCTCTCACTAGTCCAGACATAGATAACAGACACAAAAGCCAATTTTCAAAATTTGTCACGAATAAAATTTAAAGAATGAATTAATATTAAGAAATCCACTATAGTATTCTTCGATTTTCAAAGCTCTGATCAGTGTTATGTAGTGATGAAAAATAATATTAAAAATGAAGATGTAATTGTCTTTTTATTAATTAGGCAAAAATAACAGGTTACAATTGATTTTTTTATATTTTAAATACAAATAATGTTCTAACCTTAATCGCAACACTAAGTGTGCAAGCACAGCATGAAATAGTTGTTTGCTGTACACGTATAGACACACACGTAAATACATGTGTTTATATATAACTACATACACATGTGTATGCAAGTACACATAAGCAAAGTCCTTTTCAATTTTCAAAAGGAGATAAATATATATGTGTCAGAGTGCAGTCATATGTGGAACGCTGGCACCATCTATTTATTGGCGTGGAACGGAGTCATGCGTCGTCAGATGGCGGTGGACTCGCTAGTTCTCGGGCGACGGTCCGCTGGAGCGGTCGACTATTGAAACTGTCGCGTTCCTAGCTATTATTGTTAATAAGTTTATGTAAATTGATATCGGGAACATTAAGTGATTGAACATTATAATCCGAGTTAATTAGTAGCCCTACGCCCCTATGCTTTACGCTTTGCTTCTCTCTTATTCTGCGACATAAATATATCCATTTATATAACCCGATTAACGTAAAAGTGTATCCGTGAATCGAATATATCAATTTCTGCGTGAGTTTTGTGGGTAATTTAGTTTTGAATTCGTAAAAAAGGAGAGATGCGAATAAGAGAAAAAAAATCATCGAAATCGGTTAGCGTGATCTTAAATGTTTTCGTTCATTTGTCGCACACATGCTTAATGCAATTTAAGACTTATCCGGTTTTCTCATAGATGCCGTCATCAGAACTGGATTCAAAAAAATGGGACCCTATGACAAGCACATCCTTTCATTTAAAAAAAAATCATTAAGATCGGTCCACCCAATCGGAAGATATGATGTAACAAACATAAAAAAAATACAGACAATTGATAATCTCCTCCCTTTTTTGAAGTCGGTTAATAAATACTTATAATTCTAATTAAAGTTATTATCCAGCCACATCCAAGGGCGTCCCTAATGTACAAATCTATTTTGTGGCATAAATTCTAAGTTAGAAATACTAAACTTTTCAAATTATTATATGAGAGTTTAAATTGTTCTTCAGATTATACACGAATGAAGTGTTCTTTGTTCTTAACATAAGTACTTACATAGTTTCTGTTAAGTATCTTTATCAGTTATTCAATACTTTGTAAAGTATACCACAAATCGTCTAGCTGTCGAAGACCGACCGTGAGTTGACATTGTGAAGTATAAATAAAACTTTACTTATCTTCTATATATATAAAAGAGATATCCAGGTATCTATTGACTCATCACGATATCTCTGGAACCATAAGGCTTAGAGACTTGAAATTTGGTAAGAAAATACCTTTTGCCAAGTAGAGGTCAGTAAAGAATGGATTTTGAAAAATTCCACCCACATGGTTGCGAGGGTGTTAAATAAAAAATTCAAACATTTCCATTAAAAAAAACTTCACATTTACAAACTATGTCTTTTACGGTATGTAAAACTTGGTCAGAATTTTTTTTAACGTAATGAAAGTAAGGAAATGAATTAGGAAATTCCTTCCTCAAAGGGCAGTTGTGCGTATGTCCTTATTTGTAAAACAATTTGCCTAAATTTATGAATATGCTACCAAATATACATTCCACGCAGACGAAGTCGCGGGTTCAGCTAGTATAAATATAATAGCTGTTCCGGAAAAAGCCTGCAATAAATAAAAAGGCTGATTAATAGTAGAATCTTTCCTTTACTTCTACTACAACTAAAACAAAAAAGGATTCTTAATCAAAAAAACGCGACCTTTACTTTCGAGATTTCTGTCAAAGTCCGTAAAATATTGTAGTTGCGATCAGAAATTGTTAGTTGTCAAAAACAAATGAAAAAAAAACACAAAGTTTTCTTTTGAATTTAATTTGATTTCTATATCACTTCAATATTCAATTGATTTCTAAGCAAAGGGACTAACGTAAAATATTTGACACAAATAGTTTCGAAATGCTTAAATGATATTGTTGTTTTTACTATATTCAAAGGATCTTCTTTCATATTTACTCGCCTTTTTAATCTTCCCTGGACTTCCACAAATAATTTAAAACCAAAGTTGGCCAAATCAGTCCAACCATTCTCGAGTTTTAGCGAGACTAACGAACAGCAATTAATTTTAATTTTGTAGACATTTTACATGAGAATAATGAATATATATCTCATGTCACGATATTGTCAAGGGACTCCGAAACTAGTTTTTTATTTGCTGGATTTGTATCGGCATAGGAAAGGTATCATTTAAATTTCCTATCAAAAGTTAGGTTATATAATTACCCTCTAGGTAATATCATTGCCAAGCACCAATTTATATAAAATAACACAAAAATCTCTTTATGGGCCCCTATTTCCATCGTAACCTTCATTCACCTTTCCTTACGGTTAGAAACATAATAATTACACTCGTCTCACAACACTGGAGTTTACTTAGTGGGTTTTTCTTCCAGTTTTGTAGAAAATGTGTCAATTTAGAATGAAAAGAAGTTGCGGATAAGTCCCCCTTTTTAATAATTTTTAAAGGTAGAACTAGGACACAACCTGGGGCTTCACGTGTTTCAACGTTGTGAAAGCCTTCATGTTTCTTTACACATAAGAAGCGCTCTATAATATTGAAACTTCTCAAGGCCTCTCTGGTGTAATGATGCTAATACTCGCTTCTCTAAAAGAGGTTCTGGCTTCGATCCTAAAAGGATATTTTGAGGTAATTGTGTTTTCTGCGTAGGTTCAATTTGACGGCCTCACTGGTTTAATGTTGCTTGTATAAATTTTGCTGGCAGAGGTCGCGAGTTCGATCCCCGTAGAGCGGATTGAGACAATTGCATTTTCTAATATGTGTGAGTCTGGACTGGTTCCGGTTCCGGTTCGATTATTTATAGAAACCATAAAAGCTGAATTCCATCTTACCAGATATCGTCATCTAAAACTGTATCATCACTTACCATCAGGTGTAATCATAATCTGGTGCCAAACAGGCAGCAATATAAAAATAGTAGAAAGTTGATAAGAATCTCCACTCTTGGCTAGTTACCAACCTAATCGACGTACCAAAGTAAAAAATATTGTATACCAGTACTACGGCGTACAGAAAAAATTAAGAGGTAAATTACCTCTTTCCGGGTTAGTGCTATATCGTCTTTTTTTTGTCACTGGGACATTTCTTTACGCACATCACCTGGAAGCCCGTCGGAAGTTTGGGACACGCTGCTAGTACCAGAATACCCACTAAAACCTAACTGAACTCTCGTCATTTGTAAATGGAAGGACCTGAGGTTTGTTGTGGAATTCCACTTTCGCCCCTTCGAATGAAGCTGGCTCAGAATACCGGAATGAGTTGGATAAACCTCCATCTCCTGTTTCCTATTCCCCTCCGTCGGGGGTAATGTGATTCGGCACCGTTCGCCCTCTCTCTTTGCCATGCCTTCTGTAACGAAATGATAGTTTCGCAGAAGGTGGCATGAATAGCATTGCAGGTCCACTCGCTGGTAAGTATTATAGGTGCACAAGCAGTGTACCTATAATACTTACCAGCGAGAGGTCTGATCTGATCTGCGATGTCAGAAGATGAGTCTGAAGTTCTCCAAGCTGGACATTTGGCCACCGCGGGATGCGCTATGTCATACAGGTGAACCACACTCCTGGAAGGTGGACGACGGTTCACAGCCAAAGCTTTGGTGTAAGTTTTTTCCAAGGCATCCGTGACCAGTTAGCACCTGCACCTACCGGTAGAAAAGCAATTCGTGTCATCTACCCAGCCACTGCTTCAAGTGAGGGCGGAGTGCCCCTATTATGGCCCCACCGGCTACTGGGGACCCGAACTCCTCCTTCCATGTATGGTTCAAGGCTCAGAGTCCACCATCATTTAGTCTGTCTGTCTCTGTTAAATTAGCCTTTCTAAAAAGTGTCACCATTCTCCCAAAGCAGAATTATGCTTATACTAGAACATAAATGTTATCCTAATAAAAGAGATTGTCGACATTTTTTTATTCAGTAAGTTTATGATAAAGATTGTATTGATTGTATATTATAAGTTAACGAAAATACTATAATTATTGCCTTTCTATATAAAAATCTTTAACCTGAAACAAAGAATCCAATTACGGACAACCATTAGTCAAGTATTCAGAGCTCTCTGCCGCGGCTCACCATGTCATAGACGTGGTATTATTACTGAGAATCATGGTAGACTATATTCAACACAGGAGCGTAACAACGTTGTACTTTCTAGCTTTTCAATAAAAAATCTTCTTTATACTCTGTGGGCTTTGCTCTGTTGGTATTGAATGAGTTTGATCCATCACGTGTGTCTGAGTAACGCTCCTACGAGTACGGATGGCTCTGTAACATTTAATTTTCCATGAGAGCTTTTTTTTCGGGGGTTCTTTACTATCAAAATTTGTGGGGTACGGGCCTCATTACCCAGGCTAATATTCTCGGGCATCGACGATGCCCGGTATTTAATTTTGCCCGTTATTCTAACGGGCTGGTGCCCACCTGTACACGGTGGAACCATGCAGATTAATCCGAGTATTAGTCGAGTCATCTTTCACTACACCTGTTGGTGGTAACAGTAAGAGCTCGCAAGGCAGGGGACGCAAAGTGCTTTCGGATCTAGGATACTGGCTGGCAAAGCCGTGGAGGTGTGTTTACGGGGAGTTATCCGTAAGGTGGAACATGCTCCTAGCCAACTGCCGGACGAACGTCTCCACGGTGGGCGTACTGGTGTCACGATAAATGTAATCATTTCTGACGTACCTCGGAGCTCCTACGAGATATTTATTCTGTAACCTATAGCCCCCTCCTCTGGTACCTTGGACCGAGAGTACTAAGCAGGAGCCGCATACGTCAGTCTGAGAGCATTGCTAATAGAGGGCAGGAATATTACCTCTTAATGGTATTAGGAATAACTATTATTATATATTTTTAAAATGCTATTACATGACTGTAGTTATATATTACTCTGTGGTCTTTAAAATCGTTTCAAGTGGTTGTTTTAACAACTACTTTGAATGGTGGTGTATTTTTCGAGTGGAGAGTTTCACAAGTGGGTCTAATTGATGGTAGCACAAAAGAGTGAGATCAATTATATTTGTAGCACGACAAGGGGTAATGTATGTGATATAATTATGAAGATTGATTACTTATCTTATCAAATTAATTGAGTTTTCAATAATGGTTTTTAACTGTAAGTAGCAGCACATTAACGTCCCACTGCTGGGCACAGGCCTCGTCACTCATATGAGAGAGGGCTCTTAGAGCATAGACCCACCACGCTGCTCCACCGCGGATTGGGAGGCATAGTACACCAGTGTACTCTCTATTTCTTTATTCTCATAGTACAACGTGACGGCAATCCAACACGATCGGAAAAAGATCAGGTGCAGGACCGATGGCTTAACGTGTTCTCCTCAAGGCACGAGGGTGGATCACACCGCCAAGTTTTCCCAACTTCGGACAAATACTAAGAAAATCTTAATATTGATCGGATCGATTTCGAATTGATCCGACCCGTGACATAAACCTAGGATCTCATGTCTGTAGTCGAACATGCTAACCACTAGACCAATGAGGCAGTATTTTACACAGTATCACACCGGAATACAAAACTGTTGCTTGCTGGTTTTAATATATTTTTCACAGCTTCATAACTTGCTACATGAACCTACGACGTCTTCTGATGAAGCGAATGCTTGCACCATATCAGCGAGGGTATTAAACTGAAAACAATAGCCAATAAGAAATAATTCAACGATTTCTTTAGATTAAAAGTCTAGACGTAAAAATTCTAGAAATCACATTAACGACACCTTACGCAACGGTGTGAGAGGCGACCGCGTTAACCCTATACAGTCACGTGCGAGGGTAAATACGCCCCTGGTCGGTAATGAAGGATATTATCATCGAGCATTTTCCTCCCCACTACTGTGTAATTTTCTTTAGTTATCAAACTTTTGACCTCACTGTTATAGAGTTTGTCCTGATATTCTTAATGGCAAAATACATAAAAAAAAATATTGGTAACTGATTACCGCTTGACTGTGATCACACCTGATGGTAAGTGATGATACAATCTAAGATGGAAGCATGCTAATCTAGTATGAGATAATTAACTTTGATTGATGATTTCTATATAGCATCGTAACGCAACAAAAATATCTTTGTTTTAATGGCATATCTTTGATAGGGCAGTAACTACAATTTGTTCGCGCTAAGAATGCAGTGAGTCATCATTCTAGCCCCGCTCACTAACCAATCAAATCTTTTCTAATTACAAGGTCAAGTTCACAATGTTAAACTGGTCACTGTGAACTTGACCTTGTAATATGAAAAAAATTGATTAGTTTTGATTGGTTCGGTGGGGTTTGAATGATGACTCACTGCTTTCTTAACGCGAACAAATTGTAGTTACTGCCCTATCAACAAAGATATGTCATTAAAACATAGATATTTATGTTCCGTTACGATGCTATATAGAAACCATAAAAAGTTAATTATCTAATATAAAACAAGGTCCTGTTATTTACACCATTTTTAACCAAAAAAACAGCTGGACTGATTTAAAGCTTTATTGGATTCGTCTCTTTCCTTACAAAATAACTTTTAATATATCGGAAAACGTGCAAAATGGTTCTCCACAGATTTTGAAATAATAAATTAATGATAAAAATGTTACTGAGTACCTCGTTCATTCACTAACTCTCTAAAAAGTTATATATTTTATATATATCTTTATGTATTATACTGTTCTTATATACTTATGTATTTCAATGTAAGTATTTTCATGTTTATTTGTGAGTACTTTGCGCATCAGGCCAATTTCTTGTTATTAGACTCATCATAGTGATAAGTCCGCCTTTGCGCCCTTGTAGTTTTGTATATTTAGGACTCTTTTTGTTTTCTGTTAAATAAAGTTTTAGTATTGTACTGTATTGTAAACTCAATTTAAGTTACATGAGATGATGGTAGTTTACTTAATCTTACACAATAGTTCCTAACCTAAAAGCGACTTTGGGATTGTTGGCAAGTCTTAATCTATATACGTATGTAAAACACCTTGAATGCTTCTACCTAAATCCATTATAAACTTTTAAATCATTTAATTAATGTACTCCAAACCGAAATGATTAGAAATACAATAATGCAAAGAGGGTTTTACATCACTAAACTCACTCATTCATCAACTCCACTTGTTATTAAACAAATTGACTTTGCAATTTGCACAGGTTACGAAGTAAGCATTTATATACCCTTGGAATTACAAACTATGCTGGTAAATTCCAGAAATATACTCATGTTAAAAATTAGACTTGACAGAAATTTAGGACAATCGTATTTTAAACTTTCCCGATAAAAAGGTATTGACGATTAATTGTAAGGGTGATTCTTGTCATTTGTACGCAACCCTAATAAATAATATTGTACCCTCGTTTGTTTGAGTGGCCACCTCGCCAATTACTGAGGGACAGTGGCAATGTCGTTAATTCCACCACAAAAAATGAGCAAATAACAAACAATCCTTTTTAAAAACTGGTGACATGTGAAGTCGAAGGAACTTGAAGAGGAAAGAGCTTGTTTTTAACTAAAACGTGAAGCAGAGAATTAAAATTATTGTAGTTTGCCAGTTCTTAGAAAACAAGGCTACGATACTTGGTAGAAATCATAAAACGCAAATGCCCTCTTACTAGGTTAGTGCGCTTTCATCTGAGACTGTGTCATCACTTATCATCAGACCATATAACAGTTTAGAGAGAGAAGAATTATGATATCTTTAGGAGTTCCTTAACTTTCTAAATCTATAAAAACTCAAATTTTACATGGCTTTTACAGCATTGTGAAATAATCAAATATCGTTTTATGCACATGTGATTCCCTATGTACGATGATGATATTAAAAAGAAAGACTTCAAATGTAAAGAACCGAAAAATTGCGTTGGATCTTTTTCTTTTCTCAACATAATTACACTTATTTATATTACAGTAATTCATTCAAACCCACACTTTTTTATTGTCTAAATAAACCTTCAAATAATAGAAACAGATTTTTTTCTAGGACTTTTTTAAAGAAACATCTACAGTTATTCTAAAATGCATAGTCGATTTTGTGAACACAGAAAGAAACAGAAGTTTATTGAGCATATAACAAAATTTTTAACCAAAATTAAAGCTCGTGAAAGTATTAAAAAGCTACAATTAGTACGCCGCCATCGCCACAACTTAAAAAATAGAAATGAAAAAAGTTTCTATAGAATTTCACGAGGCTTTGTAGGCTCCAGCATTTTGTAAAAGGTTCGTTAACCTCGCCGCTTTTGTCACGATACCTGGCTAAGTGAAGCGACCAAGAATAAATTTAACTTCAAGATGAAATAAACTGTAAACACGCTGTAGTATTTATGTATGTAATAGTTTATGTACCCTTTATTACTAGTGGTCGCTTAGTAGTCGAAATTCGACTGTAATTAATTAAAATTATAAGTATTAACATTATTAAAGTTCTACTGTCAAAGACTATACTGCTATATCTACAGATTTCGCTAATGAACCAAAAGTGTTATAAATAAAGTTTTTTATTGAAACAATAAACCAATATATACTTTTTCCAACCCATTTTCTCTCATGCCGCAAGCTACGTTAAGTGGGTTTAACCTTACACCCAAAACTTATTTACATGTAATTTCTTTCTGCGTCCTTTTTATAAATAAATATAAAAAAAACAAGTGTGCGTGTATCAGAGTACACGTGAAGGTACAGAACTTCTTTGTATTAGAAGAAAACCTTCACTATTTAATTACTCAGCACTATTTATCCAAAAACAACTACTACACGAGACAGCTCGAATGACTATCTCATACAATTGATCCGCTTTTTAAAATTACCCCGTATTGCATAACATTTCGTAATATTACACCAGTTTTTTGGTATTTTTAAGTGTTGCCACTATATTACACAATAACTTCCAACATTTCAGAGATATCCGTGTAGTCACCCAATTATGTATAGTCTAGCATTTCAATAAACCAATAACAATTTATAATCTTAGTTTTGTATTTCCTTTATGTGTTTGAGTGCAAGAAAGTGTTTCTATTTATCTCTCTAACGATATAGAAAAGTACCTTGTGCCATTTTGAAAAGTAATGATTAATTGTTATCTCACGTGATGGTAAGTAATGATACAGTCTGAAATGGAACCTCTCTAATCTGTTAATGCAATTACCTCTTATGGTTTCTACACAGCCTCGTACCGGAACCCTAATCTCTTGGTTGGTAATAGATCTTTACTGGTAGGGTGATACTTACCATAGCCGAAGTTTACCACCAGTCCAGACTCAAGCAAATTAGAAAATGCGATTTGGAATCGAGCCCGGGCCCTTAGTAGTAAAGCGAGTATACTCACCACACAGCTTCAAGCCGGTGCCCTGATCTCTGGCTTGGCGATAGGTCTTTACTTGTAGGGTGAGAACTAACCACAGGAAAATTAGAAAATGCAATTTGGGAATCGAGCCCGGGCCTCTAGTAGCAAAGCGAGTAAACACACCACACAGCTTCGAGCTGGTATCCTAATCTCTGGCTTGGCGATAGGTCTTTACTTGTAGAGTGAGAACTAACCACAGGAAAATTAGAAAATGCAATTTGGGAATCGAGCCCGGGGCCTTTAGTGCAATTAGAATTTTAACTTCAATAAATTTTGTCCATATACGTGAGGGTTTTCAAATACATGCAATGATATACCAAATAATAATAAAATCACGTCAAATGATGAAAGCCAATCGTATATTGCATTACATTTTCTATGGCTGTCAGTGGGGACTTAGATGAAAAGGATTTTCTCCACTTTCCACTAACGCACGTGACCTAAGTACGGGTTGCACGAAGAGGAACGCTATAAAACATACGGTAGGATATTTCAATCTAAAACGCTATTCCCCTGTTGAAGTCGTATAAGCAGGTCAGTGAAATATTTCACTATAGAACCATTGTAACTCAAAGAAAATATTACTGAGAGTTTATTGTAATGGAAATTATTGAAGTAAACCTTACGGTCGATAAAAAAAATGGCTGTGTTACGTAAGGTACGTCTGTAAATGTACAAGTTTCTGTTGACAAAATATTAATAAAGTTATATCATAGCATTTAATACAATATAAGCCAAAGGATTCTGTAACACGTGTAACTGTTACAGAAACCTATTATGTAGCTGTTACAATGTTTTTAATTCTTAGCCTACATATTACATAAATACAATTTCATAGTTCTTAATTACTATAACAAATATTTATAAATAGTAAGTAAACACAAAATATTTTACAGATTTTTTAGAAAACAAAAATTAACAGTTAATTATTCTGTTTACTTCATGTTAGTCTCGTCTCCTATAGATATTCGCAAAACCAGAAAAACTAACATTATTTTTGTTGTAGAAATACTACCAAACTAGGCGAGGTTTGTATTTAATTCAGCATATTTTACTTGTGAGATATCTTTTGTGAGGTGAAGCAGTTGGAGGTTATTCCAGTCCATTTGTTACGAAGCTATGACTTTTCCTAAAGTCAAACGCTCTATAATCTTTATTTTAAACAGTTTTCTGGGTATGGTACTTTCCTAAAGTTCATCGTCGTGGTCGTTACTAAAACTGATGGACGTCCACTGCTGGACATAGTTCTCACGTAACAATATCCACAAGGCCCGAACTTGCGCCGCATGCCTCCAGCGGCTGCCAGTGACCCTCTTTATATCATTGGTATGCTCAGAAAGTGCTTAGTTAGATAACCTGTCCGGTTACTAACTAAGCAAGCCGACCGAATGCGGGTAAGCGACTTCGGGTGCCTCGAGCTATTACCATCGCTATACACTATCCTCTCTGCGGCAGTAATATCCTATTCCCAACCAAAATACCCCTCGAAACTCCTGCTTTCTAAAATACCGACATTTCCTATCTATACGAGTACACACCGATAAATGGCGGTATATCCATTCTCCGGTGAGCTAAACACGAGAGACCGACCACGAGCAGCAGCGTAATGGGTGCGAAAGGAGCAGCTCTGTGATCACCAACTCGCCTGCCAAACGTGGTGATTGTTGGCAAAATCACAAAAATGATAGTTCTTTAACTTAACGATCTGAAAATATGCGTTTTTTTTTGTTGACTTGCTGTAAAAATTAGTTGTTAAGTAAAGCAACGCTTGCAATAGTTAACTGTATGTCATTTGAATGCCCTTATTCAGGCCACTCGCGCTTAGAACAGAAAGCACTCCTTCCGACAACACTCATGAGGGTCCGCAGTTTTTGTCTGAAGGGTCGAAGCAATCGCACGCTAAGTAACCGCGTGATTGAAAAGAACTGTAAAGACTGCCTTTCGGTGCCCCAAATCGAGAAAGGGCAAAATGTTACTCACAAGCTTTTGGCTGGGATCCGTTTGGGTTATCTTGACACGAATCATTATTTCTAATGTACATAGATCGATTAACTTTGTCTTATAAAACATCAACAACAAGTTAATGTTAGACTACAGCTAGTGGGGTGAAAATACGACTAGCTCTAAAATGGGAATTGTTGAGTGGTTTAGTGGCAACATTTCAAATAAAAAAAGCATTGCGTAATATTACGAAATATTATGCAATACGAGGTAATTTTTGACGAGCGGATGAATTGTATGAGTAAGACTTACGAGCTGTGTCTCGTGAAGCAGTTGTTTTAAGAGAAGTAGTGCTAAATAGTTTAAATTCAAATAGTGAGGTAATTATTAGTATAGTGCAAATAATTTATATTAAATTAGTGGAGAGAATAAAAGTAGTTAGTTAATGTGACTTGGTGTGTACCTCTAATAATAAGTATTACAAAGTTTACTGTAGTATATAGTATTTACCATAATGTTAAAAGGTAATTAGCAGGCTATAATCGTCTCACAGCTGGCAACAGTTCTCATTATTCATAAGAAAGCCGTTTTGAGGATAGAGCTACTACAGTGTTCCTTTGCGTTCCTTTCCTCAAGATATATATCGTAAAGAAGAAGTGAGGAACGTAAAATAGCCTCATCAGGATTCGAAAGCGATTTCACTGAACTGTAAATCAAAAGTGTCCCCATACAGTTTATATAGCTGGATATTTAATCCCTATTTCCAAAAGTATGAAGCACTAAAACAATAAATGAAACACAAAAAAAATTACGAAGGTTCAAAGAGATTCTGAATTGCGTTCTAACATCAAAGAAAATATGGCGACTGGAATAACAACCCAAATATACGAATGGCCTTAATCAAAGGGAAAGTCAAATGCTTCATTATATTTGCAAATAAAAAAAGGTTTTTTTCTATTACATTTAGAGACCATAGAATTTAGGTTACCATTTTTTTACTTTCAATAAATTTAACCCCAAATTGCATAGTTATAGGGGTTATCAGTTACAATGTCGTAGTAAAGCTCGTAAAGTAATTGGAATTTTGTCCAGCAAAATAGTTCACTGTTAAGATTATTCCTAAATAATGGCTTGCAGCAAGGCTTTGGCTTAATGTTTGGTTTCAAGACAATTTATTCGGAGCTCAAAAGATAGAAACCCCTCGTCGTTTTCTTCGCATCCATCTTACCAGTAGCCGCTACTTGTACGTGTATTTATCTATCCATGCAAATAAAAAAAATTGGAGGCCACGTATTCTGTACGTATCTTTGTGACTAAAAATTTTGCCAATTTTTTTCAACCGCCTATCATGAGTCGCTTTATAACTGACAGCATAGTGGAGGTAAAGTGACCAAGGCCAATATGGTGTCGCATTTTGCTCGCATCAGCTGTTTCACTAACGTAGTTTCTTATTAACTATAATTGTTTGATAACTTAAAAACTTAAGGAGTTATATAAATAGATTCATTTTAAATAAAAAAAACTCATATAGATACCATATTTGTGCTGCAGAAAAAGGCCGTTCGTGCGATTTACAATATGGGTCCAAGAGAGTCGCTAAGAAACAAATTCAAGGCAGTTAACATAATGACAGTTCACTGCGTATATATATTAGAAAACTTGTTGTATGTACATAAAAACATTGACTCTTTTAATAAAAAGAGTGAATGTACATCATATAACTTACGAAACCAAAACAAACTTGTTATAAATTCTAGTAGGCTGCATAAGATTAACAACTCATTTAAGGGTAACTGTATACGTTTCTATAATAAACTCCCACAAGACGTTCTAAAGATGTCAATTAATAAATTCAAAGTCTTTGTTAAAAGAAAGTTGATAGAAAAATCGTATTATAAGTTGCAAGATTACCTAGACGATAGAAACGCTTGGGAGTGAACAAATTGCTCTAATTTTAATTAAAATATAGTAACCTAATATATATTGTAATGATGATGGTTAAAAAAAATACCCGACTGAGTTTGTTGTGGGTTCTTCTCGGATCAGGGCGCGAAGGAAACCTCGTAACTTTAGATTTTAAGCCGTTCTTGAGTTCCATCATCAGATGTATACTAGAATCAGAGTGTGGAAAAAAAATATAATTTGACGATTCAAAAGTGCTGTAATATGCCTACTGGAATAAAGATATTTTGATTTAATTTGATTTGATTTGAATAAAACAAATTAAAATTTATTTTGTAATTATGATGGTAAAAGGCATTGAGTTTTTTGTGGGTTTTTCTCAGAACAAAGCGCGAATTAAATGATACAGTAGGCATATCATGATGTTAAAAATTGTTTAAGTTGTGATTTTAGTTGCACATGAAAGCAAAATGTTACACAATGTCATCTACAAATAAGACAGCTTAAGAGATTTATTACTGATTATATTGCAGGTTTCATCTCAATAAAATTAATTTTCTAATCTGTTGGTAGATTTGTAATCACCGGACATATAAATGACTATAAAAACTGCTGTATCTTCTATGACAAAAAAGAATACTTGTATGAAAACATTTAGGATCGGATTTTGAAACTAGGAACATTACAACAAGATAATAAGTAAGTAGCAACCCATTAACGTCCCACTGCTGGGCACAGGCCTCCTCACTCCGAGGAGCGAGGGTTTTTAGAGCATAGACCTACCACGCTGCTCCACTGCGGATTGGCAGGCATAGTACACAAGTGCACTCTCTATTCTTTCACTCTTATAGTCCGATGTGACGGAAATCCGACATGATCGGAGAGAGATCAGGACCGAAAGCGAGGCGCACCGTCAACTTCCCAACTTCTGGAAAATGTTGAGAAAATCTTAATAGAAAACTCAATATTGATATTTGAATTGGCTCGACCCGGGACTCGAACCCAGGACCTCGTGGCTGTAGTCGAACATGCGAACCACTAGACCAATGAGGCCAACAAGATAATAGGAAGTATACTTGTTTTATGAATCATTTTAACTATGAATATTTTATTTCACATTTTTAATAGATACAATATCTAAAAACAACACCGCGGTAAACTCATCAAACACGAGGTGACAGTTATGAACCATTTTTCTTGCGTAACGATCCATACACACCGTGACAGGACACAACCCTGTTGATGAATTGGTTTTCCAGGATAAAACGTCATAATTATTTATCACCAACGCATAATTGGTCAACTTATATCACATGAAAAAAATACATGTAACAAAACTTCGATAATAGTCGTAATAGTAATTTATTGTCGCAGTAATCTATTTATACAATAAATAAAAATGGTGACAGAAAAAGGAAGCTAAATTAATAGTCCCTAAAAAGAAAACATATAATTGCGTAGTCTTTATTAGAATTCTCCTAAGTAAAATTAAATGAAAAGTGGACTACTTAAGAGTCTATGATATTATTACGATAATATAATGCAGTTACAATTACTATTATAATCGGAGTCGCCGTCAGCAAACATGAGTTCCGTTCTCTCACCTATACCTATATATACAGGTCACTACCTAGACTGACACCGACTCCAGAATTGATAACTGGTTAAAAATTACTGGTGGTCGTGGCAGCAGGAGCACATGAGGCAGAGGACGCCCAGTGTTTGCCGTTTTTTGGTACTGGCTGGCAATGCCGTGGGCATATGTGTGCGGAGAGTTCTCTGCTAGGCAGAACATACTTTTTTTTTTTTTTTTTTTGTTGCTGGGAAATGCAATTTACGCACTAACCCTGACCGATGACCAGTCAGGAGTGTAGGACTCAGCGATGTAAGGTCTCGCAATACCCACTAAAACCTAGCGGAATCCTCTTCATCCATTAGTGAGTGAGTTGACGGCCTCGCTGGCGCAGTGGTACGAGTATTCGCTTTGCTAGCGGAGGTCCCGGGTTCGATCCCCGGTAGGACGAATTTAGGAAATTGTATTTTCTAATTTGTCTGAGTCTGGACTGGTGGGAGGCTTCGGCCGTGGCTAGTTACCACCCTACCAGCAAAAACGTACCGCCAAACAAAGAGATTTGTGTTCCGGTACGATGCTGTGTAGAAACCGTAAGGGGTATATCGCCTCTTAACAGATTAGCGCGCTTCCATCTTAGACTGTATCATCACTTACCATCAGGTGAGATCACAGTCAAGCGCTAA